>JAJTUV010000692.1:1280000-1427500 GCA_021653895.1 Mastomys natalensis
ACTACTGCCTCTTCCCTAAATCAGTGTAATCTCTAACCTGCTTTTACAAAACACAGGTAAGTGGAGTTCTCGCTCCTCATTAAAGAAGCTAATTTTTACAATAGACTGAGGCTGGTACAGAAAACTTCAACTGGTCAGAATGCAGAGAACAACTAACTGTGGGGTGTTTGGCCCCAACTGATAGATTTACAACACAACTCCCGTGCTTGAGGCATCTCAGAAGAGGAGGCAGAGGACCAGGCCATCTGCTGAGAGACTGTGTCCTCTATAGAGATAGGAAAGCTGGACCAAGGCAATCTCAACAGTACGATTGCCTGGAGAGGCAAAGCACAAGTCAACATGGATTGGGGAAAATCTCACAAGGCTCCAGCCATGGATAAAGAGGTACAGGCAATTAATAGTTACTGAGTGAGGGAGAATCAGTCCTTCTGTGGGGATGAGTGTGTGTGTGTGTGTTTGTGTGTGTGTGTGTGTCAGAGAGAGAAAGAGAGAGAGAGAGAGAGAGAGAGAGAAAGAGAGAGAGAGAGAAGAATTAAAGAAAAAGAGGCCATACATTTTAGAGAGGGGAAGCAGAAGGATCAGGGAGGGAGGAGTTGGAAGGAGAAATGATATGAATACGGCATTCGTATATAAAATTCTTTGTTTTTTTTTTTTTTTTTTTTCCAGACAAGGTTTCTCTGTGTAGCCCTGGCTGTCCTGGAACTCACTCTGTAGACCAGGCTGGCTTCAGAACTCAGAAATCCGCCTGCCTCTGCCTCCCAAGTGCTGGGATTAAAGGCATGCACCACCACTGCCGGGCCATATATAAAATTCTAAAAAAAAAAAAGTTTTAAATATCAGTTTGTCCAGAGTCTAGATCACCTGAGTCAACTCATCTGACTCAGAACATAAGTCATTTTAGTAAGAGTAGCTGGAATCTTAGTTATGTAAAAGCAAGGTGATTTGGTAGACAAATTATGACTCGAATTGAGTAGTGTCCTTGTTCTGAAAGCAGATTTGTTTCTTGGGGGAACTCTGTTTTAAGGGGTTCAAAATTTTAATATATATAAAAGTATATATGTTTTAGAACATTTGTATTATCTGTTTGGGTGTGAATGTATAATACTAAATGATATGATGGGTACAGAGAGGATTTGGACCATTTACAGCTTGCTGATGCTGATGTAAATGATAAGGGCCTCGCTGAAAAGCTGTTTGACACTTTAGTAAAAACGGAACCAGTTGTTGGATGTATAGCACACACCTGTAATACCAGCATTTGGGAAGTGAAGCAGGATTTGTTCCGGTGGTGTTCCAGGCTTGACCCCCTCCCGGATATGGTCCAGCCATTGCCATTCCTTCCTCTCTCTCCAACCCTGACCACTAGGAAAGTCTCTGAATCGAGAAGGCACCAAAAAGCCCAGTCCTGCATCCCTGACATTCCTGACAGCTGTCCCTATCGCCCTCACCTGAAGTCATCAGTCACCCAAGCCCCTTCCCGAGGACCCAGCACCTACAGTGAACAGCTCACAACTATTTATAACAGTCGCTCCAGGGGACCTCTTCTGGTTTCCATAGGTATCCATACACAGGTGGCATACACTCACACAGACTTACACACACACACACACACACACACACACGAGTATTATTTAAATCTTAACAAATGAAAAACCAACCAACCAACCAGAAAAGGAATCATGGCTGTCCAGATGGCTCAGTCAGTAAAGACTCTTACAGCTTAGCCTAAGGACCTGAATTTAATCCTTAGGACCCACAAAACGGAAGGAAAGAACTGACATCCCAAATTTCTATTCTGACTCCTACTGTGGCACCAGCACGCGTGCCTGAGTGTGCATGCACATGCTTATACACTATATACACATATCACAAACAAAACACTTAAATAAAAAATGTTTTTAAAAAATAGGGTCACTGTGACTGCGTCATGTCAGTCAGACTAGAGGGGGCCTGAGGGGAGGTAGGGAAACCAGCTAGGAAGCTGGAACAATAATCAGAGCAAGAAGAGAGAGTTGCAGTTTGGACTAGGTAAATGGCGAGAGGCTGGACTCTGGATATATGTTGAAGATAAGGTCAATTGGTTTTGTTTTGTTTTCTGTTTTTTTGGGGCTGGTGGTGGTGTTATGATGGGGTTTCTTTGTGTAAGAAGCCCTGGCTGTCCTGGACGTTGTAGACCGGCCCAGCCTCAGACTCAGAGATCCATCTGCCTCTGCCTCCGGAGTGCTGGAATTAAAGGTGTGTGCCACCATGCCCAGCGTCAATTTGTTTTGATGACAGCTTAATTTAGGTATTAAAGACAGCAGTCATGATTGACACCAAAGTATTTGGCCTGAGCAGCTGACTTGGAATGGGAAAAGAATAGTTTTAAAGAATGGCTTGTATGGCTGGGCATGGTGGCAAATGCCTGCTCTTAGCACTCTGGAGGTTGAGGGAGGAGAAATGAATGTTCCTGGCTAGCCTGAGCTATATAGTAAGATTCTGAAAAAACAAAAAAATAAAAAACACCAAAGAACAAAACCAAACAACAACAACCCCACTGCTCCAACTATATTGCGGATCACCATCTGACTGCATACTCATCAAAGGACCCAAGCTAGCCAAGGTGCACCAAATTCCTGACTCATGGGGAACTCCGGGAGATAATGAATTGTTATTTTAAGCCAATAAGGTTTGGAGTAATGTTTTATATGGCAAGAGGATTTTTTTCCTTTCTTTTTTCCTTATCTTGGGGATAGAACTGGGGACTCACTACTCCAAAGATATATCTGAAGCCATTTTAAAACTTTAAATTTAAATGAGGTTCTTACTAAGTTGCCTAGACTGTTCTGAACTTATTCTAATGTGTAGGCCAGGCGGGCCTCGGATTTGCAATTCTTCCTCAGCCTCCTGAGCAGTTGGGATTTATAGGCCTCTATCATCAGGCCCTGATTTTTATTTGTTTCAACACAGTCTTAGCACTGTAGTCTAGACTGACCTAGAACTCCACACCTCCTGCCTCTGCCTCTCCTATTAGATGACAGATCTGCATCATCACATCTGGCTCAAAAGCTGTGTTTAATGATTCAGGTGTCACGTTGCCCGTATAAGCTATGACGTAGCTCTCAGTGTTCTGTGGAATGTCAAAGATGGCAGCTGCACCTTGTGCATGCCAAGTCTGGAGTCCTTGCATAAGTGACTGATCTCTAGTTCCGGGGAGTTGCAGATATCATCACTTTAAAAGTTTCATAGGCCAGATTTCCAAATATTTTGTACCTGGGAATGATAATTTCCCCAGTTTGGTTGCGTTTGTCTAAAATAAAAAGCACTTTCCATGAATGTAATCACTTTTCCCAGTTTGTGGCCACCAGGTCTAGAGTTTTCATTAATTGACGAAATTGTCTTTTCATAGTATTTATTGCTCTTGCTTGCTGGCCTCCTTCGTATTTCCTGAGCACTTAACTGTGTACCAGGCACTGGCAAATATTAGCCCTGTATGGTACAAGCTCATATTCTCTCAGCATCCTCAGGAGGTAAGTCTGATCATTATCTACATTTTCCTTTGTGGACTCAGATGTCCCAGGTTGAAGGAACTTGCCTAAAGTCACATAGATAGATAGACAAGCCTCAAATCCGACCTTGGCATCTGATTCCAAAGCCAATAAACATAACCACTGTACACACCCCCAGCCTTAGCTGACTCATGAACTGTGTTGGAAGTGGCACACAGAATAATGTTGTCATCCATTGAGCTTGTAAGTCCTAAAAGGATTAGTCTTTTCTTCTCTTTATTTTTCTTCTTATTGCTTGGATCCTGGGGAAAAATTAGTTCAGCTGTGTGTGATGGTTCACACCTGTGATCTGAGCCCCAGGGAGATGGAAGCAGGAAGTTTATGTGTTCTTGGCAAGCTTTGGCTACAAAGTGATTTGGAGGCCAGTCTGGGTTGCATAGCAAGGCCAGTGTAAGAAAAATTGGAGAAGTGTAAAATAAAGGTGGGACATGAATATAAGAGAAACACGTATAAGCTAAAGCTAATAGTGAATAGTCATCGAGTCTCATGTACCTGGGCATCTAGTAGGAGAATTGTGTACAGTCCCTTTCTCTCAATCCTTTGTCATTTCAGTATAGAGAACTTAGGAAGATAGGCATGGAACAACAATGGCAGAAGGACTCAAAGGCAAGCCAAAATTAATTATAGCCTTACAGATCTAAATTTAGAAAATGTACTATATTGAATGAAATAACTAGTGGGGTAGGTTTGGGTGGGAAAAACAGGGAGAAACTGAGTTCTATTAAGAGTTTTGAAGTATGAGTATTCCATGGTTGGACAATCAGAAAAGGCATAGGACACAATTATATCACCATAACCAGCTCAATTAGCTCAATTAGTGCTTCTTAGAAGCACGGGTAAAGCTTTTCCCATTATATTGGATTAATGTTTTCAGACTTATTTTTCTAATGCCACAGATAGCTAACATTGTAGGATGCTTACAGACACATGTGCCTACAGAAACAGGGTCTGTACACACATTACTTCATTCATCCTCATAGCGATTCAATGAGGTACATGCTATTATTACCTTTAAAAAGCAGTTAGTTGTGACCTCAGGAAATGATGATGTTGATCTGTTTGATTCATAGCTGAAGCTCTTATCCATGATGCCACCTTTCTAATTTCATTTATTGATAGAGTACGCCACATGACCTAGCAAGGAATTAGTCATTCCTGTCAAAAAGTCATATTACTACTCATGAACATTTTAATTTTCTTTAGAATTTTTTTATGTGTGTGAGTTTTTGCCTGTATGTATGTTTGTGTACCATGTGAATGCCTGGTGCCCTCGGAGCCCAGAAGATGGTGTTACATTTCCTGGAATTGGAGTTAGTGACAGTCGTGAGCCATCATGTAGATGCCGGGAACTGGACCTTGGTGCTCTACAAGAGTAGCAAGTACTCTGCCCCGGAAAAAAACAAAACAAAACAAAACAAAACCCTCTTAGTGTTATAAATGTCTTTAGTCCCAGCTCTAGGGAGGCAGAGGCAGAATGATCTCAGTTTGAGGCCAGTCCAGTCTACATAGTGAGTTCCAGAACAGTCAGGACTACACAGGGAAATCCTGTCTCAAAAATAAATAAATAAATAAATATACATAAATAAATAAATAAATAAATAGTGGTGCCACCTGCCTTTAATTCCAGCACTGGGGAGGTACAGGGAGGAGGATTAAATCTGAGTTTAAATCCAGCCTGGTCCACAGAGTGAGTTCCAGGACAGACAAGGGTATACAAAGAAACCTTGTCTCAAAAAGCAAATAAACAAAGAAACCAAAAAACCTAAAACTATCTAAATAAGAGAGTAAGAAGTGCTCTCCATCATTGAGCCATCTCTCCAGCTTCCCCTCCCCCCACTAATTAGTGTACTTATTCACTTTTCTCCAGCTCTTTTATTGAGAGTTCGCACTTGGTTCTCTGGGACTTGGCCTGACTGGAGGGAGCCAGGGAATGAAGCCACGATAATCAGAAACACACATATATAGAAAAGCTGGGATTGGGTGGACAGGGCTCCTCTGTTGGAGACATGGAAGCACCCAGGTAGCTCAGCATGTTTATTAAACATAAGTAAACAAGGAGGCAGGGTTATTATTCACAGCTGAGCAAGGAGGCAGAGTTAGATAATCTTGGTAGGTACAGTCTCTGTAGGGAAGCAGTATTCAAATGGTAAATATCCAGGGCGAGAAAGTTATGGTAGATGTTTTCTGTACACACTATCAACATCTGTACACGGGCCATAAGAAGGCTTTTGATATCCTTTTAAGCCTCACCTTTGGGGAGAGTGGCTGTACTGTTTTCCTGTGGGGCTGAGGAACTGGGGTTCTTGACACGATCATGCCCATATCAAAGACACAAATTCAGTTCAGAACTTCATTCACTCAGCGCTTCCTCCACGCTCCACACTGTTTATTTTATTTTTTTTTTTTTTTTTTTAAAAGTTCTTTCACCTTCTTAACCTATGTTTCCATAGTCAAAGACACCATCACTTTGGAACAGCTGTAGCTTCCCGTTTTCACTGTTATTCTGTTCCATTCTTCTTCAGAATGCTCTTCCTAACACATAGATAGAACCAATTCCTTCTGAGCTTAAACCCCTGAGTGGGCTCTCATTGCTTCTGCTGGCTTAATGTCTGCCTTTTCCTTTCAGTCTCCACTCTCCATGAAAGATACAACCATGCCTATCTTGTTTAAGTGTCTCTCCAGCACCAGGAGGGTGTCATGTACATAAAGGATGCTAAATGGATGTTGTTGAATGAATGGAATCCAAATGACTGTTGCCCTCTTTTGTGGAGCTAGGAGTCAAACCTAAGACTGCGCACATGCTAAGCAAGCACTTAACCCTTGTTCCCTTTAGAAAAGTGGATTTTAGTCAGTCTAATAGGAAATAAGAATACATTTAGAGGCATGAAGGTGGCTTTGCATAGTTTGTATTCACTGAATCACGAGTTTACTTTTGCTTTAATGTCTCACGCTCATTAAATAATTTGCTCCACAAGACAGCAACTAGTCTGTTTTGTTCTGAATTTTATTCTGGTTCTGTGTCAGGTTTGTGGGAAGTGCTTAATAAGGAATTTGCTACATGAAAGATTTTAATTGCCAATGGGATTTGTGATGACAAATAGTACAGGTTAAGTCACAATTGTAAAAGTACAACACCAGGGTTGGAGAGACGGCTCAGCAGTTAAGAGCACTGACTGCTTTCCCAGAGGTCCTTGAGTTCAATTCCCAGCAACCACATGGTGGCTCACAACCATCTGTAAAAGGATCTGATGCACTCTTCTGGTGTGTGTCTGAAGATAGTTGCAGTGTACTCATATAAATAAAAATAAGCAAGTATCTAAAAAAGTACAACACTAGTTATAAAAGCTAAGGAAGACAAGATTCTCTTACTCATCCAAAAATATTACAAAGTGCCTGCCATGTGCCACACACTGCTAGGCATAGTCCTGCTGTCCTGACGCTTGAAGTTAGCTGATAAACAGGCAATTAAATTTAGCTAGATTATTTTTTAAAAAAGAGAGATAAATAACAGAGCATTTCAAGGAATATATAGGACACATTTAACCCATACCTGGGGTGTTAAGAAGTGATTTCTAAATTGTTTCTAGTTACAAGAAGGTGTTGACAGAGCTTTCTTCTTTGTAGCCTAAGGCTCTTTCTTTCATCCAACAATTTTTTTTATTGCTCTTATATCATACACCAGGTATGTATTATACCATCATTAAATTTTATATTTCTGTACAATTACGTGTGAAAGAAATTCTTTAGTTCTGTTGGCAGCCATATGTTTGAGCTGTTCACCTCTCTTAAAGTGCTTTGCAGACACTTAAAGTTTACTGGATTAATTGATATTAATCTGAACACCAGAGAGTAAAAGCTATTTCTCATTAGGTCTGTTCAATAGAATATTTTTTGTGCTGATGGAAATATTTTTGCACATTTGCACATAGCTACATAGACGGGTGAGTACTTAAAATGTGGCTTGGGAGTGGACTGAGCCAAGTTTTGAGAACAGGTGGGTTTCCGATCTCTCGCCTAAAGGTGCAGATTGTTTGGTAAGTGCTACTAAATGTCTACATGCTGAGCTGTTGAATGCCACCTGTAATAATAAATACATGTGAATAGTGGCAAGCCATAATTAGCGCCTCACTTGCTGAATAGTAATCAATTCCGCATCCTGGCGCCCTGACAGACGGACAGCTCCACCGTGCCAGTTCCACCTATTTTCGAGCGCACTTGCAGCAGTCCATCATCCCGAACTGCATCACGGATCTTGTAGTTTAATATAAGGTGACATCACTGCCGGTGTCACCTGGGAGTACGCTTATGGCTACAGATAACTTCCGGTATCGCGTTGTCTTCTGGGAATTGTAGTCCAAAGACGCTTGTTGGACTTCAGCACTCGTGGTCTGGGAACTACAACTCCCTACTGTCCGCGAGATGCACCCGGGTGTAGTCAGTGAGCTTTGCGATTGCCTCAGCAAGTGTGAAGTGTGTGCTTTGGTGTCTTGAGAGGCTAGGCTTCCACGAGTGGGAGGGAAAAGTTGGACCCACATCTCTGAGGGATTCATTGGGGCCACTGTACTGGATCTTCAGTCGTTTGGGCGGCGCCATGGCGGTGAGTTTGGGCGGGAAGAGCGTCCTCAGGTTCGGGCCCTGGAACCCAGCTGGTAGGGAACTCTGGTCTCACCGCATGCTGCTTGTCGCCGAGAAGGGGAACATCCCTTTCTGAAAGACGCCTTTCCCTCGCTTGAGGCAGGACTTTCTTAGAGAATCAGTTTGTTTCTCTCGCTAGTTGATCCAGGAACTTACTGTCTTCCCTTTACATTGACTACTTGAATTCCGAATGCTGAGTTTCATCGTGTTTTTAATAAAAATAGAGGTAAAGAAGAACATTTAGCATTTCAACAACAGTAAAAATCGGGAATCTCACTGTGGATATGTTTAGTGCCCCTGAAGTGCTGATTTTTAAATATAACCCTTATTTAAAATTAAGCAGCTGGACCCTGTCGCACAGATGTTGTAATCTGAGCTACTTTGGAGACTGAAATAAGAGGATTGAAAATGAAAGGTTTGCGTGGAGTTCAGAATGAGTTCAGAGCCAACCCGAATAACTTAGCAAGACTGTTTCAAATAAGAAGTGAAAAGGGACTTCAGAGGTCCTGAGTTCAATTCCCAGCAACCACACGGAGGCTCACAACCATCTGTAATGGGATCCGATGCCCTCTTCTAGTGTGTCTGAAGACAGCGACAGTGTACTCATACATAAAATAAGTAAATCTTAAATAAAAAAACGTAAAAAAAAAAAAAAAGTGAAAAGGGATCGGGAGATAGCTTACTTGTAGAGCTTTTACTTAGCATGATCAAGGCCGAGGTTCGAATCTCCAGTACTGGGGGTGGGATGAGGTGTTATATAGCTTATCACGAAGGAGCAACTGGCTTTCAGAATTTAGAAGTAAGTATTCCTTGAGGCTTTGAGCATGGCGGTCACGAGTTTAGAAACAGTTTTTCTTCCTGCTATGTTCACCTACCCAGATGGATGGGCAGGGCTGACAGGGAAGGGTATTTCAAGGTAAGAACAATGACAAGAGGAACTGGAACTAGAAACCATTGCACAAGTGGATCTGGAGAGACAGAAATCATAGGACTGGGTGGATGGGCAGGCTGAGGGTTGCTGAAAAAGAAGATCCCTATAGGTTGAAGATTTTTTTGGAGCTAGATTTTTTTTTTTCTTTTGACTAAGTCTTAACGTAGGCCAGGTGGGTCTGAAACTCATAGTGTAGCTTCAACTGAGTCTTCTTGCTTCCTTTTATATAGGGAGCTGGATTTCAGTGGTGCAATATTGTATCTGACTTAAAAGTAACCCATTTGTACTCTTCAGAAGATCATGATTTTTCCCTTCCTTTCTTCCTTCTATTTCTTCCTCTCTCCCTCCTTCCCTCCCCTTTTCCCCTCCTTCCCTTCTCTCCTTTCTCTTTTTCTACCTTTTTTTTTGGAAGTGTTATTGGAAATTGAACCCAGTGCCTTGCACATGCTAGGCAAGTGGCCTACCATTATGTTGCATTCCCACCTTGAAAGAACTATCTATCGTCATTGTAAAATCTTTTGAAGTGATTTTATGCATAGATATTGATATCCAATGTTATGGTCGAAGGGGAGGAGGAGGGAAGGAGAGGGGAGAGAGAGAGAGAGAGAGGAGAGAGAGAAACGGAGAGAGCGAGAGAGCGCTAGCTCAAGCGCATGCCAACAGGAAAAACTACAAGAAAAGAGGCAGTGACTAATTGACTAATTTCGCCATTTTTATTCTGGTGATGTGTGTGTTTCTGATCTTGCAAGGCTAAATATCTGTAAGTAAAAAGTAATATAATTTGTATTCATGCAACACTTTGCAGTTTACAAAAGACTGTTGTGCCCAAAACAGACTGGGGCATTGAGAGAGTACTGAACTGTTAGACTGAAATCCCAATAGAACTTATTTAGGGATCTGTATCTAGGAGGGAGTGGAGCTCAGGTTATGCGCAGGATAACAAGAGAAAGCAGAAATGGGAGTAAGATGACAGTATCTCACTAATTTCACCATTCACTGGCTAGCTGTCTCAAGTTCAGATTTGGTGTCTTGAAAATGATAATCACGATTCAACCTTCTCAGGGTTGTAAGATTGAGATGATGTTTATAAGAGTGTCCTAGTAACTGTAGAATAGCAGGGCATGGTGCTGTACACCTTAATCCAGCACGTCAGAGGTAGAGGCAGGAGATCTCTGTGAGTTCCAGGGCACTTTGGCCGCATAGTGTGCCAGGCTGGCTAGGTCTAATAGTGAGATTGTTGTTTCCAAAAGAAAATAACAGAAAACCTAAACCACAAGCAAAATAAATGAGCTTCAGAATACCATGGGTAAGAAGAGATTTGTTGTCTGTTTCATGTTATCGTGGAAAGCAGAATTCAGGTGCACTGGAGTAGAGGCAGGTTACTTGTTAAGTTGTTTTACAGTCTGAATGACAATCTCAGGCATTTCCAATCTTTTGATACTATGACATGACGGACTCTATCATCTAAAAAGTTTGTGCGTGAGAATTGCACAATCCAGTTACCAAGAATAATATTTAAAATAAATCTTAGTTTTTGAAATAAGTTTATGACTTTGTGTTGGACTGCCTTCACTTTTAAAGTTGCATGTGGTCTAATTAAATCTGAGCAGTATGATTACAGCATTACATTGCAGTGCCTAATTTCATCTGTCTTCCTGTCTGTCTGTCTGTCTGTTGTCTGTCTTCTGGGATAATGCCTCTCTTTGTAACCCTGTCCTGAACATACATGTAGCTAAGGCTAGCCTTACATCAAGGTCATCATCCTGCCTCAGCTTCTGGTGATGCTGGGATTACAGGCTTGTGGTACCTACCCCATTTGTATTTACATTTAAAAAGGTATTTAAAATTTTTTACATATTGATTTGAAGTAGATGATAATAATTGTTTTTTTTTTTCTGTATGAGCAGAACTTTCTTCATCTATTTATATATTCAACAAATATGTAGTGAGCATATTTTAGGTCAGCCCCTGTTAAATGATGTGAGTTAAGTCATCAGGCAGAGGCCTGGGTGATTGAACCCAAGTAGTTTGGCAATATTATACGTTCTAAGGGTTGGGCACAGATTAGGTAAAAAAGTGGAGATGCCAAGCACAACTTGAATGCATGCTACCAGCACTCTTGCCTGGTTTTTGTTTGTTTTCTTTTCTTCAATGAAAACAGGGTTTTTTTTTTTTTTTACTTGATTCCTAGAAACTATATATGCTGAGGTACCATATGATGTCTCAGTGCATGCATACATTGTGATCAGGTGAAACATGTGTTTCCTCAAATTTAACTACTTCATAGTGACATTAATCTGATCTTTCTTCTAGTTCATTGTTGTGAGTCGAGGTATATGATCATTTTGGTGTTTCAGACAGGGTTTCTCTGTGTAGCGGTCCTGGACCTCACTCTGTAGACCAGGCTGGCCTTGAATTCACACAGATCCAGCTGCCTCTGCCTCCCGAGTCCTAGATTCCAGGTGTGCGCCACCCCTTCTGGGCTCAGTAACTACTTTTTAAAAATCTTGTTCCTTTGCATTTGAAGGTAGGCATGGGGATTTGAGCTGTCAGTGAGCAGCTGGATTCTTTGTGAACCTGACTTTTTCTTTTCCTCTTGGTTTTTCACACAGGGTCTTACGTAGCCCAGGCTGGCCTCAGGCTTGCCATGTGGCTGAGAGTGAATTTGAATGCTTGGTCCTCTTAAGTGTGGGATTACAGACATGTCCCTGCCTCTTATCCTTTTAAAGCAAGCCCTTTTGTCTTTTTGTACTTAATAGGAAAGAAAAGGAACAGCCAAAGTAGATTTCTTGAAGAAGATTGAGAAAGAAGTCCAGCAGAAATGGGAAGCTGAGAAAGTGTTTGAAGTCAACGCCTCTCCTTTGGAGAAGCAGAAGCAGACCAGGTGAGTCTGAAGAGCCTCAGGTTAACTGCCCCAGGAAGAGGGAGGTGAGAAAGAGAGATAATGTCCGAGTGGGCAGAAGCCGCCTGAGTAGTCAAGGCAACTCTCTCTCCAGAATTCTTAGAGTTTGTTCACATTAAAATGTAAAACAAAACAAAACAAACAAAAAAACCCAGCCGGTAGGCGGGGTGGCGCACGCCTTTACCCCAGCACTTGGGAGGCAGAGGCAGGTGGATTTCTGAGTTCGAGGCTAGCCTGGTCTACAGAGTGAGTTCCAGGACAGCCAGGGCTACACAGAGAAACCCTGTCTCGAAAAACCAAAAAAAAAAAAAAAAAAAAAAAGCCCAAATAACCACATTTATTCATGTGTGCATGTATGCGTGCATGTATGCATGTGTGTGTGTATGTGATGACGTGTGCAGGTCAGAGGACAGCTTGCAGGTGTCAGTTCTCTCCTACCATGTGGGTTCTGAGGATTGACCTTGAGCCTTTGCCTGCTGATCCATCTCGCCAGCCGATTCAGATTTTTAAAATTAGTATTTTTCACAAATGAAAAGGAGAATGTTTTGAAGTTTTGTATTTACTGACTGATAAAAGGAAAGGTTTCTTTTTTTTTGAGAGAGAGATTTTTACTGATAATTACCTCCAATACAAATAAAATTTTGTAGGGTCACTGTATTTGTTGATTTTATTTATAAAAAGTATATTGTTTTGATACTAAGATAATTTTGAGACAAATTGTAGACAATGAGTATTGGAGGAAAAATACTGCAAAGTATTGTCCTCTCAAAAAATGCCACAAAAACCGGGCAGTGGTGGTGTACACCTTTAATCCCAGCACTTGGGAGGCAGAGGCAGGCAGATTTCTGAGTTCGAGGTTAGCCTGGTCTACAGAGTGAGTTCCAGGACAGCCAGGGCAACACAGAGAAACCCTGTCTCAAAAAACCAAAAACCAAAAAAACCCCAAAACCCCACAATAAATCTATGTTAAATTACTCAATTTGGATATGTTGACATGTATTCAAACCAGGCCTGGTGGCATATACCTTTAATCCTAGCACTTGTTAGGCAGGCACATCGTTAGTTCCAGGCAAGCCTTGTCTATAAAACAAGTTTCTAGACAGCCAGACCTAGATAGAGAAATCCTGTCCCAAAACACAAAACAAAAGAAAATACATGTGTTCAGATGACAGTAGTGGTGGCTAGCTGAATTTTCTGTGTGCTAGGCAACACTATATTCTTGTTGAATCTTAAGAATTTTTTATTATGTTTATTTATGATTATTTTTTAATGTTTATGGGAATTTTGCCTGCATGTGGGTGCCTGGTGCATACAGAGGCCAGAAGAGGGTGTCAGATCCCTCGGGACTGGAATTACAGACAGTTGTAAGCTGCTATGAACTGAACTCTGGTCTGATAGAAGAGCAGCAGATGCTTATAACCTTCCCAGACCCCTCTTTTTTATTTTTATTTTTTAATTTTTATTATTATTTTTTTTCTTATTTTTGGATTTTCAAGACAGAGTTTCTCTGTGTAACACTGGTTGTTCTGGAATTCTGTAGACCAGGCTGGTCTTGTATTCAGAAATCTACTTTTTTTTTTTGTTTTTTTTCGAGACAGGGTTTCTCTGTGTAGCCCTGGCTGTCCTGGAAAGAAATCTACTTAATAACCTTTTAAGGTGAGGATTTTTATTTTCTTACCTTTATTTTTTTATAGTCCAGCCATTACCTGCCTCCCAGCTCCCCTTCCCACAGTTCCTTATCCCATTCCTCTCCCCGCCCCCCCCCCCGCCCCCCATCTCCAAAAGGATGTCCCTCCAAGCCTCACCATTCCCTGGTGTGTCTTCTCTCACTGAGGCCAGAGCAGGCAGTCCTCTGCAGTATATGTGTTGGGGCCTCAGACCAGCTAGTTAGTGTATGCTCCCTGCTTGGTGGCTCAGTGTCTGAGAAATCTCAGAGGTCCAGGATAGTTGAGACTGCTGGTCTTCCTGTGGGGTCATTCTCCCCCTCTGCTTCTTCTAGCCTTTCCCTTATTCAACCACAGGGGTACCCGACTTCAGTCCATTGGTTGGCTGTAAATATCTGTCTCTGTCAGCTGCTTTTGGAGGACAGCCATGCTAGGCTCCGGTCTGTAAGCACACCATAGCATCAGTAATACTGCCAGGCCTTGGCACCTTCCCTTGAGCTGGATCCCAATTTGGGCCTATCACTGGGCCTCCTTTCTCTCAGTCTCTTCTCCATTTTTGTCCCAGCAGTTCTTTTAGACAGGAACAATTCTGGGTCAGAGTTTTTGACTGTAGGATGGCAACCCTGTCCCTTCACTTGATACGCTGTCTTTCTCCTGGAGGTGGGCTCTATGAGTTCCTTTTCCCTACTGTTGGGCATTTCATCTAAGGTCCCGCTCTTTGAGTCCTGAGAATTTCTCAACTCCCAGGTCTCTGGAACTTTCTAGACGGTCCCCCCACCTCCCATGTTTTGTTTTGTTCTGTTTTGTTTTTTAAAACAGCCTCTCACACTGTGTCAGGCTGGCCTTAAACTTGCCACAAAGCACAGAATGACCTGAGTTGATCTTCTGCCTCTACCTCCTCTACCTAGGCAAGTGTCTACAGGCAAGTGTCACCATGCTTGATCTATGTGATATTGGGGATTAGACCCAGTGTTTGGATATCCTGGACAAACACTCTACTAACTAAGCTATCCCCAACCTGGTAAACAATTTGTTTTACTATATTTTATAGATGGTGAAACATACCGAGAGGCTAAATAAATATCTCAAAGTTGATAAGAGTTCACAGACTGTGAGTCTTTCATATTCCCTGACCCTTTTGTTTTCAGTTTTTTTTTTTTTTTTGAGTCTCTCTCTTATTGTTTGCTCTGGATGTTCTGGAACTTGCTATGTAGACCAAGATGGCTCTGCCTCCCCAGTGCTGGGATTAAAAGCATGGCCTCTACACCTGGCTCTGCCCTTTTAAGTATAAACCAGGTAAGACAAGCTTAGTTTCTGATATCTGGTGAAATTACGGTGAGACCATAGACTGCTTTTAGGGCTTACTGATTCTAAAATCTAACCTCTTGACTTAGTACTTACCTGTACTCTAATGGAGTGCGTGGGGTATGATGGACTTGCTGGCCTATTTTATCTATTGTTATACCTTAATCTGCTGCTCATTGCATCTGTTGTTAGGTTTTAGAATTTTAGTCCACTTTAAAGAAGTGCAATCAAAAATGAATCATGCTGGGCAGTGGTGGCGCACACCTTTAATCCCAGCACTTGAGAGGCAGAGGCAGGCGGATTTCTGAGTTCGAGGCCAGCCTGGTCTACAGAGTGAGTTCCAGGACAGCCAGGGCTTCACAGAAAAACTCTGTCTCGAAAAATTAAAAAAAAAAAAAAAAAGAATCACAATGCTTTGCTCAGTAAAAAAATGAGCTGTTGAGATATGTTCACCGTGGAAGAACATTATTAATATTGTGAAAAGGAAATTGTAAAAGTCTTTATGAAGCATACCATGCTTTATATAAAATTCACGAGTGAGCCACTCTAAGTGATACATTGTCAAAGATCATGTCCATATTTGTAAACTATGGAAAAAGAAGAGAATGATGAAAAGGCAACTAGAGGTCACTGGCTTTTCCCTTGTGGGGAGGAGAGAGCACACATGGGTGGCATCACTAAGTTATAACTTGGAGGGTGTATTTGTAAGTGCTCAGTTAGGCTACACACCACAATAAAATGAAAAGTTATTTTAATTTTTTTTTTTTTGAGCCAGGGCCTCAGTATGTAGCCCTGGCTGACCTGGAGCTCACTATTTATATAAGAGATCTCTTGCCTCTGCCTTCCATCCTGACTGAAAAATGAATGTTTTTCATTCACAAATGCACCGTTTATGCTGTGTGATATAGGTTACAAATAATTCTTGTGAAAAGGAAGATAATCTGAGACATAAAACAGTCATTTATGAATACATGATGTTTTCAAAGTCAAAGCCGTATTTTAATTGTTGGAGACCTCTTAATTTCAGGTTTATAACTTGATATCTTTTTTTTGTTTTTTGTTTTTTGTTTTTCGAGACAGGGTTTCTCTGTGTAGCCCTGGCTGTCCTGGAACTCACTCTGTAGACCAGGCTGGCCTCGAACTCAGAAATCTGCCTGCCTCTGCCTCCCCAAGTGCTGGGGTTAAAGGCGTGCGCCACTACCGCCCGGCCTGATATCTTTTTTTGAGACAGTCTTACTTTGTAGCTTTAGCTGGCCTAGAACATTCTCTATGAACCATGCTGGGCTCAAATTCTAGAGCTACACCTGCTTTTGACTCCCAGGTGGTGGAATTAAAGGCATGTGCCATCCTGGCCAGCCTAAACTTGCTCTCTTTTAAATAGGTAAACTTTTTTTTTGTTGTATTATGTATATGAGTTGTTTTGCCTGCATACAACTGTACCAGTGAATTCAGTGCCTGCAGAGTTCAGAAGAATTACAGATGAATGTGAGTTGTCATGTGGGTGCTGAGAACCCAACCAGGGTCTTCTTATGAGAGCAGCAATTGCTCTTAAACACTGAGCCATCTCTCCAGCTCCTTAAGTAACGGGACTCTCAACAGAGTCCTTAAATAACCAAGCATCCTTTCCACCCCATCGTTTATTATGAAAGAAGTGTAACGTTTCTTTTCTACATGATTATTTTGCAGCAAGGGCAAATACTTTGTCACCTTCCCATATCCATACATGAATGGACGCCTTCATTTGGGACACACGTTTTCCTTATCCAAGTGTGAGGTAAAACTCTTGAGTTTACTAAGATGGTTTGGGGGAATCTATAATAAATACCCAGGTTGAAGAAAATTGTATGTATAGAATTTATTTCCTATTAAATTCAAATTCTTACTTTTAAAGAGTAATTTTGATAGTTGAATTTTTATAGTTTTGTTTTTGTGCCACATGTGTACTTGTTCAAGATTTGTGTGTTGGTAAAAAACATTAAAAGGACAGTGCACTAGAATCGTTCAGTGACACACTGTCTGGTGTTCTAAAGCTGGGCAGACAGAAACAGTGCTGCTGTCAAAGTTAGCATTTTTTGTACATCTACCATATATGTCTATAATTGAGATTTGACTTTCTTCCTGTAGTTTGCAGTTGGATACCAGAGATTAAAAGGAAAAAGCTGTCTCTTTCCCTTCGGGTTACACTGTACCGGTATGCCTATTAAGGTAAGACTGCAAAGAGGGGTGCTTCTACTCGTTAGAGTAACAGTAATACCAGGTTTTTGGTTTTCGAATTGGATTTTCACATTGCACCAAATGAGTTAAATTTGTTATAGTAAAAATTAATTACAAAAACATTGGAAGGGCTAGGGAGATGGCTTAATGGGAAAAGCACTTGCCAAGCAAGCCTGATGACCCAAGCTTGGAATCCACCTAAACGTCAGACACAGCAGAACATGCAGACATATAATGTCATTGTGCCCCTGTCAGGGAATGAGAGCAGAAAATTGTCAGAAGTTTGAGGTCAATTAGCCTGGCATATGGAACAGTGAACAAGAGAGTCTATCTCAAAATGAAGGGCCTGGACTGACACCTGTGGATGTCCTCTGACTTCCACACATGTGCTCATGCATGAGCACACACCAACTACTTGAAGAAGGGCTATGTGTGTCCTTCGGAGTTTTCACAAGAGGACACTCAGGGTTTGAGGCCAATCTGAACTACACTGTGTGACTCTGTTTCTGGGAGATGGAAAAGCACAAAGACACAGAAATGCACAAGTGATTTCTTTTTTTTTTCTTTTTAATGTGTTTTGAGTAATTTATACTTTCCTATCTGTTGGAATTCGGTAATTATTTTTAACAAGTAACATGTACAGTGATGTATACATTTGTACACACAGAAGGACAAAATAATTAATACACATCATATTTTGACCATTTTTGCAAGTTCATGTCTTCATTTGTTGCTGGTGCATGGTAATGCACACCTTTTATCTCAGCTTTTGGGAGGTAGATGCAGGTGGATATGAGTTTGAGGTCAGAATGATCTACACAGTGACTTTCAGGCCAGCCAGATCCACATAGTGAGACCCTCTCTCAAAAACAAAACAAAAGCCTATTTTAGAGGTAATTCCCAATGAAAAATGGGTTAGAAAACTAGAATTTAAAAGATTCTCTTCTCCTTTTTTTGAGACAAAGACACTTTGTAGGCTTTGGCTGTTCTGGAACTCATGTAGACCAGGCTAGCTTGAACTCACAGAGCTCCTCCTTCCTCTGCCTTCTGAATGCTGAGATTAAAGGCATGAGTAACCACAACTGGCTGAAAACAATTTTAAAAGTAATAGAATTAGAATTAGGATTTTTTTTTTTTTTTGTTAGATAATTTCTCATGTAGCCCAGACTGTCCTTGAACTTGTGTAGCCAGGATGACCTGCCTCTGTCTACTAAGTGCTGGAAATACAGGTGGTACCATCATGTCTGGTGAATGTGGTACAGGGTTATAGAACTCAGGACTTCATGTGGCTGAGGTGAGCACTGATGCTCAAGCCGCACCCCCAGTCCAGGAACTTCTTATTCCCCAGCCTGTTGTTTTGGCAAATGTCCGACTTGCAGAAGAGGAGAAAGGATGGCACGGGGAATACATAGTACTTTGTACTTTGTCCGCTGCCTTTGCTTTAACTCTGGCAGCTCACACCTAGGCACTCAAGCCTTTCTTGTAGTTACTCTGTGTACTTTGTACAAGTGAGTTGCCGATGTCATGCTATTCATCTGACTATCTTAGCATGCATCTCTCTCTCTATAAATACATAGAATACATTTCTTTTATAGTGTATATTTATTTTGTAGTGTGCATTTCGTGTGTATCTCTATAATGTGCATTCCTTTTGTATCATTCTTCGCTTGTACTGTGAATCTCTTTGTAGTGTGCATCTCTTTCCCATAGTCTTCATCTCATTTGCATCATGCATCTTTCTTTCCCTTAGAGCATGCATCTGTCTTGTAGTGTGCACTTCTGGAAAGCAAGGTCATTCTGTGCATCATTGCAATCACATCATCTTTTGACTGAGGGTTGATGTGATATGTCACCTTCTACTCTCCTTTGGTTGTATCAGGATGTCTTTCCTGATTGCATTTTTATAATTTCTTTTGTGGGTTGGGTTTTTCATTAGTTCACTTTAGATTTTTTAGTTGTTTATTATGGATGTTAATGTTTGGATTAGATACTTTGAAAAGAATACTACATGAATGAGGCATAACCTTCCCACTGCATCACATCAGAAAGCACACAATTTTAGTAATACTAAGTTAAAACGTGACAGAGTTCCTCATTCTAAGGGCATCTTCTTTTGTAATGAAAACGCTCAGCCACGAGATGGTGGCTCACTCTTTTATTTCAGTACTCGGGAGGCAGAGGCAGGTGGATTTCTGAGTTTGAGGCCAGCCTGGTCTACAAAATGAGTTGCAAGATTGCCAGGGCTACACAGAGAAACCCTGTCTTGGGAAAAAAAAAAGTAGTTTATGGGGACAGTGGCACTATATTGAGAACCTCTGAATGCCCTATTATTCAGTAACCTGTAACAAAAGATGTTTGAACATCTTTTGATGATCCTGGCTTACTCAAATTACTGTATTTATGTTTGCAAAATGATGATTTTTTGTTTGTTTGTTTGTTTGTGTGTGTGGTACCGGGAATTAAATCCAGTATCTATTCTTAACACTTCTTCACATCTTCACTCACATCAATGGTAGTGACTTGTCCCTTTCAGTACTGGATTTGAAGGCAGGGCCTCGTTTTACAAGTAAATAGTCTCTTCATACCTCGATTACATTCATGTTTCTTTCTATTTAATTTTTATGCCGAGACAGTATTGTTAAATTGCCCAGGATGGCCTTGAGCTTGCAATCCCCCTACCTCAGTCTCCAGAACAGCTGTATGTGCCCCCTAGGGTCAGTTCAAATAATACCTTTCTAGTTGTATCTTACTTATTAACTGAAACTCTTCTGGATGTAAGAGCCCTTCCTTACTCTGATAATTTCAATCCCGTCTTTTTGATGGTTTTTCTGTTTTGGAAGTGAACCCATGATATAACTGGGAAGAGCTATGGCAGAAAGCACAGTTCTATAGCTTCTTGGCTTATATTCTTAGATACATCACTTCATGTCAACGTCTGTTCTCTTACTGTTGGTCCTGTCTCCATAGCAGGGGTGCTCATAGCTAACAGAGGGTGAGCATTTACCGTCTACTACAAAGATAATAATAATCTTTAAAATGAGAAACCATTACTAGTATTGTTACTTATAATAACATACTGTGTTTTATGTGTCTTTGCATTTCTGCTGTTCAGTGTATCAGTATGCTACATTGAGTACTGTAGATATTGATTAAAATACAAACTATATCAGTGGATTTTGAGGTATGTGATTTGCATTTTTTGGGTTTTCTATAATGATAATTTATTTAATGATGTGTATGTCTATACATATGTTGCACAGAATTTCAGAAAGCCAATTTTAGTTGACCTTGGAAACAGCATTATCTCCTTGAGTTCTGAACTTCGCTCTCCCTAATGTCTTGGTATAGGCCTGTGCTGACAAGCTGAAAAGAGAAATAGAGCTGTATGGCTGCCCTCCTGATTTTCCAGAGGAAGAAGAGGAAGAGGAAGAAAGCAGTGCTAAACCTGGAGATATAGTAGTGAAGGATAAAGCTAAAGGAAAAAAGGTCAGCTGGTCATTTACGCTTTGGTTGTCTTGGCTAGTGTTTTCATTGTTTGGTTTATTTGTACATAACCAACATGGCACTGTACCTGATAACACAAAGACAGTATTGAATCAAACTGTTTAGATGGTTCAGTGGGTAAAGAGCTTTCCAGGTAAGCACAGCATCCATTGTTGCACTGGGAGGAGACAGAACAATCCCTAGAAGCTTGTGGGCCAGGTAGTCTAGAGTCACAGCATCCAATAACAAGCAGACCATGTCTCAAACAAGCTGGAAGGCTAGAAATGCTACCAGAGGTTGTTGTGGCCTCCACGTGTGTACCAAAGATACTGATGAGGATACACACAAACATATATCATACATGTACCCACAAGATGAAAACTGCATCAAATCAAAGGACCCATGTTCTTTTCCCAGTTCTCTCATGGTGGCTTATGATCACTGTGTCTCTAGTCTCAGGGTACCTGATCCCCTCTATTTTGTCTCTGGGTACCTGTGTGCACATGATACACAGACATCCATGCAAGTAAAACACCCATATACAATACTCATTTTAAAATATCAAATCAAAATTCATCTGGCTTTATTGTTTTCACTCTAATTATATATTTTTTGATTTAAAAGCATTTCAAGATAGCACAGTGTTTGAGCATAACCTTTGCCCACCTCCCCTAATGTTCCTCTTCTGTAACTGTGATATAGTCATTCTACCTAAGCAACATTAGTGCAGTGCTGGATAGTAAACTGACAGTTCATCTGAAGGCTTTTTAAGAAGAGGACTTGATTGTTTTAAAGATCTAGTTTTAATTATATGTATATGTGTGTGTCTTTGTGTGGGTATGTTATATGCAGATCTTACAGAGTCTGGAAGAAGGCGTTGAATCCCCTGGAACTGGAGTTACAGGCAGTTGTGAATAGCCTGACATGCATTCTTAATTGCTGAGTTATCTCTACAGCCTCCTTACTTGAATTGGAAATTGCGTGTGTGTGTGTGTGTGTGTGTGTGTGTGTGTGTGTGTGTGTTTGCTCAAGGGCTACACAGTGAGACCCTTTCTTAAAAGGAAACTAACAGAATTACCAAATAGGATTACTAAATTAAAAAGGCTGTAGTTCTGGGATGCTGAACAGTGGGTGGGTAGGCTATAATGGAGGTTGTGTTTGTTTTCAGAGTAAAGCTGCTGCCAAAGCAGGATCTTCTAAGTACCAGTGGGACATTATGAAGTCCCTTGGGCTCTCTGATGAAGACATAGTGAAGTTTTCTGAAGCAGAGCATTGGCTTGATTATTTCCCACCACTGGCTGTTCAGGACCTGAAGAAAATAGGTTTGAAGGTATGCTATCACCTTCAGTGTTAAAGAAAAGTAAAAGACATTTATTGTTGTATCATTTTAAAAGATAATGGAAGTGGGTGGAGGGATGGCTCAACGGTTAAGAGCACTGACTGCTCTTCCAGAGGTCCTGAGTTCAATTCCCAGCAACCACATGGTGGCTCACAACCATCTGTAATGGGTTCAATGCTCTCTTGTGGTATGTCTGCAGAGAGCAACAGTGTACTCATATAAATAAAATAAATAATTCTTAAAAAAAAAGTGTTATCTTTCCTTTTGTTTCTCTAGGTAGACTGGCGGCGTTCCTTTATCACCACGGATGTAAATCCTTACTATGATTCTTTTGTCAGGTGGCAGTTTTTAACTTTAAGAGAAAGAAATAAAATTAAATTTGGGAAGCGGTGAGTTTGTTTTTTTTCAGTATAATAAACTAAAAATTATAACTTTTGCATTACAATTCAGTACATGTGTCTTCTGTCTACCCATCTGTCATCTGTCTGTCTTATCTCTTTTGTCTTTTTCCATCATTCTCTTCTTGTTTTGTTGTATCTTTTATTTTCCTTTACTCTTGCCAATGTCTTATTTTTTTGTTTGCATATTTTTTTGTGTTGAATTTAGGACCTTGTACCTCCTTAACAGGCATTTTGTCACTGGGCTACAGTTTCAGGTTCTTGCTGGTCAGTGTCTTAATTTCTCTGAGTTGTTTTATTTTCAGCAACTAGAACCAGAGAGAATGGCATGATTCTGTTCAATATTCCTAGCAAACCACTAGCAAATTTATTTTGTGTTTTAGCTTATACTTCTAAATGCAGATCAAGTAAAATTGACTTAAACTTCATATGTGACTTTATCTTATAGTTTTGTTTCATTACCAAAGGCTAAGGTTAGTCCATAGTCTTCAGTAGTGTTCCCTTTCATGAATGTGGACATGTTAGTAGCTATACTTACAGAACCACTTATCAAAGCATAAAAAATGGATTTATAGACACTGGCTCAGATGAGGGGCTTAGCTATAACTCACACTTGTACGATATTGTTGACATTGGCTGATAAATTACAATGTAACTTGAATATGACAGTATTTACTGCTTATTGCTCTTTTTTTTTAGGTACACTATTTATTCCCCAAAAGATGGACAGCCTTGCATGGATCATGACAGACAAACTGGAGAGGTGATTATCTCAGATACCAATGTGCCAGAGTCTATGTCAGAAATTAGAAACAGATCCGTCCATGGCTAGCAGGTTGAATCCACATCTTTTCCCTTAGAGCTTTCCCTTGTTTATTTGTTTAGGGTGTTGGACCTCAGGAATATACCCTGGTCAAACTGAAGGTGCTTGAACCATACCCATCAAAATTAAGGTAGGTTTGTTAAAAATTACTATTATTATTATTGGAGACTGGGTTTTGCTTTGCAGCCTAGTGCTCTTACCTCAGCCTTCTGGGTACTGAGATTACAGATGCCACTATGTCTGGCTTGATTTATCATTTCAACAATCAGGTAATTATGAGGGAATCCACATTTTTAATATAAATATGTGTTGTTGTTTTTTTCTTAGTGGCCTGAAAGGGAAAAATATCTTCCTTGTAGCTGCTACACTCAGACCTGAGACTATGTTTGGACAGACAAATTGTTGGGTTCGGCCTGATATGAAGTACATTGGGTTTGAGACAGCAAATGGAGATATATTCATCTGTACCCAGAGAGCAGCCAGGAATATGTCATACCAAGGCTTCACCAAGCACAATGGAGTGGTGCCGGTAGTGAAGGAGTTAATGGGAGAGGTGAGTTGGGGAACATACTCTCAATTTTCATTGTATCATTAGAAGGAAGTATTATCTCTGGAGCTTGAAAAAACATCAAAAACCTTTGTATTTAGACTATCCATGAGGTATTGTGTGCAGGGCATTTGTATTTTGGTGACTTATTACAAGTGTATTGGCTTAAGCAAGCCCCACCCAAGTCAAGCACAGAGCTGTCCTAGTGTTCTCTAGAAGGTTCTGCCATGTTGAATCCTCACCCCTCCAAAGGGGCCTCTGTCCCTCTTCATCCCTGCTAAGTGCTGTACTTGAACTTGACCTAATGGAACCATTCTGTGTGTCCAGCCAACTCCAGCATTCTGTTGGTGTGGTCTTATGTGTTATGTGTTGTTGCCTTTTTATTTACTGTATAGTAGTAACTTCGTGATCCCTAAAGTCCTGTTTTTGGAGTTTGTTTCAACTTAGTAAGTATTTGATTGAAAAACACATAGTTCTTCCTTGGGTTAATAGCTCCATGAGAATAATGTTCTTGAAAACATTACCCATGTTCCTGAGACTGGAATGAGAACTGCTTGTCTTCTATTTAGTAAATGATGACCTTGGTTCCTTGATAAATAACCTTTTACAGGAAAAATGTGATAGACTACTGTCTTGCTTTTAATTGAGTTTTATTTCTTTTTTTTTTTTTTTTTAAACAAGAAGTTTATTTAAACAACAAGACACTTGACTTGAAGGGAAAACTATCTAGGATCATTTTGTTCAAGAGTAATTTATCCCTACTTAAAGACAGATTGCCCTACATGTAACAGCTACGTACAAAAAAGTTATAAAATTGTCCTTGGTTTTACAATGATAAATGAAAAACATTAAAATTCTCCAATTGAACAAGGTATGCAAGGATTTTGTGTTGTTGGGTTCTTTTGTTAAAACAGTGAAAGCAAAATAACTTACTGAAATATAAAGATAAGAGTTGAATGAGCATGCCACTAATGGAGAAGGGGGATATTTTCACAGACCCAGTACTTTCCCCCAGATCACCTCCATCCGATGTCAACCAAAACAGAACATTGGCCATTTAGTTTAAAAAAGGAAAAGAAAAAAAGAGCAATATGGTTGTGCACATACACCAGTTACTTTATGTACAATAAAGAAATGGGGACAGGGAAATGAAAGAAGAGAGAAAACTATACTGTAGTAGTCAGGATGTGGCGGGACCAAATTGCAGCTTTCTAATTGAGAATGTATTCTTGGTCTATAACAAAATTCTGGAGTAAAGTAGCAGGTTCCCTTTTTAGTAGACACCTCCTGTCTGCTGCTGGAACACATCAATCGTATCTTCATCCTCCATTTCCAACTGTGCAGGTGTGTCTGTTTCGTTGATTGGTTGCCCATCAAATTGGAATCTGATCTGCCTCATTGACAAACCCTGCCGTTCACAATAGGCTTTCATTAGTTTACTAAGTGGTGTATGCCTCTTAATCTTAAACTGCACCACAGAACCATCCTGTCCCGCCACCTTCAAATTAATATGGTCGTTGTTCTCAGTCGTGACTCCTTCCTTGGGTTTCTCGTCAGCCATGGCGAGCGCCTCAGCTGGGAGTCTCCTCAGCTGCCGATTCACAAAAGAGGCACCAGGTCCGCACTGAAGGAACACACAAGCAGCACCAGGAGCGCAGAAGAAGGAGGCGGCAGCGGTGGACGAGGCAGAGGGCGCGCCGAGTTTTATTTCTTATTTATGCTGTAGTTTTGTTGTTTTTTTTGTTTGTTTGTTTGGGTTTTGAGAAAGGCTCTTACGTAGCCCAAGCTAGCATTAAGGTTGCTACATAGTCAATGATGACTTTAAATTTCCTGTCTCTGCCTTCTGAGTGCTGGGATTATAGGCATGTGCCATGACAGTCAGTGTCGTGTGATGGTGCGGATTGAACCCAGGGTTTCCTACATACAGGGCAAACACTGCACCAGCTGGGCTATAGTTCTAGCCATTTCTTTCTTTCTTTCTTTTTTTTTTTTTTTTTTTGTGGTTGTATTAGACATCTTATTGGTAGGCTGTCCTGGTCTTGAACTTGTGTCAGTTCTCCTGCCTCTGCCTGCCAAATCCTGGGATTATAGCCACTGTGCTCAGCTGATCCTTTGTAAACTTTTTACAAGATTCAAAAGTCAAAAGATAGCCAGGCATGGTCATGCATGCCTTTAATCCCAGCACCTGGGAAGCAGAGGCACAAGGATTTCTGTGAGTTTGAGGCCAACTTGGTCTACAGAGTGAGTTCCAGGACAGCCTAGGGGTATTACACAGAGAAACCTTCTCTCAAAAAAAAAAAAAAAAAAGTAAAGAAAAGGAAAGGAAGGAAAAAGCACAATCCACTTTTAAGGCTGGGGTGTAGTCAGTAGAGCTTGCTGGTATTGTGAGGCCTCAGCATCATCAGGGGCAGTAGATAACCATGCTTATACATTTTCCGTTCCAGATGTAGTCAACAGTGTCTGTGTCCTGTGTGTTCTTCCAGAAACGTTTTCATGGTTTGGCAGTACATACGTTACAGGCAAATCCATAACGGATATTGTGCTGTGCCTCACTTTCTGTTACTTACTGTCTCAGTAGTCAGTACCGGACAGTTTGCTTGTGGTTGCTTATAACTACACAAGCGTCCACTGTTTGGCTTTTATTATGATAGATGGGAGTTTGAATGCTTTGTCTTTTATTTTAGCAGCAGTTTCTGTTTTGTCTGAGCAGTTCCTAGAAACAGTATTAACAGTACATTGTATCCTGTTCTATTTTTAGTTTTAATTTATTATTTGTGTGTGTGTCATAGCTCACGTGTGGAGATTACAGGACAGCTTCAGGAGTCAGTTCTCTCCTTCCACCACTCTGCTTGTCAGGCTTGAAGTACAAGTGCTTTTTTCCAGAGCCAGCTTGTGGCCCACCTGCTCTTTTCTTTCTGTCCCTTCAGTACCGGGGACTGACCATTGTCATGCTAAGCAGAAGCTCCATCTCTAAACTGTGCCCTACAGGTGCTCAGTCACTGAGCGTGCCCCACAGTTGCTCAGTCACTGCTGCACCCTAGTGCTTTGAAACATGTTTACACTAAATTCCCCAGGCTGGCTTTGAACTTACTATCTAACCTCTGAGCAAATGGAAGTACAGCTGTACCACCAGGTGTGGGGTTGTTGCTTAATTACACATAAAGTAGGCTTCATTATGCCATTTTTACCCATGTACATAATGTATTTCAATCATTTTAACCCTCCCTGCATTACCCTCTCTTGTCTCCCCCACCCCCATTCTCCATGATCCCCTTCCTTCCCCATCCTTCTTCTACTTTCATGGATTTCTTTGTTTGTTTTTTTTGTTTTTGATTCAGTAAGTTTCATATGGTTGCTTACAGGAGCAATTGCTTCCTGTTCTTTTTTTGCTTTGTTTTGTTTTTTAAGTCAGCGTCTCTTTACAGAGGCCTGGGGTCACTGTGTAGACCAGCCTGACTTCAGACTCACAAAGAGTGTCTACTTCCCTGGGAGTGCTGGGATTAAAGGCATCGGGCATCGCATTTGTTACTACACCGGACTGTTTCCTGTTCTTTTTTTTTTTTTTTTTAAAGATTTTATTTATTTATTTTATATATATGATGAGTACACTGTAGCTGTTTTCAGACACACCAGAAGCAGGCCTCAGATCCTATTACAGATGGTTGTGAGCCACCATGTGGTTGCTGGGAATTGAACTCAGGACCTCTGGAAGAGCAGTCAGTACTCTTAACCACTGAGCCATCTCTCCAGCTCCCTGTTTCCTGTTCTTAATGTACCTTCTCACAATGTTAGAACAGGTTTTTGATTTCAGCCTTTAAAACGACTTTGGTATGTAAATTGTACCCATATGATTGCTGATTCTACAAAGGTATACACACGCACACACATACACACCAATACAATGGAATAGTGCAGATTGAGTGTGCAGCTGCAGGCCCTTTGTTGCCTTATATAAGTACAGGTCCAGAGCTGAGTGGTACTCAGGAACTACAGGCAGGAGGATCACTGTTAGTTCTGTGCCAGCCTGAGTTACAGAGTGAGATATGAGATACTAAAAGGAGAGAGGAAGATATATGTATATGTGTGTATGTGTACATATATGTACATATATATGTACATATATATATGTACATATATATATATATATATATATATAGAGAGAGAGAGAGAGAGAGAGGGAGAGAGAGAGAGAGAGAGAGAGAGAGAGAGAGAGAGAGAATGAGAAAACATAGGCCCAATGTTACCATGTTTTCTAATTTTTTTGAGGCAATCAGGAATTTTTTTTTTTTTTACTTCAATTTGAATTCATAATTATACAGATATGTAGAATTCTATTTTCTTGATAGAACATTTTGTTTATTACCTAATTTTTTGGTCACTGAAAGCAGTGGTTTTATGTAGTGGTTCTCAACCTGTGGGACGAGACCCCTTTGGGGGGTCACATATTAAATATTTACATTATGGTTCATAACAGTAGCAAAATTTACAGTTATGAAGTATCAACAAAATAATTTTACTGTTGGGGGTCACCACAACATGAAGAACTGTATTAAAGAGTCGAAGCATTAGGAAGGTTGAGAACCACTACTGTAGTGTTTTACTAGTGTAAGTAACATAGTGTTTGGTAGGTTTCTTTTTTATGTTGCATATTCTGTGCATATGGGCATGTATGTGTAAGATGTGTCATGCACTGTGTATGGAGAATAAATTTTTGGAAGTCATTCCTCTCCTACCACATAGATCCTAGGAATTTAATGAAAGTTGTTAGCCTTGCTGGCAAGTACCTTCATCTGCTGAGCCATCTTGCTAGCCCATTTTGGACATTTTGTAGCTCTTGCTATGGGTCTTGATACTGTTTTTCTCAAGAAATACAATGTCACAAGCAGTACATATGTTAGTATACTAGATTACTATTACATTGTCAAGTTTGGTATTGTCATTTTAGATTATTTTTAACCATTTATTTAAAATCATAGAATAATAATTTCACTTTTTATTTTAAACTGTTTATTTAGTGGCATAATTGTGAGCCACATAATATGGTAAACATATGGTGAACATATGGTTCATAATATGATGAACAGAGTGATGTTTTAAACAGGTATATACCCAAGTAAAGCTAACAAACAGTCCCTCACAGACTTCCCACTTGTTGTGAGAGCATGTATAATCATTATGATTTTCACCGTGTCATTAACTGCAGCACCTGCTTTGTGCAGATGCAGCTCTCGGGAGCTTCTTGGCCTTAACATTTGAATGTTATTTAATTTTTTGTCACTGTAGCTACATTTCACCGTTTTGCTGCTCTTTATGCAGGAAATCCTTGGAGCTTCACTCTCCGCACCCCTGACGTGCTATAAGGTGGTCTATGTACTCCCTATGCTGACCATTAAGGAGGATAAAGGTACAGATTTGCTCTTAGAATGCTTTGCTAATCATATTCTGATTCATTGTATTAGTTAATTTCTCTCTGTCTTTTATAAGGCACTGGGGTGGTCACAAGTGTTCCTTCTGATTCCCCGGATGATCTTGCAGCACTCAGAGACTTGAAGAAAAAGCAAGTAAGTATTCCTTTCATGTCCTTTATATTCATATGTTCATTACCCTTAACTGGAGTGCTGTCTTAATTGATGTCTGTGTGCGTTGTTACATCTAACTGCAGTTCCTGCAGGCATGTTCGACCTGTGGCCTGTGGATTACATGTGTCACAGGATAGCTGTGGATTAGGTTCAGTGAAAACAATTGTAAACTTATTTAAAACATGAAGTTTTCTTTGTAAGTTGACTTCATAGTTCATAATCAGGAATAGATGACAGGTTTTGTCATAGTGTCAAAATACTGGAGGACATGCCTGAAGGTCATTCATAGTAAGGTAAACTATTGAGTTTAAAAGTTTAAAGGTCCTTTCATGAGATATTTGATAAAGTTAAAAATTGTTCTATATGGAGAGAATGAATAATGGAAGAGAAGTTTGAAGGCAGGCAAGGGGGAGGCTGAGGCAGGAAGACCTTAAGTATAAGGCTAGCATAGGCTACATAGTAAAGTCTTGCCTAAGGGGGGGAAAATTGTGTTTGCTTTTCTTACTGATTATATTAGTAACAAAATTGAGCATTAATGTTAACTTACAAATTTTCTGTAGGCCTTACGAACAAAGTACGGAATTAGAGATGACATGGTCCTGCCTTTTGAACCGGTGAGTATGTGAGTGTTCACAGGCTTGATATATCTTTATATCAGGGGAAAAAAGAAACATTTCTGTGTTTTCCTTGTAACAAAAATAAATAATTGGTAAAGTTTCAAAATAAGAGAGGGAATTTTCATACTTTAATTTGTTAATTTCCTATTGTAAATAACAGTAAAAGGAAAATGAACAGTACACATTACCTTTCCACTTGTCCCCTGTAGTTGGCAATCGACAGCCTTTTAGTCTCTTGGGTTTCATACTGTATTCTTAGTTTGATTAATTTCCTGCATTGTAAAGTTAACACCAGATTATGCCAAACTCATGAATATTTATTTTGTGGCCTTGCAGGCTGCTTAGTGTTTGTTGTTTTTCTTGTCAGTACTGCAGAAGAAAGGTCAGAAGACTTCTAGCAGATGACTTTGGTGCAGAGTCTAGGAGAGTGAGCACGGGCTTGCTCAGTGCCCTGGATGTGATCCCAGCACTGGGGGAAAGACTTCAAGAGTTAATATAAACTTGAAACCATTTATAAAAGTAGTTAACATTCTTCAGTTCCTGCCTCTTAGTTATTCAGTGAACTGAGGCAGGGGGTGAAAGCAGGGCCTGCATGTGCTGTTCCTGTGGCAAGGGAGTGCTCGCATCCATCTGCAGGCTGGTGGTCTGTGAGCACCGAGTGTATGCCACTGCCTGATGATGGTAAAATCTAAGGCAACTTTGCAGAGCATTAGTGGCAAAAGAACCACATCCACACGGATTGTGTCTGCCTTTCAGCATGAATACATTCTGGTGTTCTCTGCAGGTGCCAGTCCTTGAAATCCCAGGGATTGGAAATCTTCCTGCTGTGACCGTTTGTGACGAGCTGAAAATTCAGAGCCAGAATGACCGTGAAAAACTTGCAGAAGCAAAGGAGAAATTGTATCTAAAAGGATTTTATGATGGTGTATGTCGTGATTTTTATTGTTCCTATTTGTAGCTGTATGCTCTGAGTTAATTCTTTGCTCTAGTGTTAAATTTGCCCACTAAGTAAGAAGTTGGAAGATATCAGGCCTATCTATAGCAGGCCTGTAACAGACAGGGTTGAATAGAGAAGCCTGAGTGGAATATACTTGGTTCCCCTAAAAACCACCAGAATGATCATAGTACGGTGGTTCTCAACCTTCCTAATGCTGCGACCCTTTAATACAGTTCATTGTGTCGTAGTGACCCACAACCATAAAATTATTTTGTTGCTACTTCATAACTGTAATTTTGCTAATGTTTTGAATCATAAATATCTGATATGTAGGATATCTGATATGTGTCGCCCAAAGGGGTCATACGTAACCCACAGTTTGAAAACTGCTAGTATAGAAGAATTGTCTCCATGCGGAAGCTTGAGCATAGAAGTGAGTGTCTCTTCCTAGCTCTGCTCTCATTAGCTACAGCTACAGAAAGACAACTGGACCAGACCCGGTTACGTTTACAGAAAGACCAGTGTTGTATGTTATTATCAGTTGTGTCAATTGTATCAAAATAAAGTTATGGCTATACTAAATGTGATAACTGTTACTCTAAAAATGCTTTTGGCTTGATGAGTTAAGTAAACTTAGCTAGGGAAACTCAAAGCAAATTTAATTGTTTTGTATGTTTTTCCTCCTCATCCTTGTAGGTAATGCTAGTGGATGGATTTAAAGGACAGAAGATCCAGCATGTAAAGAAGACTATTCAGAAAAACATGATTGATGCTGTATGTGGTATTCTGGAGGCTGTCTGGGAAGAGCAGCTAACTAATAGGCCTTAGAGTATTATTAGTACTGAGTTCTGTAGAAGAACCTAGTGTTGTATACAAAATATAACAATGTTTTTATGGCAGAAAGCAGGCCTAGTTGCCCTCATTTACTTTACCTATCCTGTATAGGGATGCGATTGTGCTCTAAGGCTAAGATGTGTCTTGTGTTGTACATGCCTGTCATCTCAGTGTCTAGGAGGTAGAGGCAGGGAGATCTCAATCTCATGGCTAGCCTGGGCTATGTTCTGTAATAGGGATAAGATTGTGCTCTAAGGCTGAGATGTGTCATGTGTTAATAGTGCATGCCTGTCATCTCAGTGTCTAGGAGGTAGAGACAAGGAGATTCAATTTCATGGCTAGCCTGTGCTGTGTAGATCCTGTCTCAACATGCCCCTCCCTCACCACAACAAGGAAAACAAAAGGAAACCCAAAGAAAACCAAAGCTGGCATGTGCAGAGCATACTCAGAGAACTTTGGCACTGTGTTTAGCAGTGGCCACTTTAGGGTCCTTTTTTTTTGCGCTGCTTTGTTTTTCATTTTCACCTCCTGTTTCTCCTTTGGCAGAACTCTGCTTAGCTACTTACCTCTTAAAGTTTGACAGTTCATGATACATTCCATAGTGGTCTTTATGTTTACTGAATTAAAAAAAATCAAAGCTGGTGATTCATCTCTGTAACCAGGAGGCAGAGGCTTGAGTGTACCACCAGCTTAGGTGCTGGTTCCATAACAAAACAGGCTGGGAGAAGGCTTGAGTTCCAGCCCTGGAATCCATACTTGTGTGATGATGCATGCTTGATCTCCAACCCTAGGGAGGGAGAGACAGGCAGGCTCTTGGGGTTCATTTCACTAGCCTGCTTAGTGAGCCCCAGGCCAGTGAGAGGCCCTGTCTCAAAAGGGAAAGAAAAGATGGATGGCACCTGAAGAACGATATCTGGCTTCTATGTGCATGTGTACACACACACACCACACACACACACATACACACACACACACACATACACTAACATTTACTTTGTCCTTCCACATTCTTTTAAATTTATCTTTGGAGAGGACAGCTTTCAACTATGTTCCTTATTTTAATACTGACATCCATCTGTGTCTCTGTCTCTAACTCCATTTTCTCTCTCTCTTCTTTTCTTTCCTTTCTGAGACATGGTCTCAACTTTGTAGTCTAGGCTGGTTACAAACTTGTGACAATCCTCCTGTTCCAGTCTTCCAAGTGGTGGGATTACAGATGCGAGCTGCTATGTCCAGCTTTCTCTCATAGATCTCTAATCTAAATGTTTATGATTTTTTTTTTTTTTCTTTTTGGCTTGGTTGTTTTGTTTTTTGAGACAAATGTCCTGGAACTTTCCTCTAACTCACAGAGATCTGTCTGCTTCTGCTTCTGCCCTGCCTCCTGAGTGCTGGGATGATAGGTGTGCACTACCACACCTGGTTTGGTTTTGTTTTTTTGAGATGGTCTCCTAATGTAGCCCAGGATGACATTGAAACCATCATCTTTCCCTTTCAGCCTCCTGTAGCTGGAATTCTAGCTGTGCTACCACATCTGCTGGAATATAGTTTTTGTTTTGCTGTTTTCTTAAGTTTATTCATTAGTCACTGACTTCTACTATGGACAAAAAAAAAAAAAATCTAGATTTTAATCATTTTTTATTTATTTTATTTTTTTATTTTAATCTTTTAATACTGCCTTATATCTTGTATATGCTTCTTCATCTTTCATGCTTAAGAGGTGTTTATAATATGTACTAGATTAGTCATTGTTTACATTTCTGAGACATGGCTAATCTAACTGTAGTATGTAGTATTTTCTTCTCCAGTTTTTGTTTTTCCCTAAAATTAATAGTTGACCATGTACTTAACAACTTATCCCAAGATTTGCAGCTATGCATTTTTCCCAGCTTGTCTCTCGTTTCAGTATGTTACTGGTTGCATCTTAGAATGCATTCCCAGCCACTGTAGCAGGTTCTTTGGATGGGTTGCTGCCACTGTGCCGCAGCTGATATCTCTTGACCATTACAGATTTCCCTGCTTCTTAAATCTGGCCTTCTTGCTTTAATTCTATGGCTCCTCTCTGTTTTCCCCCTCACTTTGATGAAGCTGTGTCTCTAGTAGCTTTCCAGTTAGAGTAAATCTAGATGGTGTATGTCTTTCCGTGTTTACGTATGGCTTGCTGGGTAGAAATTCTGGACTGAGCATTCTGGAAGTCGAAAGGGAGATTGGTAGAGATGGTACCAGCTGTTGGTGTGCTGGCTTTCAAGTAATCCCCTAATTTTGCTGTGATATCTGTGTTCTGAACTTTGCCCCAGATAATAAGCTTTTGACATATTGCTGACACAGGATGGGGGTAGTTACTGTTTGCATGGTGAGTGTTATAATTTGCTTTCTGTAGCTGAGATGAACACCATAACCAAAAGCAGCTTGGGGAGGAAAGGGTTTATTTCAACTTGCACTTGCAAGTAACAGTCCATCACTGAGGGAAGTCAGGGCAGGCGCTGCAGCAGGAACAGAGAGGTAGGAAGCACGGAGGAAGGCTGCTTACTCCCTCACTTACTACTCACTTGCTCACACAGCTCAGGCAGCCTAGGGTGGACCCACGGTGGGTTTGACCCTCCCACATCAATCATCAGTTTAGGAAAAATGCCCCACAGACAGCCTATAGGCCAGTTTGATCTAGGAAATTCCCCAGTTGAGCTTCCTTTTTCCTGGGTGACTCTAGCTTGTATTAAATTGACAATAAAAAACTAATCAGCACATGGAAAATTAGGGTATTTGGACTTCTAATCACTTTTTAAGATGTCGGTCAGTTCTCTTTTCTGGGTCGTCTTTTTACATTTGCAGAATCCAGTCATTCCACTTATCTCTGAGCTTTTGGAGGCTCTCCCGTGCAAGTCCGGTTTCTCCTCAGCCTTTTCTTCTGCTGTTTAAAATTAATCTAGCTTTCTTCTTTCTTCATTTGTTTGATTCTTTAACGTGGGCTTCAACCCAGGGCCTTGTACATTCTTGTAGCCTCTTTCCTACTAAGCCACGCCCCAGCCTCAGCCGGCCTCGAGTGACTGTCACTCACTTACCTTTTTTTCTTTTCCCTGTTCTGCTTGTCTTTGTAGTCAGCCCATCTCTTCATCTTCTTTACTGTCAGTTACAGGAATTTTTAGAGGGAGTTAAATGTCTATTTCTAATTTACTGTTTACAAACCAAAAGCATAGCTATTTAGTTTATATTGAATTGAATTTAAAGAATAGAGCAAGCTGGGCGGTGGTGGCACACGCCTTTAATCCCAGCACTTGGAAGGCAGAGACAGGCAGATTTCTGAGTTCGAAAGCCAGCCTGGTCTATAGAGTGAGTTCCAGGACAGCTGGGACTACACAGAGAAACCCTGTCTCGAAAAACCAAAAAAAAAAAAAAAAGAGAGCAGCAAGTCATTTTGGTAATGATAATATAGGATTTTAGCTTTAAAAATTATCCTAGCTTAAAATGCTTGACTTTACAATGTACTAAAAGATATTTACATTAAGTAAAAAATAAATAAAATTGGAGCCCACGTGGTGGTACATACCTATCTCAATACTTGGAAGTAGAGGCAGGAGGATCAGAAGTTCAGGATCATCCTCTGCTACATAGCAGATGTGAGGCTAGCCTGGGCTAAATGAAACCCTGCCTCAAAACACCCAAATTAAGGAAGTTGTAGTTAGTTTTCTATTTAGAACTGAATTTGTAATAGCTCTAGAGTTTATAATAAGATTTTTTTAATGTTTAATCTATATATATTTTTTCTTTTACAAACAGTAGTATCATGCATTTTGATTTTTTTTTTAATTTTTTTTGTATTTTTATAACAAAGATGGAGAGCTCTCATAAGAGGGCCAACCTTTGAACCTTAAGATTAGAAAGTGCTCGATGACAAGTAGTTTATAAAGTGGTTCAATTGATGAGATGTTCAGAAGCAAGAGCTGCATGGAAAGACATACAGAGCCAGCCTGGGGAAGGGAAGGCTGGCTGGGACATGACATCTGCCTTGTCTTTATTTACCTTCTTTTAGGGAGATGCACTTATCTACATGGAGCCAGAAAAACAAGTGATATCGAGGTCTGCAGATGAGTGTGTCGTGGCCCTGTGTGACCAGTGGTTAGTCCCTCTTGTAACAAGAAAATTGTGTGAGCCACTTTGGTCGTTTCTGACATTAAGAAGAGCCTATTTTGTTCACTCCCCAGGTACTTGGATTATGGAGATGAGAACTGGAAGAAGCAGACATTTCAGTGCCTGAAGAACATGGAAACGTAAGATGGGAGAAAACAAGAGGGGCTTGGGAGTATGGCTGATGAAAGAAAAGACGCATTTTGGCTTTTGTTCCTTAGATTCTGTGAGGAGAGCAGGAAGAATTTTGAAGCTTCCTTAGACTGGCTACAAGAACATGCTTGCTCAAGAACTTACGGTTTAGGTCAGCAGACTTCTTCATACTTGTGTTTGAATGATTTTGTTAGATAGATAGAAAATGTACTATTTTTGCCTTTCCTCCCCCTTTCTCCTGGTGTTTGCTAAGTGGGAAGTGATAGGTTTTGGTGAGAGGATGAGAAGAACCAGGATGTGGTTCCCTGTCACCTACCTAATGCCAGGTAGAGCCTCTCTGACCACATGGCTTTTATATTACAATATGATTGTTTATGTATTTATCTTGTGTGTGTGCATGCGAATATGGTGTATGTATGGGTATATGCACATCTATGAGCAGGGTGTGCGTGTCTGTGCATGTGTGGAGGCCAGTGTAGGATATCTGGCTCTATTCCATCACTTTCCACCTTACTTCATTGAGACAGTCTTTTGTTGAACCTGGAGCTGGGCTAGCAGCCAGAGCCCCAGTGGTCCTCCTATCTCTCCCCACAGTGCTAGGGCTAGGGGATTCAGAGTTTTACATAGGTGCTGCAATCAAAATTCTGGTTTTTCTGTGTGTGCAGCAAGAGTTCTTACTTACCGAACCCTCTCTAGTCGTATAATATTTTTATTAAAGGACTCCAGAGGTTCAGTCAGTTTTGGTTTTGTATACTTATTTTACCTTTATAAATTATTAAAGTAGAATTTAGAGCTTCTTAGGATTGTGATGTAGCTCAATGGTAGAGTGCTTGCCTACCATGTGCAAAGCCCTGGCTCAATGCCTAGCACCACAAACAAACCAATATAACAGTAACCTACAGCCAGAACAGCATCAGAAGGTCCTAGATAAGTAGCCGTGGAGATACGGCTTCTGCTGGGGAGTCTCAGCTGCAGTCAACATCAGTTCTTTGTTTTTGTGTTGCAGGCACTCGTCTGCCTTGGGATGAGCAGTGGTTGATTGAATCTCTCTCGGATTCCACAATTTACATGGCGTTCTACACAGTTGCACACCTGTTGCAGGGGGGTGACCTGCATGGGCAGGCGGAGTCTCCACTGGGCATCAGGTGGGTACATAGTTAAGGAAAAGAAGCTGTTCAACTACCTGTGTTGTGACATTTTGGCTTAGATATTTAGAAATTTATTCTTCCACGTTTATTTTTCTCAGGAATTTCAGTAGCAAGGGGCATTCACTTTTAATCTCAGTATGTAGGAGGCAGAGGTAGGCCATTCTCTGTGAGTTGAAGGCCAGCTTGGTCTACATAGTGAGATCCTGTCTTTAAAGAAAAAAGCTTGATTAGCAGTCTTTTGCTATATTTCACTTTTTTACTATGCAACTGAGAAAGATGATTAAGTCGCTCCTCCTGTGCTATCATGTCTTCTTGTTCTTAGGGAATCTGTTTGTTTTTGCTTGATACTGTAACGAATTAAAATTTTAATACATGAATAGGTGGACATTCTGATTCTTTCAAAAATAGTAGTCCGTTTGTGTACTCTATTTCAATACAGGCCCCAGCAGATGACGAAGGATGTTTGGGATTATGTGTTCTTCAAGGATGCTCCATTTCCTAAGACTCAGATCCCAAAGGAAAAGCTGGATCAGTTGAAGCAGGAATTTGAGTTTTGGTATCCCGTGGACCTTCGAGCCTCCGGCAAGGATCTGATTCCAAATCATCTTTCATATTACATTTACAATCATGTGGCCATGTGGCCAGGACAAAGGTAAGTGCTCAAGTCTGTGTGGGATTCATTTATTGATAGTCAATAAAGGTGTCTTAAGGCTTCAAGTATCTTAAGGAATGGCTATGGAGGGGTTAGTTGGATTTGTTACAATATGTATTAATGTGGAATGTGTGCTTCTCCCTGTCTTATATCAACAGCCTAAAGAGGATACTATATATATTTCAGGTCGTCAAGGGCACTGGTCTACTCGGTGCAGGAGTGCAGCAGTTTTAAGACAGGTTGTAGAGTGCATAGTGCAGTGTGTGAAGATAACAGGGTACTCATGACCTTTCACCCACCACTGCACTTAGTCCACTCTACTTTGCTATTATGTTTTTTTTTCTGGTTTCTCTTAGAACAAATGTTCATACATATTCTGGGAATTGAAAGCTATGTATTTATATTCATGCAAAGGTATATGTGCTCTTCTGTTTCTTTTGCATAATTGCATATTTTCAAGATCTTCCTGATCTTGTTAGTAGCTGAGCCCTGCTGTATTTCTGTTTTCTTAACTCACAGAGCCAATTCTTGGGTCCTTTTCAGTTGCTTCCTGTTGAAAACAGGAGCACAGCACAGGGAGCACTTCTGTGAGATGAGCCAAGCCCTGTTTCTGAGCCCTAGAACTGTGAAGCAAAAGCCACCCACAATTGCAATGCATGGTCTTGTCTCAACAAACTGCTCACTGTTAACATTTACTTCAGGGTATCATGGAGAATCGTAATTCTGTTGTACTTTTTGTTTTCTGTCTTGCAACTTGCACCTGTGAAGTGACAAGTGGCCTGTTTCTGTTCGAGCGAATGGACACCTGCTGCTCAACTCTGAGAAGGTGAGGCTCTGGACAAGGTGGTTCAGCTGAGGAAAAAAAAAGGAACAGACATATATATGAATTAGTTCGAATTAAGAAAAGATACCTGAATTCTTTAGGACTAAAAGCTGAACTAAATTTTAATCTTTCGAGTAAGCAGAGCAGATAGTCCGTCCTGAGGTTTGTTAGAGTACTGGAATTAAGAGTGATTCAAATTAGGACTGGAGGAGAGGTGAAGGAAAGGAGCTGAGGACAAGCACATAGAAATCTTAGAACTGTGAGAGAAGACCTGGGACTTTCTGTTTGGTACTGTGACTTACAGCTCTTGAAGAACAAGAGAATCTGGAGCCTCAGGGGTTTCTGTATGTCATGAAATGCTAATCCTGTTCCTGCCAGCATGGCTGCCTCCCAACACTTTTAGGAATTTCGTCCCTTTTGCTGACTGTGTAGCATTTATCTCAGTAAATCATTTCTGAGTAAAAAGTTGTGCAGACTCCTCTCACCTGTCCCTCTAATGCCTGCTCAATAGAAAACACACACACAGACACAGACACAGACACAGACACAGACACACAGACACACACACACACACACACACACACACACACACACACACCCTCCATCAAAAGTGACTGCATTTATTTCTGCATTAGGACCTTAGGTTCATTGGACAACCAATGAATGTTTGTGTATCGGCAGGGTTGCCGTTCTAAGTATTACAGTAGAAGCTGAAACATGGCTCAGACAGCTCAGCTGACCCATGTTATTACAGTGCCAAGGATCTCATGCTCTCTTCTGGACTCTAGGCATGTGCATTCTCACACACTTACCCTCACACATTCATAAATAAAAATGAGAACAAATCTTTGTAAGTGTTACAGTGGATATATAGACTGAACAAACAGCAGATAGTACAGGTTACAGTGTGCAGTATCAGATAGAGACAGTGCCCTAAAAGCCAAAGGTGATTTTAGAAGTTCTTCTCTTTGGTGGGTGCAGTGGCCCATGCCTTTCATCTCAGCACTTAGGAGGTAGAGGAAGGTGTTGGCTGTTGATGAGCTCCATTCCCTCCAGGACAACATAGTGAGAGCCTATTAGAATATGGCATCTTCTTAGCCTGCTGTGAGTGCCGCTTCTCTGAGTGCTGCCAATGGTCCTGAACACCTCACTTTTATTCTCGGGAGTGAGTCTCTTCTGTTCCTATGACTTTGTGTCAGCAAGGCTCTTCCTGCGTAAGCAGCCAGTGTTCCCTGTTCCAGTCAAGACCCTTCTGTCTCAGCCAGCCTTTCAGAGGTCACAGTAGACCCTGTCCCAGTTGCTCAGTGCCTGGGAACCCAGGCAGACCCTTGGTTGCCTCAGCTTCAGTGCTCGCCTCTCTTTAGTCATCATCTGCTGTGTCCTTCCTGCTGTGTCTTTCATTTTCAGATTCTCTTGCCTTTGACTCATGACCACTCTGATTAATTTAATTTGGGTCATTTTATTTATGAAAATTATTAATGCCTGTTCAATGCTTTTTTTTTTTTTTTCTTTTTTTAAGATGTCAAAATCTACAGGCAACTTCCTCACTTTGAGCCAAGCTGTTGACAAATTTTCAGCTGATGGTGAGTACATTTTTATCCTTGCTGTTATTCAGATAGGGCTGCAGAAGATAAGTTCAGGTTGTTGCTTATTCTTTTACCTTTAACAAAAATTGAAATACTCATGTTTTCTTTGTTGATAAGCAGCACAATATGTAAGCTAAATCAGGAGAATTGCTGATACAATCTATTCAAGAAAAATTCAAAGTATTTAGAGTCTTTTAAGATGTTTATTGCTTGTGCATCTGTGTATGATGTTTGTGTGAGTGTGAGCACACTTGTACCGTGACGCATATGTGGATGTCAGATGACAGCTTCTTTTTGTTTCACAACTTTGTCTACAGTGAACAGATGACAGCTTTTTTGAGCTGATTCTCCCTTCACTTTGTTTTGAGAGTCTCTTGTTTTCTCTGCTATGTATGCTTCAGACTAGCTGGCCAACAAACTTGTGGGTGATTCTCCTGAGTTCTCAGAAGCTTCGCCAGTCAGTGAGGCTGATAAGAACAGTGATCCATGGGTGCGAATGCTTTTGAAGGCAGCTTGGCATGTGCCTCTCATCTATCCAGTAAAGCAGTAAAGCCATTTATTAGATGTTTTTCCATTGGGACTTAGGACTTTCCCAGTCACAGGTTTTTGTTCTGGCTTCCAATACCAGATATGAATTTCCACTTTTAGAATAGGCCTTTAGTCCAAATGGAAGGCTGTTGGTCTTACCCATGACAGCTGACCACTATTGCACAAGCAGGCACATCTTGTCTAGCATGTTGGTATTTTAGCACACAGGGAAGATAGCCAAGCAGGAATGTTGGTGACAGTTCTCCACCAGCAGCCTGAGTGGTCACCTCAGGCACTACAAAAGCCAGTCAGCAGGGTTTGAGTTTCCATTTCAGTCCCAGCTAATCTCTCCTTGTCCTACAGTCAAAGCATGCACATGTGGTATCTCTGGAAATAGTGTCTTACTGTCTTGTGCTGGTATACAACCGCCAGCTATAGTAATAGCTTTTATGATTTGTGGGGCCCTAGGGGCTTCCCTGGCCAACAACTCAGGAAGGTACCCCATTCCTGGCACTGGTGCTTTTATTCAATAAACTTATGGCTCCTGGGAGTGCCCTTTCACCCATGTACAGGGTACCTGTTGGGTTTCTTTTTCTTTTAATTAACCTAGCCCCCACTGGGTTGCAAAGTAGTTAGAAGTACCTTTGTACCCAGTTGTCACTCCAATGGCTTTCCAAATCTGCAGAGCACTCAGGTTAGTCATCTGTATAACAAAACCTCCAGAGGATAGATAGGACAAGATAACATCCTGAGCCACCGTCCTGTAACAGTTAGGTTACAAAGATGACCTTGGTGAAACATTTTGAAAGTTTGCTGTCATCTGTCCTCAGCAAGTGTCAGGTGACTGCAAAGCTAAGATGCTAAAGTCGAACACAAGCAAGGTCTAATACAGCATGGATATTCCATCCATTTGGATGAGTTGCTTCCTCCAAGAGCAAGGTTGGGTATAAAGCATTGATAGGAGACAACGATAACTTAATTAGCTCCCTTTAATCCCCAGTCGTTCTCTATGAGCCATTACATTTCCATATCCTGGAGCTCTTCCATGGAGTCTTCTACATTTCTCCATACCTGGTAAACCCAGTGAGCCTGACTTGATCTGCTCAGGCTGACCCAGGGGCCAAAGGTGAATATGGCCCTGTTTACCTCTGCTGCACTTGCTGGCTCCTTTGGTAAGAGTGGCCCCAGGTTGGCACAGTGGCTTGTAGCCTCTTTATTCACCACATGTGATTGTTGGGGAAGTTCCTGACTAGGCAAACCATCTTCACCCCTAGATTAACCTTTTCCTGAGGGAAGTGTACTTTCTCTAGTCTGGGAGGATAATTCCCCACCCCTGGGACGGGCTTAGTCATCTTTACTTGTGTTGGTATATCATGAATGTTTTCTGTGAACTGCTCCTCAGGCTTTAGAGAAGCTTATTAGCACATGATTTGGTATTCTATCAACTTTTTCTTTGAAACTACAGCTCAACACAAATCTTGCCACATCTGCCTTTGAGTAACCTAGACAGACCTCTTCCTTCTGCATTACTTCTCCTGTTTCCTCTAGCTTGTTTTTCTATTGTATGGACACTCTACATTCCAGTCTAAGTCATCAACAGCTGCCAAAGTCTTTCCTGCTTTTAAAGATCTTGCTGACCAGAAAACTCAGCTACAAGCAGCTTTGAGGTCCCCTGGATCAGCCGTGTGTTTAATCACTTCTGTGTGAGCGGCTCTGTCTAGTCCAGTGAACTTGGGTCAAACTCAGTTTTTGCTGTCCCTGTTCCCTCAGCAGTGTCTGCCTCCTCTGTGGTTCCCCAATTCCTGATGGTTATGGGGACTTCAGTTAGACATAACCAAGTGTTCTTAATGGCTTTCATAAGCCAGTTCACTAGGGACCAGTTTCCCTCATACTGTCACAGTTATGTAGCCTTTGCCTTAGGGGGAAGGGAAGTTACAGTACTCACTTTCTTTGCCTCTGTACAGTTAGACTGATGCCATCTGCCCCCATGTCCCATAGCTTTAAAAACCAGACTGAGACAGGGTCTTTCATTGCTTGTTTTAAAAGTGTTCCCTAATTCCAGCAGTTAAGATGCTGAATATTTCCTGATCACACTAGTTTCTTGCATTTGACCATTGTTAATAGCCCATCTGCACACTGGATTACAGAGGTTCCCTTTCTCTACTGAAGGCAAGCTCCTCCTCACTCTCTGCATCTTCCCAAGTGATCCAAGTTCCTAGATCTAAAGAAGAGCTTTTGAACATAGATCTAACTTGTACTTGCTTTTACTTCCAGCCCCGAAGTCTTAAGAAGAGGCAAGCTGGCACCTATACCTCATCGTCTTGTTTATCTTTCTAATTTACTTGCCAGATCAGAGGCTAACAAGAAGGATGCTGCTGCATCTTCCTTTCTTGTTGCAATTGCTCCTTTATGTAAACGGCCTCCTGCTTGGCTGTCATCTCGGCCTCAAATGAAATTCTTAACTGCTCACAAGAGGCCAGGCTTGACCCTGTGGATAATCTTAGACTGCAGAATTTCTTCTAAACCTCTAACTTTTCAAAGCATCTTCATATTCACAGGGTAGACCCTACACTTGTCAGGCATGGCACCTCAGACCACATAAATGAAGACTGCCGTCCTGGGATTCCTCCCACAGACACTCTTATTCCTGAAGGCTCAGCCTTAGTTGCTTGTCTCACTCCTCATAGCAAAAGCCATGCCTGAGTTCGGTTGTCATCTTAGTATGCCTGGGAAGAAACACATTGTTCTGAGTGTGTGCAAACTAATACAAATGAGCACAAATAATGCAGGGGCACAGAAGTATTGTAGAAGTTGAGAGCTTTATTTTTGCTGTTGATCCAGGACAGTCATTTATAACATTTGTTATTTCTTAATTTACATGTACCCAGTTGAATGCATAACTTTTTCCTAGAATGTGAGTGTGTGGCTTTTTTTTTCTTTTTCTTTTTTGAGACATTATCTCATATAGCTTGGAATGGCTTCAGACTTTCTATGTACCAAGGATGATCTTGAACTTCTGCTTCTAGCTCCCAAGTATACAAAGACACAGACACACACACAGACCAACACAACACACACACAACACACACACACAGACACACACAACACACACACACACACGTACAATTTAGATATATACACATATATTTGTTTTTTTTCAAGACGCTGTTTCTGTAGCCCTGGCTGTCATGGAATTCACTCTGTAGACCAGGCTGACTTGTAATTCACAGGGATTTGCCTGCCTCTGCCTCCCGAGTGCTGGCATTAAAAGGCCTGTGCTATCACTGCCCGGTCAGTAGCTATGTTTTTAACTGACTGAGTGGTTTTGTTTTCTTTCAGGAATGCGCCTGGCTCTGGCTGATGCTGGTGACACTGTTGAAGATGCTAACTTTGTGGAAGCTATGGCAGACGCAGGCATCCTCCGTTTGTACACATGGGTAGAGTGGGTCAAAGAAATGCTCGCCAACTGCAGCAGCCTCAGAAGTGGACCTGCCGACTCATTCAATGATCGTGTGTTTGCCAGGTAGTTTTGGGCCAGCACTATGCCATGGCAGTTGCCAAGTCTGGTTTTCAGGCTGTCTGTTTTTGTTTTTTTCTAAAATAAGTTAAATGATAACAATAGTTGCTGTTTGTTGCAGTCCTACGTGTGTAGGCGCTTCTGTCTGATTCTAGCCTCCCAGCAGCCTCAGGCACTGACAGTGTAGCTAGCTTAGCTTTAAAGATAAAGAAACTGAGGGGTAGCAGTTTCATTAAATGCCTCCATGTAGGTAGTAATAGGAAACTTGTGATATGAACTTGTCTGTGTCTCTAAAACCTCTTTGCATAACCTTTCCTTCACTGTCTCAAATTACAGTAGAATAAAATGGAGACAGGAAAAACAGGTTGAGAGAAAAGAAGAAATAACTTTTTTAAGAAATTTAAGACATTTGTTGGCCTTATGTTGGGGGAGATACTCACTCAGTGCTGGTACTACACAGATGAGTAAGACTTGTTGGAAAGACATAGCATCCACTAACTGTGAATTCATTAATAGGTGAAAGGAGGATTTGTCAAGAGAGACTGGGAATTCTGGGTTTCATGAAAAAAATAGACAATAGTTTTTCAGGGAAAGGGGAAAGCACATTGGGAAGGGTATGGTATTTGAAGTACAGTACATGGAGCTCAGAGACAAGAGATGAAAGAAATCAGGGCTAGGTTAGGTCAAATTAAATCTGGGGTGATAAGAGGTGTTTCCTAATGGCTGATATCTATTACTTACCATGCAACCTCTGTAAATCCTGGCTGCCATGTTAGTTAGGCGATTTTTATGGTGTGTTTAAGCATCATCAACAATGTTTTCATTGAGGAGGTGCTTGGGGTTAGGGTCTCACACTACCCTAGACTGGCCTTGAACTTAACCTTCCAAGTACCCAGATTACAGGCCACCATGCCCAGCCACCAAGAAACTTAGCCATCAGGAACAATAACAAAACACTGTTAAGTGTGTTAAGTGTGTTATTGTAAACAGGAGCCCTGAATAGTGAAAGCTGACATGTGTACAAGACGGTAGACAGAGTTTTAAGGACAAAACATTTTTATGTTCGCAATTGTTCTAAAACCAAAAATTTAAAAAGTGTGTGTGTGTGTGTGTTGTGTTGTGGAGAGAGAGAGAGAGAGAGAAAGAAAGAGAAGAGAGATAGAGAAGAAGAGAGAAGAGAGAGAGAGAGAGAGAGAGAGAGAGAGAGAGAGAGAGAAGACAGACAGACAGACAGACAGACAGCGAACAACTGCAGGCATTGATCTTCTACAAGGTTTGAGATGGATGGGCTGCTGTGTGCCAGGCTAGCTGGACCATGGTTCCTGGGGCTCTCCTGTCTCAGCCACCTGTCTCAACTCAGCACTGAGTTACACACGTGCACTGCATCCTCTGGCTTTAGCTGGGTTCTGTCATTTGAACTCAAACCCTCAGGCTTGTGCCACCACTGGCCCTTGTGAGCCATCTCCCCGGCCCTTGTGTTGAACTCTCTGTAATGTTTCTGCTGTGGTGCTCATTTTGCTGGTTATTAATCTGTGTGGCAGATATATGTCATAAATATGTAATACATACAATATAAGTATACAATAATAATATGAAGTACCTAAAATATATAGTTGCCTTTAAACTGAATAGATTTTCTTTCCCTATTCAATAGTGAAATGAATGCAGGAATTATAAAAACAGATCAAAACTATGAAAAGATGATGTTTAAAGAAGCTTTGAAAACAGGTTTTTTTGAGTTTCAGGTATGCTATTCTTTTGGTGTCAACCATGTAAGCATTAATATGGTGTATTTCCGCCTTTTTCTCCTTGCTATGAAATAATTGCATGTCCAGAGTACAGACTGACAATCTTTTCAATGAGTTTTCTGATAAATTGTGATTTGAAAGTAGTTTTCTTTGACATTGTGTCTGTGGTATCTACTTAATATAGAAAATTCTGCTCTTATTTTACTCGTGAGCATTAACTCCTGTCTTCAGTTAGGCATGTGCCAACCCTGTCTTGCTGCACAAAAGCATTTTAAGTTAATAAATATGAAGGCAAAGGTGACATAAATTGCCGTCCACATAAAAGCAAATGTTGTCTTGAGTTTTTCCACAAGGTGTCACTGTTTTTCCAATTTGGCATTTCAAGGACCACATGTAGCTTTACTCAACCAGTTTTGTAAAATGTCACACTGCGATTTATGTAACTTGGTGTTTAGATGTGGTTAAATAAGGCCAAATGCTGAGTGTAGAAATCTTTTATTCTAATCCCTTTATGTTAATGCTGCTGTGGGCACTGCTCAAAGCCTGACCTTAGAGAATGAATAGTTCAGAAGTCTAGTTTTTTGTCTCACTGACATAGACATACCTTAAAATGCCTTTAAAGGAAGAAAGGTAGGTAGGTAAGTAGGTAGGTAGGTACGAAGAAAGGAAGGAAGAGCTGAACATGGTAGGCTCATGCCTGTAATCCCAGTACTTGGAAGACTAAGGCAGGAGGATTGCTGTGAGTTTGAGGTTAGCCTGCATTAAAAAGCATGTTCATAAAAATGGAGGCACAGCAAGCTTAGGATACCTAGCAAAACCCTGTCTTAGAAACTCCAGACCAGGTAGACACACAAACAAAATTCTGATACTGTTTGGTTTTTTTTCCCTTGTTATGGAGAAAAATTGAAACAGTTTTCTGGTTTATTTTAAGTCCGACGAGCCGTGCATGTTGCAGGCATGTGTTCTTGCTACTTAGTTACATTTCCAGACTTCTTTCTTGAGAATCATTAATATAAATGCATGATATTCTCTTAATAAAAGATTGTTTTTATATTGTAGACTTAATAAAGTGAAATGTTTATCATAACTTTTACAAAACTAATCCTTAATGAATTAAAACCAGGAAACTGAATTTTTCATCTCCATTCTTAGAGAAGATGAGGAAAATGACAAACCGTTTTTGAAATTTGTGTAGGCTGCAAAAGACAAATACCGTGAACTGGCCACAGAGGGGATGCACAGAGAGCTTGTGTTCCGCTTTATTGAAGTTCAGACAATCCTTCTGACTCCATTCTGTCCACATTTGTGTGAGCACATCTGGACACTGCTGGGAAAGGTATGCCATTGGGTTCAAAATGTTTTGGGGAGTTTGGTTTGGCCTCAGTAAGTAAGTGTTGTGATAATGTTATTCCTTATGAGAAGTTCAGGAATAGTCATAGGTTCATCATCATAATTCTAGCAGGTTGAAAAATCCATGCAAGATTTTGTACATTTGTACTTGCACAATGTATATGTGTTAAAAATGTAGTCCCATGCCTGCTGTGTACTCTTTGATTCCCATCTGTATTGAATATGTTCAGATGTGTTCTAGTGGTTAGAAAGGTGGAAATACTTTAGAGAGCTGTAAATAACAGAATGAAGTGCTCATAAACAAAGATGTAAGGGTATGTTTACATAAATGTTCTTTTTTATATAAAACTCCTGGCATATATAGGGCTGCCTGTCAAGGATGGTATGTTAGCAGTCACAGTGTGAAGATCAATTCAGTTATCTCTCCTAGGCTTGCAGCTCAGGAGATTGTCCTGTTTCATGTTCCTTTTCAGTCATGAGCACATACAGAAATGTGCTAGTGATCTGTATGCTGACTAGCCATATTTTTAATACTGGATGTATTAATAGGGTAAAAACTGAGAGCATGCATAATTTATATAATAATGATTAAATTTAGGCAAATTAGCATTACATAATTTTCTTTGAAAGTGAGCATATGTGTGTGGGTATTAATATGCTTGTACAAATGGATACTAATTAAGAATGTAGAGTCAGACTTCACAGCTTGAATTCTAGGGAACATTAGATCAGCGACTGTAGAAGTGTGCTGTGTGTAGTCAGGTTTGAACTTGGGGTACACGATTACAGATGGTAGCTGTGGTGTGAAACTGTAAGCAAGCCCTGGAAAGCAAGTGTTGTTTAATTTCAATTTTTTTTTTTAAAGCCTGATTCCATTATGCATGCCTCATGGCCTGTGGCAGGTCCAGTGGATGAGTCGTTGATTCGTTCCTCACAAGTACCTCATGGAAGTAGCACATGATCTTAGATTACGGCTCAAGAATTACATGATGCCAGCTAAAGGGAAGGTGATGTCATCCTTTAAACAGTTTTTAAAAGAGATCATTCCTTATCATGGGTACAAACTCATGAAAACTGAGTGATTAAAATGGGCAGTGCTGTGTGTACCATTGATACAGCTCTGAAGCATACATAGTCTAACTTAAAGGTCTGGAGCATGTATGTTCTAACTGTTCAAAGTGTGGAGCACATATGTTCTAACAGTTAAAGGTCTGAAGTGTGTATGTTCTAACTGCCACAGATCTGTGCATGTATGTTCTAACTGCTAAGATTGATGGTCTAGGTGCTGAGTGTTCTCATCTTTGGTTTACATCAGAACCTGTGTTTTTCTTTTCTTCTCCTGTACAGAAGACTGACAAGCAGCCAGCTCAGAGGCCCTCACACTGCACCATCTATGTAGCAAAGAACTACCCTGTCTGGCAGCACATTACCCTGACAACCCTGCGGAGCCACTTTGAGGTGATGTGATTTCTCTCAGTATTGTCTGCTTAAGATATTTTTGGTTTTAGGATGTTAATGGTATGGGGGAGGGACAGACAGGTGGCCTTTTTCAGTTCTCTCCAGGCAGAGTGTCCTTTGTTATCCTTGGATGTCTAGAGAAAAACTACCATCTTTCAACATTTCTGGAGCTTTCTTACAAAAAAAAATGTATTGAAACTAGTTGTTTGTAATTAAAAGGTATGTTTTTTTTAAATTTTTTTTTCCTGCATGTATAGTTATAATGATGAAGCACAGGGACAGATTTTACCCTTTGAATTCATTGTGATTTTAGCAGTGATTGGATTTATAAAGGCTCAGTTTTGTAGCGTTTGGAGTAAATGGAAGCTTTGCTCTTGACTACTTAAGAGACTGCTGTTTACTTTGTGACTGCCCATGGGATGGTCTCCAAGATGCCAACTCAGCATCTATGAAATGAAACAGTTCTGTTTGTAGGAAGCTCAGGGTTTAGTTTAGGTCAGATGTTTTGTTTTTGATTGTGTGTATATGTGTGTGTGTCTTACTGTGTAGCCCTGAATGGCCAGGAGCTTTCTTGTCGACCATACAGGCCTTGAGCTTCTAGGGGCCCTCCTGCCTCTGCCTCCCAAATGCTGGGATTAAAGGTGGCCCTCACTTTTCATTTTTTGAGATAGGGTTTCTCTGTGTAGTGCTGGCTGCCTGGAACTCACTTGTAGACCAGGCTGGCCTCAAACTCAAGAGACCCTTCTGCCTTTGTCCTCCAAGTGTTGGGATTAAAGGCGTGAGCCATCACTGCCCACTCTTAAGTTTTCTTTTTTTAAAAAAGTAATTTATAGCCGGGTGATGGTGGCGCACGCCTTTAATCCCAGCACTTGGGAGGCAGAGGCAGGCGGATTTCTGAGTTAGAGGCCAGCCTGGTCTACAGAGTGAGTTCCAGGACAGCCAGGGCTACACAGAGAAACCCTGTCTCGAAAAACCAAAAAAACAAAACAAAACAAAAAAGTAATTTATGTGTATTTTTATATATGTATATTATTTTAAGTACATATTACCTGTTGGTATGTATGTCTGTGTGTGGACCATATACATGCTTGTACATCAGTGATATAGGATAAGGTTTTGGGTTTTTTGTTTTGTTTTGACAGAAATGATACAATTTTTAGCATCAGAAACTAGAGAATCCTTCTTTTCCTTCACATTTGTAAAGGAAAGTATTTTTAAAAAGTAAATATGTATTTACTTATATATTTTAGGGCTTTGTCTGCATGTATGTCTGCATCCAGAAATCAGCATCAGATCCCATTATAGATAGTTGTGAGCCACCATGTAGTCGCTGAGAACTGAACTCAGAACCTCTGGAAGAAGAGCCAAGGCTCTTAACCACTGACTTATCTCTCCAGCCCTAAGTGTTCAAAAAGCAGTCATATTTCAGGGCTAGAGACATGGCCCCTGCCGAAGATCTGATTTGGTTCTCAGCACCTACGTCAGGCAGCTCACAGCTGCCTGTAACTCTAGATCCAGGGAGATTTGATGCCTCTTACTCCCTTGGGCACTTGCTCTCATGTGCACATACAAACACATAATGGGGGCGGGGATCACCCCCAAAGTAGTCATGTATGTTTTGTATAAGAAATGTGTTGCTTTCCATTTTAATATGACCCACAAAATGATAAGATCTTTGAACTTGAAGACAAGATCTTTATATGACCACATCAGTCTTTTTCTAGGTTAGCTTGTCTCCAGGAGGGGCTGCTTTTATTAAAGAAGATAAATAAATATTCCGTGCACCACACTGTGTTTCTCCTTTGGACTGACAAGCATGCCTCTTCCATTCAGAGGGGAAGGTCTTTCTGCCCTATCCACTGAACTTGCACTTCGTGATGCTGGGCTGAGCACCCTTCTCTAAGAGCTGGCTGAGGCTTCCTGTGTCTGGCACAGTTTGGGCAGCCATACCTGTGGTCTTGCATCATTTTCTAATACTTCTCTTTACACCCTTCTCCTACTCCCATTTTTAGGCCAATAATGGAAAATTGCCTGATAACAAAGTCATTGCTTGTGAACTAGGTAATTTGCCAGAATTGAAGAAATATATGAAGAAAGTTATGCCATTTGTTGCCATGATTAAGGTAAGCGAGTATGGACGTTGGACAGCTGTGCCCACTTGAGAACTGTTTAGCTAGGACAGGAGAGGGAAAGGGAAAAAAGACTCGGACACAGTCTCCCCCAGTGATGTGCTAAATAACTCTTTTAAGTCAGTGATTGAGACATGAGCAGTCAGATTTTGAATTTACCTATAGAATTCCTGACTATGTGAAACTATACATTCCAGAAGAAAATTAGGCTTAGAGTTGGTGCATTGAATTATTTCCATGCTCTGCCGTCCTACCTTCCAATTTTGGGAAAGAAATACATTCTTTTCCTTATGTTAGGGTATTATCAGTAGATCCCTTGTCTGGAACCACATTCTACACTTCTGTGACTTAAGCTGAGCAGCATGAATTACAGTGATAGTGCGTGGTTAGATTTGATGATTTACGGTGTTAGCACGTGGTTAGATTTGTTAGTGGGTAGGGCAGTGACTTGATGTTTTGAGCTGCTAAGTTCTTTAAAAAGTTGAGTTCTTTAGGATCTCAACATCAGATTTTTCTTTTATTTTTAATTAATTAATTAATTTTTTTGAGACAGGGTCTCACTATGTTGTCCTAGCTAGCCTGGAACCCTTCTATATAGATCAGGCTAGCCTCATGCTCACAGAGATTGACCTGCCTCTGCCTCTTTTTTTTTTTTACCCAAGACAGAGTCTCTGTGTAGCCCTGGCTGTCCTGGAACTTACTTTGTAGACCAAACGTAGAGATCCTCTTTCTTGCCTTTTCCTCTCCTATTCTGGGACTAAAGGCATGTGTCACTGTGCCCAACAGTAATATATTTTTAAATAATATTCTTGATTTGCCAACCAAAAAATGAGTAGTTTTGCAAATGTTGAAAATGATTGAGAATCTGGGAATAAGGAACTAGCTTTCTTGGACTGGGAATGTGGCTCACGTGGTGGAGAGCTTGCCTAGCAAGCACAGAGCTCTGGCTTTGATCCCTAGCACCACAGTAAACCTGATTTGGTGCATTCCTGTAATTCCAGGACTTGGGAGGTTGAAGCAGGGGGATAAGAATTTCAAGGACTCCTTAGTGACATATTAAGTTGAAAACAACCTGGGCTACATGAGAGCTTGTCTCTAAAGAAATTGGCTTCCTAGTACTTTTATGGAAAAGGAAATAGAACTTAGGTGATGTCTTACTGCATTTTCTGCTGCTATAACAGAATACCACAGACTGGATACTCCCTCCCTACACGCAACCCCCACTTTGTGATGTTGGCAATTAAATGTAGTGCTTTGCATATGTTAGGCAAATGTGACATCCTACTACCAAGTGACATTCCTAGCCAAGGCCTGATAATTGTTTAAAAACTGGGAGTTCGTTTGGCTTGTGATCCTGTAGGTAGGAAAGCTAAGAGCAGCACTGGCACCTGCCTGGTTGCCGCTGCTGAGTCCATGGGAGAAAGGTGGTGAGGAGCGCCTGCAGCTTGCATGGATCGGTACCTGACACTCAGTATAAAGGCACCGATCTACTGCTGATGGTGGCGGAAAGCAGTGGGTAGGAGGAATAGTGTGGGGCCACTGTCCCCGGGAGTAGGACACATTGTATCACACAACTGTAGTGTACTTAGGAAGTTGGGCCGCTAAGATTATGTTTTGAGTAGCAAACATTTAATGTTGAAGGAAATTAAGAATAGGAAATTGTCTTTTGAATATTACAAGATTATCCGGATACCTATATAGAATGACAGTGTCAGTTTTTCTCTAAGCTTTCAGAAATACCTTTGGGAATTTTAATGTTTGTTATCTTGAAAAATTAAAAAATTATTAGCTCAAGGAATTTCTTTAATGCTTTTTTTGATTCTTTTGGTTTGTATAGTAAGTTATCTAAATAACAGCTGTTAAACCACATTTATTTTCAGCATCTGAAAACTCCACGCCTTCTAGTCTTTTCAGTACTACCTTAAATCTCATCTTGTTTTAAATGGCAATTATCCTGAGCAAGTAATTTCATTAACAAGCAAACATAGATAAAGGGAACCCAGGAGTCAAAGGCCTTTCCTTTACCCGCTGAAATGTAAAGATTTGATCAGTTGAAAGAATGATTACTTTGGAAAAATAGATTCTTTTAAACATGTCTTTAATGTGATTTTGTTTTCAAAACCATTCGGCTGTTAGGAAAACATGGAGAAGAAAGGGCCACGAGTCTTGGATTTAGAGTTGGAATTTGATGAGCAGGCAGTACTTATGGAGAATATAGTCTACCTAACCAATTCTCTTGAGGTAAGAGGGCCGGGGATTGTAGTTAATTACTACGATTTTCTATAAAAAACACAGTCCAGCTTTACAGCCTGCTAGGGTACTTTTCATTAACTTCATCTTTTATATTTAGTACTTTTACCAAACATATAATTAGTAAATGTTTTTGAGATGAAAACAGATGAATGGATATAAAAGTTGCAGAAAGGAAATGATCTGTTAACTTATTCAGTTATCAGTTATCTTATACATAACACATGGGCCATATGTGATTAGGGATTCTCCCTAGATTGTCTTTAGAGCAGTCAGGAGGTTTCTCTCTCTCTCTCTCTCTCTCTCTCTCTCTCTCTCTCTCTCTCCTCTCTCTCGTGTGTGTGTGCGCGCGCGCATGCGCCTGGGCGAGAGCATACACAACACGTACACGTGCACTCGCAGGCATTCAAACAAAGTATAACAGAAAAAAAACACGAGAAAACTGAAAAGCTCACAAGCCAGAATGACGCCTTTTATTTAGATGTCTTACAAGCCTTTCTGTTACGCTGCTGTCCCACCTTTAGATCGCAGAGTCACAGAATCGGCTTCATTATAATCTGTGGTCCTGGTGCAGTTTCAGTTACAACTTACACAGGATCTAAAAATGCTTTCCCTTAGCTCAGGCAAAAGAAAAACGAAATTGCTTTATAATACTGACTGTTAGAAGACTCAGAATGTGATTCTAATGATAATGAAGACACTAAAAACCATGCAGGTTTAAAGTGACTGAGAACTGTTCTGTGGCATATAGAGTTGATGGAGAGGCCTACAGGAGACTTTGCTCTATTCATTATTGCTGTGCATTTGTTGCTGGTTTTTGAACCCAGAACATGGTACTTGTTAAGCCTATTGATCACGAAGTCAAAGATTAGTAGATTGCTCATGTATATACATTCATGTAGGTCAAAACCTGTTCAGATCTTTTACGTGAACAGTAGGCGCACACCTTAGCGGCATTCTTGGGGATCTGCAGTATGTTACGTGACTGAACTTTTCTCTGCTTATGTAACTTCTCAAATGATAAACTTGGGAGCGTCTGCTTGTGTAGGTGGAAGGCTTTCATGCTGCTTTCCTTCTTAAGTGGCGGGTAGATGCCAGATTCCAGTATAGAAAGTGCCACACCCGACTGGATAAGGAACAATGCCATGAGACAGCTAGGAGGAGTGTTGATAACAGATGGTAGATTTCATTTAACATTAATAAGGAAAACAATAAAATTGTACAGACCATTTCCTATTAAGTGGTGAAGCCGTCGTGCTCTTAATGAGATGAAGTGGTGATTAATTTCAGTCATATTAAGTGCTACTGATGACATTTGTTTCCCATCCATTCAGCTGGAACATATAGAAGTCAAGTTTGCCTCTGAAGCTGAAGATAAAGTCAGGGAAGAGTGCTGTCCTGGGAAGCCACTTAATGTTTTCAGAACAGAAGTAAGTTGAAGAAGCCATATTGAATCATTGCCTCTTAGGCCTAGATGAGACTTGGAGGTCATTACAGCAATGGCTCATTTATAGGTGGAGGGCACTGAATATGAAGGGTTGGAAATGGGGCTGGACTTGAGGTGTCTTAGAGGTCCAGCTTGTGCAGTACTGGTTATCACTTACTTTATTCCTGTGGTAGTGTTGGTTATTATATGTAGTTTTAAAAAACAAAGTAAGATGTTCTAAACTTGCTTTTTATTGGAAGAAAGGCAAAAACAATCTAGCTGTGACTAAGATTTTAAATAGTGACAAAGCTTTCAAATGTCCTATTTAGACTTTTCAACTGTTATGCAAGGCTTTTTGGTTTTTGATGTAAACTAAGCAAGAACATTATCTTAATAAGTGCAGGAATTATAATTTTTGGTCATTATTGGTAGAAGTATAAAGGTCTTACAAATTCTATTGAGCCTCCAGGAATCCATTCAGATTTGGACTACAATTAAGACTCCACTAGAGGATGTAGGAACATGGTTGCTTTGATCACATTTTGTTGAAAACAGGTCTGTTTTGAAAGGGTAAGGGAATCACAGTCTTGGAGACCTTCTGACATTATTATCATTCTGTGATGATTCTCTCATTGTCTCATGGTGTGGCTTGCAGAAATGCAGTCATTTTGGGAAGAAATGAATAAATGAAGTAATGTTCATTATACAGCCATAAAATTCCCTTTGGGGATATGGAAGTCTGTAAAGTGCTTCTTCCTGTGCCTGACCTATCATAGAGAGGTTGAACAAATGATGTCAGTGGAGGAGAAGATGTCCTTAGTGTTTTGATGTGTCACCATGGTGTGTCACCGTGGTGTGTCAACAGTGTTAGTATGTGCAGTTGTAATCCATACACCAAGGCATCTTGGTGTAAACATGAACTTAGATAGTTTTTCTTTCATATTTGACTGTCCTGGTCATAATTTTAGAATACAGAATTAGAAATGTTTTTAGTGGGTATAGAAATGTGGTAGAGATCACCCTTGTTTTTTGACAATATTCAAGTTTGATGTGTCATAACTTGTATTTTTCCTCTCCTAGCCTGGTGTGCCAGTTTCCCTAGTAAATCCTCAGCCATCTAGTGGGCACTTCTCAACCAAAATTGACATCAGGCAAGGAGATAGCTGTGAGTCCATAATCAGACGATTGACGAAAACGGACCGAGGAATCAAAGGTGAAAGGGTTTCCTTGAAACTCCCACTTAGCAGGAGCTTGTGTATTTGATGAGTTATACATAGAAAGGACAGAGAAAGCTTGTCTAAGGACTGCACTGTAGCACTTCAGGAAGAGAACTGGGCTCAGAACTGGAGACCTAGATTCTCTTGGGCTTGCTTGGGGTTAAGTAGCTTGGTAACTCTGCTGTGTCACTTAAGCGCAAGCACATTCTCTTTCAATGTTATCAGTACGCTGTATTAGATTTTTTTTTCAATATTCTAGAAAATACTGGTTCTAAAATTACAATAAATGATTTGTGTCTCTTAGAAGTAATTCAGAGTTAGGGAACGCATACCCTTAGTTTTCTAGACTAAGTGGTCCAGCTGGGTTTCTCCCTGGGTAAGAGGAGAGAGAGAATAGGAGTGTTTGTGTGCTTTCCATGCGTTAGCTTTTTACAGTTTACAATAAAGTCATCAGCATTATTATTCCCCTCGTAGAGATAATGAAATGGAGGTTCACAAAAGTTAAGGAACTTGCCAAGTTTGTTTAGCTGGAAAATCTCAAGCCTAGAATTCAAGCTCTTTGACTCTGACACTTATAGTTTTTCTTTTAAACAGTGTTTCTCCAGGCAAAATGCATAAATAATCTCAGTTGCTAATCCAGATTAAGAGTGTATTTTCTGTGATTAAAGTCAGTATAAACATCCTTCCCACCCCCTTGCAGGGTCTTATTGTGTAACCTTGGCTGGCCTGAAGCTTGCTATGAAGACGGGGTTTCCTGAAACTCAGAGATCTGTCTGCCTCTGCCTCCTAAGGGTTATGGCTTCCCTTTTCAGTACTCAGTGGATTAGTTTTCTTGTTGCTATGAAAAAATGGCTGTCAAGAAGCAATTGAAGGAAGGAAAGATTGATTTTGGCTCTGGCCTGAGGGTGTAGTCCATGGTGGCAAGGCCTGACAGTAAGGCCACCCTTTGGTTGTTGTGGCAGGATCCTGAAGTGCTGGTCACAGTACATTTGCTGTCGGGAAGCAGGAGGGTGGACACGAGGGTGAAGACCTCCTTTCTCGGGAACCCGAGTCCATGGGGTAGTGTCACCCACATTCAGAGTTGGGCTCTCCTCATTTACACCTCTCTGGAGATGCTCTTGCAAACATATCAAGGTCTGTGTACTTCCTTCATCCTTAATGCAGTTAAGTGACTGAAGGGTAGCCGCCACTCTAACCTGGTGCTGGGTGAATATGAGAGGTGAGTTAGTGTGTCTCTGTATTACTTTTCTTCAGAATTACAAAGACTGACTAATGCTAAGATTCTTCCTTTTAGATAATACCTATCTTGCCTTCTCCTCCCATCTTCCCTTCCCCCTTGCTCTGTGTGTGTGTGGGGGGGGTGTGGGGGGGTGGAGGGCGGTAGGGATGGGTGTGCTTGCTCACTATGAAGCCTAGGTGACTTGGAACTCACTATGTAGACCAGACTGACTTTGAACTTGTGGCAGTTCTGCCTCTGTCTTCTAACTGCTGGAATCACCGGTGTGTGCTCCCAGGACTGGCCTTCTTCCTATTTAATTTCATTTATTCATTTCTTTTCATTGCTAGGTTTTGATTCCAGGTTCTTGTACATACTAGGCAAGGGGCCTCCATTGAGTTATATCTTCAGCATTTTCCTTTTAAAATAAAATTTAGTTACTTTTATTTGTTATGTATGTGTACATATGACTATACATGTAGTTCAGAGGACAGCTGTCGGCTCAGCAGGCTTGTATGAGCATCTATACTTCTTCTTTTTGATAGCAATCAAAAATGGACTGACCTGGGCTTGATGTCTCATAAGTATAGTCCCAGCATTGGAGGGGCTGAGGTAGGCAGATCAAAAGTTTGAGACCAATCTGGAGACTAGCCTAGGACACACAGTGAGAGGCTGTCTCACAAAAAAGGAACTGGATAGTTTTTTTAACTGGATAAGCTTTTCTATAATTTTTCTTTAAATTATTGTGTGATATGACTAGGCACTTATATGTGTGATGTGTGGAGTTGGTTTCACCTTCCATGTTTACATTCTGAGGATCAACCTCACGTTGTCAAGCTTGGGCAGCAAAAGCTTTTACCCACTGGGCCATCTCACCAGCTCAGCATAAAAAATTACTAAAGATATTTATAAATCCCAACAGTAACCTGACTTATGGAACTGTATGTAGAGTGATCATTCTGTTAAAGTAGAAGACTTGAATCCGTTCTCGCGTGTATTTTGTGTTGTGTTCTTGTTTCTGTCTTTTGGACATCTGTTGAGAGTCTGCCTTGTGTGTGTGTAGGAGCAATGCGTATTCCGTATGCCCTGGGTTTTGAGGAGTCCACTGAACACTGTTGATTAGGAGCTGCATGTAGTGGAAGGGTAGGGACTGAGCTGTTGACCATGTCTGTAAGAAGAGTGAAGGTTCAGTTCAGGCACAGGGAAGTGAGTCTCCAGCTGTGGTGCCTACAGCACATTGATGGAGACAGTACTGTGGGATGGGCCTTGTGAAGTCGAGAAAGTGTGTCGCTGGAGGAGAGTGGCTACAGCTTCTCCGTAAGTCTACTTATCCACGGTGTACTAGGTAAGGGGTTTTATTATTTATAAACATGGCTTTAAATTGTAGTAATTGAAAATATAAAATGTACCAGTTTTTCTCTTTTTCTTTTTTGGTTTGTTTGAAATGTCATTGTATAGCTCAGGCTAGTCTGGATTTCCAAGGCTCCTGAGTTCTGGGATTCTAAATATTGTCCACCATGCTTGGCTGTTGGAGCCATTTTTCAGGTCACTGACTGCATTCATGCTGTCCAGCTATAGAATTTCTCACAGTCCAAACTGAAGCCCTGTGCTTGCTAACCTGTTGCCTCTTCCTCCTCCCTTCTAGTCCCTGTGACCACTCTTCACATTTCTGTCTGTTCTGGGTACTTCGCAGAAGTAGGATTGGTGTATCTGTATTTTAAAGATTAGAGGCTTTTTTTTTTATAAGCTTTTTTTTTTTTTTTTAAAGCCATAAGCTTTTTTGTTTTTTGAGGATTTTTTGACATACCTCACTCAGCCCTGACCTAACCCGAGCCCTTTTCCTGCCAGGGCTTCTGAGTAGCTGGAGCTACAGGCAGTGCCACTTTACCTAGCTCTATCCTTCCTTCCTTCCTTCCTTCCTTCCTTCCTTCCTTCCTTCCTTCCTTCCTTCCTTCCTCCTTCCTCCTTCCCTCCTTCCCTCCTTCCCTCCTTCCCTCCTTCCCTCCTTCCTTTGTTTTTTTAAAGACAAGGTTTCTCTGTGTAGCCCTGGCTGTCCTGGAACTCATTCTGTAGACCAGGTTGACCTTGAACTCGCAGATCCGCCTGCCTCTGCCTCCTGAGTGCTTACACAAAAGGCGTACTCCACCACTGCCTGGCTATTTTCCCTTTCTTGTTAAGCTTATTTCACTAAGCAGAGTGTCTCCATGGCTTGGTGTGGGGAGATAGCTGTTTGTAAAGTACTACTGTGCAGATGTGAAGGCCTGAGTTTGGGTCCCCAGCACCTACATTCAAATGTTTTTAAAAAGCCACACGCAATGATGTATGTCTGTAACTAATGCCTAAGGATGTATGCAGACAAATGGGCTTCAGATAGCCAGCCAGTCTAGCTGAAATAGCAAGCTCTCAGGTTCAGAGAGATCCTCTCTTAATAAATAATAAGGTGGAGAGTATTAGATGAAGACACCCAGCATTGACCTCTTGTCCTCACGTACACATGCATATGTGAATGCACCCACATACATGTGAACATACATGCATATACCCCACTCCCCACACACATACACATAGTTTTCTAAGATTCATTTATATTCTTAAAGGTTTTTTATTTTAATTTTATGTGTGTATGTGTGTACCAGTTATATATATGCACCAGTGCAGATGTCCATGGAAGCCAGAAAGAGGTTTCAGATCTCCTGGAATTACAGGTGGTTATAAGCCACCTGACAAGGATGCTAGGAACTGAATCTGGGCCTTCTGCAAGAGCAACAGTGTCTTAAGCATTGTGCCATCTCTGCAGCTTATATAGGCATTTATGATGTTTCCTTAGTCAGTGAAATACCATACAATGGTAGATATGCCTTTGGAACAAAAGAGTGGGACATGAAAATTTGGAAAAATGAGTGTCTAAGAAGCCGTGTTATGCCTTCTCATATTGTATTCCTATATGCTTCTCATATTGTATTGCTTCTGTTTAGTCTTGTCAGATTTCATAATAGGAAAAACTTGTTGCCCTGAAAGACATTAGAGTGGCTTTTAAAGAAAATGGGTCCTTATTATGAGGTTGTAGTATACTACAGGATGTATCCCTACATTGCAAACTGTATTATGAAGTGTTAAATCAGGGACAGGGAGATACCTCAGTGAGCGAAGGCATTTGTTGCTAAGCTGATCGCCTGAGTTTGGTTTTCATGGTGTGGTAGAATAGGAGAAACTTCTTTCACAAATTGTCCTGACTTATACATGCATGCTATGGCATGTGTGCACACACTCAAAAAATAAATAAATTAATAATTTTTAAAAAAGATGTTAACTCAACATTCTTATTAAAGGCACTCAGAGCACCGAGTTTCTCAGCATTGGGCTGGCATTGCTTTCTATCTGTTGTCTTTTCTCATGGAATCTCTGGCATGGTTCCTATCTCTTTAATCATACTAGCTCATAATTCAGTTTTTAAATTTGGTCTTAGAAGCTGCTGTAAATTTTGGAAAATGGATAGCATTAGCAGTTTGAAATTGACATTCGTGTGAGAATCCACAGAAGAGACCTAACCTTGGTGCTCTCCATCGGCCCTTGGGTTGCTTTGATATGTACATATTGAATATGTGGGATAGAAAAGCAGTTCAATTCAATACCGTACTTCATAGTCTGTCTGCTGCACTAGACAGCAAGCAGTCCAATTAGTGCCAATTGTATTGAGGGTGATTATGATCTAGGCACCAGGACACACTGAGCTCAGACCGTCTTTTCACTCCACAAAGGCCACTGGGCAACTCTTGATGATAATGACTTATAATCACTCACACCCAAGCCGTGTGAACTAATAACCTGGAGGTGAGGCTCCATTGCATAGCATTAGTCCCAAGGGCCTTTCAATTGCTCTTATCTTTTCTCTAAGTACCTTAAACCTTGTGTAGTTGCAGACTTAAATTTCAACATTTTTAGTGATGAGAGAGATCAAGGATAAGAATAGATAGGAAAGCCACTAAGAAAGCTCTACAAATTTATTGGCAGTAATGAACTACATGGCAAAACATCAAATCAAATGTGTTTTGTCACTTAGAAACCCAATTGAGTGTTAAGGTTTCTTTGAAATAGTTTGAATTAGATTTGGTTGAAATGATGAGGAAAGATTGCTAGAGAGAAATCTGCAGTGAATGTATAAAATCTTCTAGCAGAACTTATTACTACATCTATAGCAAAATACTTGGTGCCACCAATGCACAGCTGAAATCACAATAGCTGTCGCCGTAAATTGTGTCCATGCAAATTCGAAGGCTGTGGTGAGGCTCTGCCTGCCTGTCTCCTATTTTAGTTTTCAGGCCTTGTGCTCTCTGTCTTGGAGCAGGCTGTGTAAGGTCTCTGCAGAGGCTCTGAGCACTCCCAGGCAGGGTTTGCTTTTATGGCAGATGCAGGTAATTGCTCTGTAAGCCCTGAGAGCTCTTCTCTAAACTTGCAACCTTTCGGTCTTTGTTTCCCAGAGAGAACAAAATGCCTGGAAGACTTAGACTCTGGATATGGCCGCCAGCTGCATTAATGTCTTCTTTTATCTCTTATCCCTTACAAAGTTAAGCTTTGTCCTCTTGAGACACCATGAGGGAATGCAGCTCGCAGACCACCCAGTGATCTGTTTTAGAAAAGCTTAGAAGTAACGCAGGAAATGTGTTCTGGGGAGGGGCAGGTGAAGCGCAACTGGCCACACTGTGCTTAGAACGACACAGACCCAGCACCGGTGTTTGTGATTTGTGTCAGTGTTTTCCCACCAAATAGAACCAGAATTGTTTGATGTTGAGCAGTCTCAGAATTACTTAAATAAAAATTTTTGACCTGATTGTTAAATCATAAATTTATTCATAGGACAAGTGCTTGTTTGGCTGTTGCGTTGTCATTGTTGTTTTTAGTCAGGAGCCGTATTACCAGCCTGCAACAGCCAACCGGATGCAGGCCACATTAGAGCAGATCTTGAAGCTGCAGCTCCACCTGCCCACCCCTTCCTTATCTTCTTGACTTTCACCAGGTTGTGCTACAAACACTTCTTACCTCTTGAGCAAAAGAAGAAACAGGTAGCACTGTTTGTCACAGTGATTGGGGCTTCTCCAAAAATAGCTCCAAAAGGTCCTTTCCCAATCTGAGCGCATCCTGGAGCAGCAAAGGCTTGTTGGTGCACTGAAGCATGTAACAATGACGTAGACCAGAGGCCGGCACTTGAAAAGACACTTCTTCCTCCCCTTGGTTTCACTTTCCGAGTGTGTCCCACAGGGTCTCACTGTTTCTGCTCAGGTGTAAAGCTGGAAGGGATGCGGATTATTAGATGCTAACTTTGCTTCTGACACTGGGTCCTAAAAGTCTGATGGAAGTGCTTGTGTCTGGCTGTTACAGCCAGGTTGTCAGTGACTCTGTAAGTGCTCACGTTGTTGATCTCTTCTGCTATAGATCTTTCCAAAGTGAAACTGATGAGGTTTGATGATCCTCTGTTGGGGCCTCGACGAGTTCCAGTCCTAGGAAGAGAACACAGTGAGAAGACACTCATTTCTGAGAACGCCGTTTTCCATGTGGACTTAGTGAGCAAGAAAGTTCACCTCACTGAGAATGGGCTGCGCGCAGACATTGGCGACACGATAGTCTACCTGGTTCACTGAAGTCATGCAAACTGGAGAATCAATATGGCTTCTAGGATACTTCTGCCCTAAGAATCTCAAGCTAGATCTAAATAGACTGCATTTCTAACTACTGGGTTCTGTAGGTAATCACAATTATCCCAATTCTTTGATTTCTAATCTAATAAACTTGCATTTTTTTCATCTTTGGACCATGTTTGTTATTTATTTATTTTTAATAAATAATTGCTGTTCTCTAAGAGTTTTTAATCTTTATACAAAAGTATCAGGATACTTTCTTTTTAGTTTGTTTTTGTTGTTTCAGACAGGGTCTCACTTTAGCCCAGGCTGGCCTTGGAGGCTACATACCCAAGAGTAGGAGTTAAGGGCCATTGGGAGCCAGCTCTAGAAATTGAACTCAGGTCCTGTGCAAGAAAAGCAAGTGATCTTAACTGTTGAACTGTCTCTCTAGCCTGCTTCTTTTTCTTTTTTAATAAGTAAAATACATGGTTTGAAAGTCAAAACTATATCCATTCACAAAACTCTATCTATTTTCACTTCATAGCTAAATATTATTATTTAATATCTTGGTTACCTCTTCTGTGTTTCTTTCCAATCAGGCAATTTATTTATATTTCAATTTCTTTTTTTCTAATATAAGTAGGAGGAGGAAACATTTTTCTATAGAATTATATATAAATATCTTTCTATAGAATCAAATATAAAATTATTTTATACTTTACTTTTTGAAGTTACCAACATAACCTGAGTATGTTATCAGGGTTCTCTTTCATGCTTCCCTTCCTTGGCCCTAACCTGCTCCTCTTCTCCCTCCTTCCACCTCACTGCTAATGCTGTTGCAAAGGTTTCCTTGCCTAATCTCATAAACACTTTGCAAGTGTTATTCTGTAGACTTCGTTATGAGTGTATAGTGAGAGACTGGAGAGGAGCAGCATTTCGTAGTTACATACACTTTCTGCTCTTACAGAGGACCCAGGGTTTGTTCTTGGCACACAACTCCAGTTTCAGGGTATCTGACACCCTCTTTTGGTCTCAGGCTCAGTGTGCATAAAATGATACGGGCATGCACACATTCGGAAAAATAATAACTGAAAAGAAAGGAAATATGGTAAACGACCTTATGAATATGTGATGCATAGTTTTGGAAGTGTATATTCAGAGTGAGTTTGTAGATGTGAGCTAGCTTATAGGTTCAAGGGTCAATGTACCTATACTTCCATTAGGAAAAAGTTCCCAGGTAGCTGGGAACAGCAAATACAAAGGCTTTGAGAGAGGCATGGAGCTACATATGGAAGCAGAAAATAGAAGGAGGCCTCACAATGCTGGTCTGGAGCTGAGGAGAACGTGGTCTGCTGCCTGTGTTGTCAGGTTGTTAGGTGAGTGGGAGAGATGGATATACTTGCACTGCAGTCAGGTGTGTGGAGGAGGCGGGGCCTGAAGGGACTGAAGCTCCTTAGACTTGTAGATAAGAGCTGAGAGGTAAAGTTGGATGCTGTTTGGTAGACAGTGCTCAGGAAGGGGTATTGATGATTAGGAATGGGAAGGAAGTTAGAAACAGGTAATTAGATGAAGTCTTCTCATACGAGTTCTTGGATTCTTGGACAAATTTATATAATTTATCTTAATAGTGGAGTGTTACTATACGTTTTTGAAGCAAATGATAGTTTCGTTTTTATATTTTATTGTTGGTTTTTAAAGAAAGGGTTTCCTCTGTGTAGTACTGGCTAACCTAGAATGTTATAGATCAGGCTGGCCTTGATCTCAGAGATCTGCCTCAGAGATCTCTGACTCCCAAGTGCTAAGATTAAAGGTGTGTACCATCATGCCTGGCTTAATGTTTTAATATTTTGATATACTTCTTGAAAATATATCCCTTTGACATTCTTAAGAATATGTGGGCTTAGGCACTCATATCTCTGGGTTTGAGGCTAGCCTGGTCTCTGAGTTCCGGTATAGCCAGGGCTACCCAGAGAAACCCTGTCTTGAGAAATAACCAAACAAAAATGTATGGACTTAACACTAATGGCTTGTTAACTGCTTTTCTTCTCTTCAGTGTCTTGAACATCACACTTACATTAGAGCAGTGGTTCTCAACCTTCCTAATTCTGCGACCCTTGAATACAGTTCCTCATGTTGTAGTGATCCCCCAACCGTAATATTATTTTCATTGCTACTTCAGAACTGTAATTTTGCTACTCTTAATGAATCATAATGTACATATCTATTACGCAGGATTCTGATATGCAACCCCTGTGAAAGGGTCATTCAACTTGGGAAAGGGGTTGTGACCCACAAGTTGAACACCACTGTTAAAATACCCCAAACTTGGGGTATTATAAATTTTCTAATTGTTCACTGCTATGCTATACACAAAGTCTAACTAATTGCATGTTAAAAAAAAAAAACAAAAAACAAAAACTAAAGTAGGGTAGAACATGACCCTTCTAAGGGTCTTAAAGAATGTAATAAAGGAATGCTTAGTGCATTTTCAATTGGCAAGAGGAGGAGGTGATTTGTTCCTCTCATTTCTTTTGATGGTAAATTGAGAGTTGTGCTGTTTGGGGCTTTGCTACTAGCCTCACAAATCTTCAGAGCACTTGAAATGTAGCTGGACCAGATCTCCATGTGCTATAACTAGTTTATGTTCCAGATCTTAGAGACTCAGCATGCAAAGAGAATGCAAGATATCTCAATGATATGTTTTATAATATTAATTGAAGGGGCTGGAACGATGGCTTAGTGGTTAAGAGCACTGGCTGCTCTTGCAGAAAACCTGGTTCTATTCTTAGCAACCACATGGTAGGTCACAACTGTCAGTGACTCTGATCCAAAGGGATTTGACACCCTCTTCTGGCCTCTGTGGCCCAGACGTGCACACGAGACAGACAATCATGCAGACACAACACCACACATTAAAAAAAAAAATAAGAGAAAGAAAAGAAGAAAGATTAAACGGCAGCATAGTATTGTCTCAAATATATTGGGTTAAGTTGGTGTGTTTCTTTATGCTTTTCGTTTCACTTGACTAAAGAATTTAAAATAGCTCAGAATGTATTTCTATTAGCAACATGTCTAGGGGTTTGTTGAAATTCAGACTAAACATTACTTTCATCGCACCATTTGAAGATAAATTATATCAGTTTGTTCCATTTTAAGATTTGATAAATTCCAGGATTTCCCTTGTTAATGGTACTTTGTGACAACTTCCAGGATTTTCTGTTCCAGAAACACCTTCCTGGATGTTATTTCCACAGCTTTCAGTGCAGGCCACTTTCCCTTAAAAAAAAAAAAAAAATCACTCTCAGAATGTTCAATTGTAAAGACACATTTTGGATACTCCTGAATCCAAAAGGAGAAGGCCCATTTAAGTTAAAGGAAAACCTTCATTTCCCAGGCATGCATGATGTAGTCTTTTACCTCATTTGTAATTAGAAATATACAGTTCAATACTTCTGTATGTTGGGGATAGTCTGTCCTTGATCATTTTCCTTAATGGTTTTCTGATCCTTTGAAGACCTTTTTTTCATGATAAGCAATCCCCAGGCTGGAAGACCTTTCTCACCACGCTTTTTGGATAAGTTATGGAATTGTGTCATCTTTCAGGATTGAACCCCTGGTCCTGTCAATGAAGCCTTGCCTAATAGGATAGAAAAGTGCAGCTTCTGAGACAGGAGACACTGGTGCTTTGCGCACTTAACAAGATGAATACTTAGTAGAATGTATCTCCATCAGTCTTTCCCTTTAGACTAGACAAAAAGGATAGACCCTCAGTTGGGCATGTGCTGTCTTTAAAAAAATATAATGTCTGCCAGACTACTATGACCTCGGGTTCCAGAATACCAAGGTAACATTCTTTTTAAGACATGCTCCTCTTTGGTTTGAATCTGAGTTTAGAGTCAGTCTCCTTATTGTCCAAGGGAAAGGATAGCCAGGTGACAAGGAGACACTTCTAACTATGAGCTGGCTGGGACATCTTTTCTCCAGGTGGTGCGAGGACATTTCCTTGCTCAGTACACGTGTACCACTCTTCTCACGCATGCCCTCTGAAGACGAGCATTTAGTCTCGGACTTGAGGTAGGAAGTACGTGACTGTCCACCCAGGTTTTGTGTTAGTTGGAACATTTAGTCAATTTCTTTGTAAAAGGAACCAGGGAAAGAATAGTGGCTTGTGGGGAAAGTGGGAGTTACCTATTGCCATGTGTACTTGAAAAGGGGGTAACTGTGCTTGGCTTGTGGAAGGAGAAGGCCCATCTGAGTTAAAGGAGACAACTTCATTCTCAACTTAAAATGTCCCATCCTAGCCAAGTGAAACTTTATTTCTGGGCTCTTTTTTCCAACCCTTTGATATAAAAACCTCAGAGCTTTGACTTTAATTAAGAGTTAAATTAAACAAGGAAGCTTAAGTTCCAGAAAGCAGCAAAGAATGTCCGTGTTATATACTGGATGCTGAAGTCATGTTAATGGTAGCTGCCATTAATTGTGTGCCTACCAATGCACCAAGTACATGATATTGTTGAATGCTCATGGCAGCTAAGAGCTAAAGTATTTAAAACACAGACGGAGGAGGAAGATGAGGTCAGAGATGAGGGCAGTGATGGAGTCTTTCTTAACCACAAAGAACTGGAATGTAGCTGAGCTAGATTTGAAATTCATTGGGCACAAACTGCTCGTTCTGCTTGTGGATGGACAACTTCTCTGATTAGCATAGTTCTGTGGGCATCAGCTGCATCGATCATGCCCAAGATTGTTCTTGTTCTTCAGGGTAGCATAAGCGATCCTTGGGGGACATTTACAGACAAGCTGCCCAAGTTACAATAACTACTTTCATCTCATCCATAGCAGGCCCAGAATAAGATGACAATAAACCTTTGCTCTTGGTTTGACCCCTCCCTCCCTCCCTCCCCTCCCCCCCCCCCCCTGCTCTCTTTTGATACGATTTTGATAGATAAGATCTTGCTATGCAGACTTGGATGGTCTCAATTCTCCTGCCTTACTCTCCCAGGTACCGGATTACAGGTGTGCACTGTCACACTTAGTCATCTTTGTATTCTTAATGGGACTACTAAATGCCTGGCACATAGAAAGTACACAGGGAGGGACTGGCATTATTTTAATTATGACAGATGAGCAATAAGCTTAAACTGAAACATTTTATCTAGAATCTATAAACATTTTAATATAAAGTCACCAAAGATTTAGAGTGTTAGAGTTCTTAATGAATTCAAAACTAGGCAAACACACACACACACACACACACACACACACACACACACACAAAAATAATTTTTTTCCCAACAAGTCAAAGTTACCTTCTTAGTTACTTGATTTGGAGTAGATAGAAGACTGGCTTCCTTGCTGTGATAAAAGGTGTTCTGCACATAATTTTAAGATAGAAGCAAAAAAAATTCTTGTCTACGGCTGCAAGCTGTAAATGGTTCATTTCAGGGGAAAATCTTATCCAGGTGCTCAGCCCTCAGAAATCCCTCCACTAAAATCAGAGATGATTGAAGCTCTTAGCATAATGATGGACGCGCACAGATAGGCATCACATCGAGAAGGAAATGCCTTGGATTGTGTAGACAGATGCAGAAAGCTTTTAGGCCGCCCTCTGCTTTTATTTCATCAGGTTCACACCTGAGAGTTATGTCCTCTACTACAGAATTGGAACACAGTTCAAGTTGCATAATTTAGCTCAGAAGAGCTAGATTTGAGAAAGGCTCAAATAGAATAGAAGACACAGTGAATCTATTTGATCCAATCAGCAAATATTTATCGCATACGCACTCAGTTTCAGAGTAGAGTGCTGGATGCTGGGCACACAAAGAGGAACAACAGCATGTGTCCCCTGGCAACAAGGAGCTCACACAGAAAGAGGTGGAATAGGACCGGTATGAAAGGGAATTCTTCAGGACCAGTTTCAAATGTTCATATATGACAAAAACAAAAAACAAAACAAAACAAAACCAAAACCAACCAACCCAAAAAAACAAAAAACCCTGGGTCAGGTGGAATTAATGAGAACTAATTCATTCTGTTCTGGAGGCTGGAAGTTTGGATTTGGAGGAATATAGCTGGTCTTTGAGGGCTTTCCTGGCTCATATGGTGCTGTCTTGGTTTTTCCTATATATAAGCAGAGACTCTCCCTTCATCAGTTCTGTTAACTTAGGATCCATACTTCTGGACCACTGAACTTTGCTTCCTGTGAGTCTATGAATCATTTCCATATACAGCCACCCTGGAGTCAGGGGACTAAATATGCATTTCACTGTATATGTCAATCCACAGAAATAACTCCTAACTCACTTCAGAACAAACATGAACACATACACATGTCATGACTCTCTTTTTCTTCACCGGCATCTGAGAGGCAAGTGAACAAGATTTTTTTTACAAATTTGGCTTGATATTATCTGATTACAAGGAACTAATTAGCCACTGACTTCTGCTTTTCCGCAGCCATGCCTCTGGGAAGTTTTGAGAAACAAGAAAGCTTAAACATGTTTTTAAATGTAATACACTATTTGTGAGTTAGACTGAGTGTGGTAGCATAGGCCAGCGCTCTGTAGGCAGAAGGAGATTCATCTCTGTGAGTTCTAGGCCAGCCAGGACTACATTGTGAGACCCTGACTCAAAAACAAAAACAGAGCTCAAGAGTTGGCTCAGAGGTTAAGAGCACTGTTTGCTCTAGCAGAGGTCCTGAGTTCATTTCCCAGCAACCTCACGGTGGATCACAACCATCTATAAATGGGATCCGATGCCCTCTTCTGACACGCAGGTGTACATGCAGATAGAACACTCGTATAGATAAAGTAAATAAATAAATCTTTTTTTTAAAAAAAGCCAACAACTAAAAAAATCAAAAAAACAAAACAAAACCAAAAATGCACCAAACAACAAAATTCATGAGTTATTTGACAACGACATGGACATAAAGCTAACTTTTAGTGTTTTATTTAGCATTGATTTATGTTTTATATTTTTTTCCTGAGTCTCAAGAACATATAGGATCTTAAGTTGCTAACGAGACCTTAAGTATTCTCTGTAATGCCTGACAGATAACAGGATGAGGGATGCTCTGGGGACCCACTGCACAGTTCTGAGCAGTTTCCCCGGTGTAGATCCTCTGGATAACTCACTTGATCATTGGACTTGGCGTATTTCAAGGATCCCCCCTTTTTGTCTATCTTCTGTTCTGCTTGCTTGCCATTCCTGTTACATGGACATCACCTAGCTGGTGAAGACTTGGACGCTATTGCAGTCACCAATGGCCTCCAGACCCACTGCATAAGGCGTCAGGTGGTAGCTTGGGAATTACCTGCAAAACTGTGGTGGTACTGACTTCTGGACTTGTTCTTTGGAGAACTCAGTTGGTCTGGGGCAAGGCTTTGGAATTTCTTTCAACAAGCTGTCCTGTTTGGTGATGCTTGGGATTTGTCACTTTGTCACATCTTGTCACTGTGACAGGATGCATGATATAAACAACTGAAAGGGAGACTTATGTATTTTGGCTTATGGTTACAGAGATTTTTAACCCATATTTTTTTTTAGCTCCATTGCTTACAGACCCATGTTGAGGTCATATGGTAGGAATGTATGAAGGAAGATAATGTGTCCATTAGGGTAGACAGGAAGCAGGGAGGGAGGAAAGGCCCCTATAAAGGCGACCTTTAGAGGCGTGATCCCAATGAAGCACATCTTCCAAACAGGCCTTACTGCCTAGAGTTTCCAGCACATCTCCAAATCAAACCACCAACTGCAACACAAGTCTATAGGGGACACTTCTTTCTTTCTTTTTTTCTTTTTTTAATTAATATTTTTGTTTATTGAAAATAGATTCTTTTTGTACATAATATAGTTTCATTACAGTTTCCCCTCCCTCTATCCATTCTTTTTAATTAATTAATTAATTAATTAATTAATTTAAATCAAACTGTAGTTTTTACTTATTCACACAGGGGTTATAAACACCAAAAGGCAGGATGTGGGGAAGGGGATGACACTGGAGTGTAGGTGTTTAGGGAGAGTACAGGTATCTTTCAGAACAGGGTATCGGCTGGGTGAAGGTTCAGGGGATAGATCACTATGAGTCACTTGTCCTTATCTAAGTTGGTACTATCTGCCGAGGCAACCTATTTACAAGGTCTATGACTACTCAGGCTGGTAAATTTCCACAAAAGCTGCCTGTTTACAATAGCTTATAGCCATTTGTTTCAGTGTTTTCCCACAGAGACCCAAGACTTTGTGTTAGCATGTATGTATGTCAGGCCTATTGCTGATTTTAGGCCTATGGCTGATTTTAGGCCTTCAGTGTATAAGCAGGGCTGCCCTGACTTCTCCTCTCTTCTCTAAGTATAGAAGGGCCTTGGCGATTCTATTCTTGTGAAAGCAGGGATAGAGGCCTGACCTCCAATAATTGAAGGGGACCTTGTAATGGCTCCAGTCCTCTTAGTGAGGCATGAGGGCCATACTCATCCCGATGTTTTCTTTTCCTGGAGAGGAGATACTTTTGACATCAACCCTATAGGGGACATTTCATGTTCAACTCTAGCAGACAATATTGATGTGATGGAGAAGGCATATCATGATATCATAACCTCTCATTGAATTTATTGGTCCAAGTCTGAAGGTCTCCCCAGGGTAATAATAATTTATGATTGTTCAGACATGTTTCACTTTCAGGTCTAGGGCATCTAGAAGTTGGTGACATACTGCAACAATGGTTCCTGGGGAAATGGTATTGTATCTTGTTTATTTTGTTGTAAATGAGAGGCAAGATCCTTCCTTAATTTTCCAAAGCACATTAGTGATTAGGTGGAAACACTTCATGGGGCTTGCCTTTAAGACAGGCACATAACAAGATAATGACAACACTATGGAGGCTCAGACTCATTCTAGGCCCCAAGTTGACTCAAAGTTGACATGACTTTCTCATGAAGCTTGAAGCAGCTCATCTTCACCAAATGGCACCTGACTGGTGCCATTTCCCTGGCTGAAATCCAGGCAAATCTTTCCACCTCAGAAATAGGAGGGAATTTTTTCCCCTCCCCTCACTATTGGAGCCTCGATCCCTTGAGTGTCGCGTCCGCCTCGACCAGCAAGTAAGACACGACACAGTTGGATCCTTCTCAGACAGCTTTATTCCCGGAACGAATCTTGACCACGGGGACCCCGAGCGGCAGAAGCCAGCTGCTTATATATCCACCCTAGGCAGGCTAGGTGGCGTGTTCTCTCAGGATAGGTTAGGCTGACAATACCTCATTAGCATAAGCCTGCTCAGGGAGGTCTCAAGGCCGACGCATGCGCAATGGGCTTGTTTACTCAGGAAGCTGAGCTGACCTTGGAAAGCCGGCGCCATCTTGGAATGGCGTCCAGAAGTAAAAGGTACTCCATCCTGGCCAATCACGGGTCGTGGCATGGTCTGAGCCCATAGGTCCAGAGTGGTCAGATGTAACCTCACATCACTGTCAGCACAGCCCCACACCATATAAGGAGTTGTAACTGGCAAGGATAAGCCAAGGCTCACGTCCGCCTTAGGGGCGTGGCTAAACGGCTCTCCCCAGTTCCTTGGGGCGTGGCTAGTACCTTGGGGGCGTGGCTAAACGGCTCTCCACACTTGAGCATTCATTTCCTAATTTAGAATTACAGAAAGGGGAAATATTTATCCCTTTCAAGGAAAATCAACTCCAAGTTAAACTTTGTGGTGCAGTTGTGGGACGTTTTGTTTTGGTCTTATCCACATGTGGACTCCAGTGGCCTCCCTCAGGTTTCTAGGTGCTCACTTAGTCATTCTCTCTTCAATAAAGGTGCATAATTCTTGGGCTATAGCTTACATCACCTAATGTTCCCTCTGGAGAGAGTACACTTACAATAGGCTTTGAACTTATAAAATAAGTCTCAACAGATAGTTTACCCATCTGATCTAACAGGAAGTAGGGAGTTTAAAACCATTTAGCTGAGATCATGTCACCATGGAGGGGCATGCTAAGATCTGATCTGATGTCTTTGTTTCAAGTTTGTGAATTTAACTACTATGAAATTGTGGCAAACACTGGGCTAGTAGGTTGGATATTGAGCTTGAGTGACAAGTTTCTTCTTAATAAGACCCCCCCCCCAAAAAGTCAGAGAAGGCATGCTGAAAGAGCGAGATGGTGGAGTCAGACCATGGGTCTCTGATCTCCTCTTTATTGTTCTGTCTTGATTAATGGTTATTATTCTTCAGCATCTTTGTTAACTAGTTATCGTCCTTGACTCTCCAGGAGCCACGTGCCAGCTCGTGTTGTGGTGAAGCAGCCGATCCGTGGAGCCAGTGGCAGGACCACAGTCACAGCCATAGTTCAGACTGGTGGGGACTGGAGCACCGGCCTCTTCAGTGTCTGCAGAGACAGGAAAATCTGTACGGGTTTCCTTTTTACTTAAGTGCCTCTTTTCTATTCCCTCTCCACTTCCTCCAATCCACTCCTCAGTCCACCCCCACCAACCCTGAGGAAAAGCTACCCCCCACGAGGTCAAAAAGTAAACAATTTCTGAAAAGCTCAACTAGTCTAGTGTCTCAAGCCTACTCCTTAGTTGAAAAAAAAATGTGCTTTTCAACAATGTAGATCTAGTCATAGGATAAGTGTGGTATTTTATTTTCAAAGACTTTTTTAAATGATAAAATCCATTGTTGACAAAGATACATAAAATAGCTTTCGTCAACCACTATTGACCTGATAACTACATTTCTAGGAGTTTAGTCTAATGAAATAAATTCTCTGCAAAGTTTACCAGGAGCATTACAACTGCAGCACTGGTTTCTATAGCAATGCTTGGGATGGTATACAGACCATATTTGCCCACTGAATTATTATACAGCCATGAAAAGTCATGTAGGAGTGACATTTAATGGGTAAAAAGGTATTTTGTGTATAGTTTTATTTTTATTCATTTATTATTTTCTGAAACAGGGTCTCACCATCTTTCCCTGGCTGGTCAGGAACTCATAGAAATCCTCCTGCCTCTGCCTCCTGAGTGCTGGGACTGAGGGTGCATGGTTCTACACCTGGCTTACATGTGGTTTTGGATTCAAAAAGCCGAGTGAGTGCCAAACTGTGTTCACTAGGTTTTATCTGGACGTGGTGAAAGTAGTTAGAAATAAAGGATAGAAGGATACAAATACAAGTATTTACAGCAGATGTCTCCCGATGGCAGGCTGACATATGTTTCAGTCTTTATTATCTCTTTAGTATCTCCATGAAGATTATGTATCACTCTTGTAACAACAAGAAAGATCTGAAAGGAAACTCCCTTTGTTGACTGAGCACTTTTCTGGACCTCGTCCAGTTGTCAAGAGGATCTCATTTCATGACTGACCTCTGACCTAGAGCAAAGGCACACTGAGTCAGTATTTGTCTCAACTGCCATGTATCAGGGTCCCCAGAACTCATGAGAAGCAAGCACTGTGTCCTACTTTCTGTCCACCCCATTCTTCCCAGAGACAGCTACTTTCACATTAAGAATCCAGATAGAGTACGCACACTTAGAAGGCTATGGAAAGTTTTAAAAGGAAATATACTTTAAAATGTAAAAGCACCATTTATAAAACAGAAAAAATATAAAAGATGACTAAAGGATGGAATAGCAACTATAGTTTATACGCTTAGATATTTTGACTCATCCCTCCTACCTCCAGATTTCTTTACTTACATGTGTACATAATATACACAAATGGAAGGACTGTAAATTCACATTACTTTGCACCTCTGTTTTAATTTCACCACACATTTAGGTTGTGAACACCACATAAGCACATCTGGAGCTAATTTCTTAAATTGCTTTATGGATCCCCTTGTACCATAGTTTGTTTATGCAGAAACCCCTATTGGTGGACCTTTATGTGGTTTATTCAAGCCAATGCTGTGTGATTATGCTTATTCAGATGTCATTTTTGCATGGTATGAAGATTTCTGTCTTGGGTAATAGCTAACGGGTAAATTTGCTGACCAAACAGAACATGCCTCTTTAAATCATGAAGTTGCCTAGTGGCTTTCCTTCTGGAAGGTGAACCAATTCACACTCCCACTGGCAACTCATGAGCACACTCCACTCCTCTCTAAAGTGTCCTATTATTGGAAGGTTCAATTCCTTTGGAATAGCTGAACTGAAATGTGGTGCACTCAACTGTACACCTGGTTTCCAACTTCTGCTCTCTGGGCCTCCACACTGGAGCTTCTTGTCTTTGTCTTGATTTGCCTGTGAGGCAGAAGGATGGCAATCCACACACAAGGGGAGAGAATAGGCCTGGATTTAGGTAGGCTGAGGAGTTGGTGTAACCATCAAACTTGTAGGTATAAAGAAAGAGGCCAAATGTATGCCACAAATCCCTATTGTCCTTGAGCTCTGTTAAAGAAGAAAATATAGGACTAATAACTCATTGATACACTCACCTTATATAAATGAGATGTTACAGAAAAAGGACCTATGACTCTTTGTAAAAAATCAATTTGTGCTTGTAAACAAGAGCAACAACAAAAATCAATTTGGAACATTTCCCTCTAGGTATTTTCCTCTATGTCTACCTGTGTATCCATTAGCAATATATGCTATTGCTTTGTAACTCTTAAGCAAAGCATAAATGGTATTAAACTTTACCCATTATGCAATTTGATTTTTTAAAAATTCAAATTAGTCTTAGAGACTTAGCTATATTGGTATTATTTATCTTTTACTGCATCCTTTTAGAAAAAAATTATGTGTGTGCAGGTGTGTGCACCAGTGTGCATGGGCAGAAGCCAGAGGAGGGCTTTATCTTGCTTTATCATGCTTCTCTTTGTTCCTTTGAGACTGGGTCTCTCATTGAACCTAGAGCTTGGCTGGCATCCAACAAGCCCCAGCACGCCTGTCTCTGTCTTCCACAGTCCTGGTGTTTAAGGTACGTATGCTGGCTTGTTACGTGGGTGCTGGGATCCAACCTCAGGTCCTCGTGGTTGCACAACTACCACTTAACCGCTGAGCCATCTCTCCAGTCCTTTTGCCACATTCTTAGTGGGTTACACACCCACGTTTCATTTGGTCTTTAGTCCACTGATATACACTTAAAATTTAAAATTTTATGATACAGACAGTGCTGCAGTGACTATCCTTGTAGATCCTTTTGTGTGCAGTTGAATAGCATGACTCTGGGTGCCGATAAGTGAAATTATTCACTCCTAGAGGGCTTTGAATTTCACTAGACTGAGCAAAGCTATCATCTAATGTGATTAGGCCAATTTCCACATCCATGTATTGTTAATCTAAGTCCCCAAGCATATATTATAAAGGAGCGTTCTTGTGAGGAGCAAGTGCCTTCTGATAGTATAATATGCCTTCCTAATGACATCACTGTTGGCCGTTGGTATTTTCAGCAAGCTACCCCTCATGCCCTGTGCCATTTTCTTCTCTCATATCTTTTTTTGTATATGGATTTTATAAGAGTCCCCCCCCCCCATATCCTACATGCTAACCCTGGCCTCAGATATCACTGCAAAGCCTCCCCCTTCAGAAAAAGGACACCATCCTTCTATTCTTATGCATCTTTTTGGGGTCTAGTCTAAGCATCCTCAACTCCAACCACATTCCTCACCAGGCAGAGCAGTGACACTTGACCTAGAGACTTCTTCCAAAAGTATTCACATGATTTCAGACAGTCCCACAGGCATAATAATAGTGATAATGAGCATACTGTCCTAGAATTCACAAATCCACATGTGTTATGGCAGGATGGAAATGTAAAACATGAGAACATATGGACATATATGTAATAATAGGAGTCTGGTTCCATCCTTCCCTAATAATGTTACAAACTTAAGGGAGAATTGCTCAATTCTTTTAGAGATTAGGTGAACTAATTGTAAAATGGATATAGAAAGAAGACCTATTTTATTCATCAATTGGTTTTCTGAGATAGGGTCTTAGTAAGCACAGACTGTCCTGGAATTTCCTATATATCCCAGGTTGTCCTTGAACTCATGATCCTATTGTCTGAGTCCCACAAGTACTGCAGTTATGGGGCAAGCTATTATATAGGCCTTAAAAGTGCCTAGTTTATATGATTATTTTGAAGATTAAGTGAACTAATATGTACAAAATGTTTTTAGTGAGAGCTTGGCACAAAGTGAACTCTGTGTGGATATTAGCTATTGTGGAATAAAAGTTAGGGCTTCATATATTTTTTATAAACCACAGCTGAACTCTGTTTCAAAGTGATTGAATTTGATTATTGTGGTTTGAATGAGAATGTCCCCCATAGGCTCATATGTTTGAATGTTTGGCACACTAGTTGGTAGAACTGTTTGGGAAGGATTAGGAGGTGTGGTTTTATTGAAAGAAGTGTTACTTTTTTTTTCTTTTTTTTGGGGGGGGTGAGCTTTGAGGTTTCAAAAGTCCACAGCATTCCAAGTTAGCTCCTTCTCTGCCTTTTTATTTGTGGATCAGACATAAGCTCTCAGATGCTGCTTTAGTTCCATGTCTGCCTGTCTGCTTCCATGCTCCCCACCATGATGGGTAAGGGCTCTAACCCTCTGGAACATGAGCCCTCAAATTAAATGCTTTCTTTTATAGGCTACTGAGGTCACCTCAGTAGAAAAGTAAGATGAATATCTAAAAAACACACTTACATAGCATGACTATCTGAAAGAAAGATTAATAATAAATAATATCAGCCTTTCCTTTCTGTGCTGCCCAGGGACGGGTCCATATAGCATTATTCTTGATTCCCATTGTAACTTAAAGGGAAACTTAGACAATGTCCAGAGCCCTTGAAGTCCTGCAGATGAAGGAGGAGGATGTCCTCAAACTTTTTGCTGCAGGAACCCACTTAGGTGGCACCAATCTTGACTTCAGATGCAGCAGCACATCTACAAAAGGAAAAGTGATGGTATCTACATAATAAATCTGAAGAAGGGACTGGAGAGATGGAGAGATGGCTCAACAGTTAAGAGCACTGACTGCTCTGCCAGAGGTCCTGAGTTCAATTCCCAGCAACCACATGGTGGCTCAAACCATCTGTAATGGGATCCAATGCACTCTTCTAATGAGTGTCTGTAGACAGCTGCAGTGTACTCATATAAATAAAAAATAAATAAATAAAAATAAATAAATAAATAAATAAATAAATCTGAAGAGGACCTGGGAGAGACCGGGAGAAGCTGTTGTTGCCATTGAGAACCCTGCTGTCAATGTCATCTCCAGGAACACTGGCCAGTGAGCTGTGTTAAAGTTTGCTGTTGCAACTGGAGCAACTCCAGCTGTTTTCACACCTGGGACCTTCACTAACCAGATCCAAGCAGCCAAGCAGCCTTCAGGGAGTCACGTCTTCTAGTGGTAACTGATCCCAGGGCTGACCACCAGCCCCTCACAGAGCCCTCTTATGTCAACCTGCCACCATTGCACTGTGTAACACAGATTCTTCCCTGCGCTATGTGGACATTGCCATCCTGTGCAACAATTAGGGAGCTCACTCAGTGTGTCTGATGTGGTGGATGCTGGCCCGGGAAGTACTCCACATGCAAGGTACTATCTCCCGTGAGCACCCATGGGAGGTTTTGCCTGATCTTTACTTCTACAGAGATTCAAGGAGATTGAGGAGGAGCAGGCTGCTGCTGAGAAGGCTGTGAACAAGGAAGATTTCAGGGTGAGTGAACCGCACCAGTTCCTGAGTTCATTGCTGCTCAGCCTGAGGTGGCCGACTGGTCTGAGGGTGTGCAGGTACCCTCTGTGCCCATCCAGCAGTTCCCCATACAAGACTGGAGTGCGCAGTCAGCCACTGAGGACTGGTCAGCAACTCCTACAGTGCAGGCCACCGAAGGGCTTGGAGCCACCACTGAGTGGTCCTGAGTTGCTCTGCAGACATCCGAGTAAAGGGAAAAGGGAACGAAAATAAAGTTCCTAAAAGCTGAAAACAACAACAACAACAACAACTAACCAGCTTGTAGGTCCTAACAACGAGGCGCAGAAGTGTCAAGGTGTAATCAGCTTCTTGGTGTGCTTACAGCTCAGAGACATGTAAACATAATCGATCAGGTGCTTAACTTGCCAGCTTTACAATTAAGCAAATTTTAATTAATTGCTTTATTTGTGGGAATTTACAGTATTTCATAATCTTCACAGAACGTGCCATTGATTTCAAATTGCTCTAATTCAAGGTTGCCGATGCTGAGCGCCCTCTGTTCTTGCTGTAAATTTCGCTCTTTTCTTGGTTGTTCAGACTACTTGTCAGTGCTGGGTAGTCTCCTCATGTGCATGGGAATTATCTTTCAGTGCTGGGGACCGATCCTTGTACATTCTACACACATACTACCACGGATCCATATCTCCAGTCGGGATTTTCTTTTTTAATTTAGGTTAAAATATCTCTGAATTACTGAGACTACACTCAGTTTGCTCTCAGCTCCATGGTTCCTTTGTTTCCAGTGCTCCAGAAGCTGCAGTGACTAACACTGTACACACCTCCAACGCTAAATAAGAACTCTGATGATAGTAAATGATGGTGATGATGACAAGCCATTAGAAGTCTTGGACGTTGTTGGGGTATGAAATGGTACAGATGCTTTGGACAATTATTCATCTATATTTGTAGAATTAAACATATGGCCTAGCAATTGCACTTTCAGGAAACTACCCAAATAGAAGAAAACATATATCCACATATAGAATTAAAGGTATGTCCATATAAAGACATAAAGGCATAGAAACACAAATAAGGGCATATAAACACACATAAAGCATAGCGGTATTAATATAAAAAATTGGAGCTATAAAATGTCATTAGTGGGAGAATAGAAAATTTGTAGAATATTCATACACTGAAATACTATCTATCCAATAGTAAGAACTACAGATTCATATAACATGAGTAAATCTAAAAAAACAAAAACAAAAGACAGCCCCCCTCAAAAATGCATGATATCATACAAAACCAAAATAGTTATAAAAGTAAATGTTATTCCCTTGAGATGAGGGCTGACAGAGGCAAAACTTACTTATGGGGATCAAAGTCATGGCTATGTTTCCCTCAGGAGTAGAGGTGAAAAGGTGGGATTTACTGTATAGAAATGTGACAAACACTGGGGAATAGCAAAAATCCATAGTTCCTGATGTATAAGTGAGTGTAATTATTAAACTCACCCAAAGTGAACATTTAAGATTTGTTCCCTTGTGAATATACAATTACCATTGATTAAAATGTTTAGGATGCTTGTTGGAGAGTTTTACTCAGCTTGACACAAGCTAATGTCATCAAGAGGAAGGAACCTCAATTGAGAAAATACCTCCATAAGACAGGGCTGTAGACACACACTTGCAGAGCATTTTCTTAGTAATTGGTAATTGATGAGAGAGGGTCCAGCACATTGTGGGTAAAGACCACCCCTGGACTGATGGTCCTGGGTTCTATAGAAGGCAGGCTGAGCAAGCCAGGGGAAACAAGCTATAAGCAGCACTCCTCCATGGCTCTCCATCATCGACTCCTGAATCTAGGTTCCTGCCCTGCTTGAGCTCCTGTCCTGACTTCCTTCAATGATGAGCAGTTTGAAAACATAAGCCAAATAACCCTTTCCCCCCCCCCAAGTTGCTTTGGTCATTGTGTTTCATCACAGAGGTGATAACTGTAACTAAGACGGCATGTTTCCAAAGACTGGCTATCATGACATTTTTGTTGGTTCATAGTCCCTATTATTTGAAATCATCAGGGTTGTCATCTTGCAATGTTAGATGATATAACATCTAAACTGCAGGTCAGGATTTCTTAACTTGTGGCCCATTAATAGTTTTCAGTGGCTCTGTGAGTGCCATGAAAGGAAATGCACAATTTGCCTGCCCATGTGTGTGTATTTTCTTTTCCCTTCTGAACAAGTTCACAACAGCCATTACAATCTCAAAAGGCTATGTGGCCTCAAACATCTTTAGAATAGAATTCCTGTTACAAAGTCCATTTAGGCTGTGTAGCAGCCCATGTCAATAGTTAACAGCCAATGAACTAAAGTGGAGACCATTTCCAGTTGACACTCACGGGTCCAATCACCTAATAGTTAATACAGATTAAAATGGACAAATGTCAGTGGCTCTGTGAAGCTAACAAAAGTTAGAACAACCTCTGATCCGAGGAACAGAATAAAGGCTTGGTAAGAATAGGAAGCAGAGTCAGTGTATACCCAAAAGATTTTCTATCATTATTACAGAAAGGAATATCTGTTATTCAAGAATATTCTAGTAATCTAGGTCCATGTTAAGTACTGAAATTAGATGAACATAACAAGCATCAATTATTTCAAAATTACTTACCATTTTTGACAAGGGAGTAAAAACAAGTTACATCATCAATTCTAACAGAATTGTGTCATTCAGGTTTGGTAATATTCAACAAAAGACACAATTTTGATGTGGCTAGGTAATAACAATTTTCTAACTCCAAGCCTTGAGGATTGTTTATTCATTCCCTGTCTCTGGTTGTGGGCAGACAATGCAGTGTTGAAATTGATGGTACAGGGTTGTGAATCTATTTAAGATATGAAGTCATTCCCTGAATAACTGAGAATGCTGGTTTTCTTTTATGTGCAACTGACAGGTTTCTGTGGTCTGCTTTGTCCCATGTGTCTTGAGTGTGACATTTCCAGGCATTATGGAGAGTGTCTTTGTTGGCCACTGTTACCAGGGTCTACCTTTGCATTGAGAATTGGCACCAGAGAAAGACATAAGATACAGGTAAGGGCAACTGAGGTATGTATGAGTCTCAATCTTTATGAAAACTTGGATGCTTTTCAAACCTATGATTTCCCAAAGTGATAGGAGAGAGGGGGTTGGTATTGGTGAAGAAGCTTATCAAATTCACACTTAATGGAAAACGGTGGGGGACGAAAGTTCTGATTTCATTATTTGCTAGGAGTTATTATTTAACTAAAATGCTGTATAATAAGAGATATTTCCTAGAAAAAATTATAATGAAGACTGTTGGTCAGCAGGCTTGGTTAAACCATTGGCCAATTTATACTTCATGAGATGTGCTTTGATGCATAGAAATAGGAGGTTATAGCTACTATCCCCTACCATCTACAAAAATAAAACTCTACATATGTCTCTTATTACTTCAAGACATGACAGATGGAACAAAACTTAATTTGGAGGATACACTCATGTAGCCTGTGTGGCACATGGAGACTTCACTTGGGAGGTTCCCTGGGGTCCTTATCTTTCAGTAGAGCCAAGATACACAGGCACAGATGATTTTCAAAAAGAACCTTTGTGTTGGGCACAGACACAGATGCAGACAGACAGACAGACAGACTGACTCCTCTTTCTCTCTCACACACAGTATCTAGGTATTTGGGGGGATTTTCTCTAAAATATCTTTTTACATGAAAAAAAAAACCAAGACATAGGCTTATGTAACTATTCAAATAAAAGTATATTACACACACACACAACACACACACACACAACACGTGCTGGCAAAGTTTGCCTGGAAATGTAACCAATGATTGTCTCTAGGCAGGTAGTTGGGTGGCTGGGCCCAGCTTTGGGGAAGGGAAGGGAGATTTACTTATTATTTCCCATCCCTTTTTACAATGGACATTTGGGACCATTTTAGTTTTTTATCTACTACAAAAAGTTAAGTATAATGAGTCTAAGAGACACTAAAAAGAAAAATACGAGATTTTAGTAAGAGGCACACATTGAAGGAACATGGCTCTGAACTGTCGTTCTTGACCAGCCACTGCTGGACACTTGGTCTACCTAGTATCTGAAGTGTTAACTTAAATGTTTGGTGATTTTGGAAGCAGAGGGTGGGATGGACCAGCAGTAAACATTGCACAGGTTCCTAGAGATGGAAATGGTCCTGTATAACTTGGTCTTGCCCTAGGGGACCCTCTGTGAAGACTGGGTGGTGGTGCACTGCTGCTGGCCTTTCTCCATCTGTCAGGTGGCCCGAGAACTCAAGATGAGAACCTCTCAACTCTACGAAATCTGTGAAGTCCCTGAACTCAAGGATACCCTGGTCTGATAGCTCCTCTTCGTCCCCCTCACTCTTCCTACACCTTCCTCCCAAAGCTGTCTCAGAAAGATTGTTCTTTTGTTTGTTTGTTTTGTGTTCCATAGATTTTCACTGGACTAGGAGAATAAATGGTTTGCTCACTAGTATATCTGCTGTGTTATGATTTCACTGAGATCTTTAGTATTTTCTGACTTTGCTATTTCATTCCAACCACGCACAGTACCTTCTCCAGGTAAGTGGTGTGTACACTCATCCCTTGGGTTTTGGAAGGTTGACTTTTCTCCTAGTTTTCTGATACCATCCTTTCATTTTAAAAATTTTGTGTATTTTGTGTGTGTTTGTATGTGTATTTGTGTATGCACCATGTACATGCCCAATGACATAGACTTCCTGGAACTGAAGTTACAGACAATTGTGAGCTGCCATGTGAACGCTGAAAGATGGACCTGAGTCCTTTAGAGAAACAGTCAGTGCTCATAACCACTGAGCCATTTTTCCAGATGCCATCCTTTTTATAAGAGGTGCTTGTGCAACTGAAAAATTACTCTGTATCTATTGAATCAACCACTTTCCACCATCGTCTTTGAAACAGTGAGTCATTGCCCTTCCCATGACCCAACTCCTTCAGCCTCAGTTGCAAAAGAAGAAAGTCTGAAGTTCATGGTGATCTTGAATTCTTCTCCAACACTTGAAGTATTTACTCTAGGCTCAAAATCAGAATTGGTCAACAACTGTGACTTAAATTGAACTTTCTGCTTTCCTTACACTCCACAAAGATGTGTTGCAACATAACCTCTGGTACCTATGAAGGAGATCTTACCTAGAAACAGTCTTTGCAAATGTAATGAATCTAAGATGTTAGTAGGGTAGGGCCTAATGCAGCATGATGATAAGTGACCTTTAAAGAAGATGTAGAGGGAGAGACACACAGGACGGTCATGGAAAGACTGGGTGGAGATTGAAGTGATGATGTCATCAGGCAAGGACTGCTTAGGGATGCTGAAGCTAGAAGCTTTGGAAGAAACATGGCCCTGCCAAAATTTTGCTTTTGGACTTTAGCTTCTAAGAAAGTGACAGAATAAGACTCTGTTGTTTCAAGACACCAAGTTTGTGGCAATTTAGACAATAGCCCTAGGAAGCTAGTACGGCAGCCACCTACCTTTGTGAAGTGCCAGGTCAAGGGCACATAGCTGAAGAGCATGGATACCTATTAATTGTACATCTGTAGGCAGTTTTGCTACCTCCGGTGCCTCACTTACTCATGGTCAAAGGGGATGGTGGTAGTGCCGGTCTTATAGGCTGTGAGGTTGTAACAAGTCAAGCCATGTAGCACTGTTTGTGCTAAAACACATATTAGGCTTCACAGGCTCAAACTGGCAACAATACTTAGTCTTGGCAAGGAAGCCTAGAGGTAACTTTACCCTTTCACATAATGGACCCTGTCTGAAGGAAGCAAAGATGACAGCTCATGCACAGGACTCTGGCCCAGTCTGCTTCTCTGCTGATATAAAGGGTGTGCATGAGTGGCCCTTTCCCTGAGGGTTCCCTTTTCCACATGCTGCTTCCAATCAGTAAAGAGCAAGCAGTGTTTCATCAGAGACAGGTCTAGGCAAGTCAAACTCTGGGCTCTGGAAACATGTCTATCATAGGATCATAGCACACAAAGCAGAATTTATAGGACAGTTCTTTACACATACTACACAGTTATGGCTGAAGGAGATGGCTTCCAGCCACAAGTTAAGATTTTCTCCAAAAGAACACGTCAAGGCCAAGAAAATGAACTTGACAAAAAATGTATGCTTCCTAAGAGCACCATTATCCAATGCCAGACATTCATGTGACAGATAATAGCTGATATCAAACATCATCAGCCGCAGGTACCCACCAGCTATGTGAGCTGGACAGAACAGAGACCCTGGTATGGCCCTAGGGGACAGTGTATGTAGATTGGCCAGTGCTACTGTTGGCTTCTTCCCATCTGTCAACTGTCCAGATAATACAAGAACTCCCCAACTCTGTAATCTGTGGAGACTGTAAAATTTGTGGTACAAATCTGAAAATTATCCAACAGTGAAGGCACGGCCTGCTTATCATATTAGAGAAATTCCATTCTGTTTACCAGGATGCAAACTGTGGAACAAAGCTTCGATGGCTCCCTGTGGGTCTGTGGTACCAATACATAAGCAAGAGAGTTCCAAAGTCACCTGTACAGAATGTCGTGCATCACAAACCCAGGACACAAGCCAGCACAAAGCTCCTCGACGCTCTTCTATTTACAGAATAAGCTAAGGACATCAGCTGCATTCCTGGAATACTCTAACTTTTTTGGAACAAAAATATGAAAGGTTTGGATGTCCTTGAGTGTCCATTTTCCCGTGCAATCATTTTTATCTCTTTACATGTTTTATACAGCTAGAATTTATTTCATATTCCATAATGACTTTTGTATAATATCCTGTTATGAACACTATTTACAAAGATATTAACTCAAAATATCCTTTGATCTTATAAACCCTAAATTTTTAAAAAAGTAAGCAAAGACAGAAGACTCTGTAGCATTTCTGTTTAAACTTCTGCAGAGGAATTAATATTTCTCCCAGTCTATTCTCTTGGTTCATTTACACCTAAATGATACCACTTTGCCTGACCAAATGCAGAAATAAGAAGCAACAATTTTAGATGGAATCCAGTCTTTCACAATATCTTATCTATTATAAGATAAATCATGGCTGACTTTATTATAAAATTCAAACATTAACCTTTGCTGTTGCCCCACACCTTTTGACTATGACTACTTTTTTTTTTTTTTTTTTTGGTTTTTCGAGACAGGGTTTCTCTGTGTAGCCCTGGCTGTCCTGGAACTCACTCTGTACACCAGGTTGGCCTCAAACTCAGAAATCCACCTGCCTCTGCCTCCCAAGTGCTGAGATTAAAGGCGTGCACCATCACTGCCTGGCTTGACCATGACTACTTATAATCTGTATAATGTAACTGAGTCTAGACATGAACACTTTAAAAAGTAGGGAGATTTTTCTAAGCTATTAGATTGGGTAAGGATGAAAGGATTTTTTCATGTGGTGTGTTATATACTTTGGTTTACTGGATAACCAGGTTCAAAAGATGGGTTAAACCCTCATGAAACCCTTCCTTCATAGAAAGTTTCCAGAAACAACAAAAAACAGCACAAAACCCAAAACAACAGCATGTGTAAAAATGTGGAGCAAATTTCAGTTGCTCACATGGTTGAGAGTTGGAAGTCATCTTTGTTTCTGGCAAAACAGGAGATGTAGACAATAGAGCCAGAAAGACAAGGCCTTATAGAAATATGGTCACTGACTCCTGATAAATAACTTATATTACTCCCTAATTTTTATGTGGGCAGCTTGTTTCCACTCAACTTTTCAGTATACCATTTATAAAATTAAAATGTTTCCCAAATGTGGAGTTCTGTTGATGGTATCCTGGCAAGCACACTCACTGGGGCTCAGGTATAGGTGCCTTACAGCTGCTGCAGGTTCTAGTACCACATTGAAGGAAACTTTCTGTGAAAGGCCACCCCTTTCCCTAATCACACTTTGGCTGGTGCTCACTCTTTTTCAGAAGCAGGACTGGATGGAAGACTGAGCAGGATGCTTCAAATTAGGATCCTCCAACTTTAAGATAACAAATATTCACCATTGTCATCTCTGATAGTCAGGATACTGTGTCTTTTTAAAAACAGCATTCTTAGCAATGTTTTTAAAGGGAAGGAATGGAAATGTATGGTTCAAATAGACCTCATACAAGTAATTTCGAAATTGTGTTTTAGATTATAGTTTCACACACACACACATACACACACACATGCACACACTCCTGCACACACATGTGCACACGCATGCTCCTGCAAGAACAGACTATCTTTCACTGGCTTGCCTTTGTGGTAGCTTTTACAAACACACAGTTGTTTCTACTTAAATAGCCCCTCTGTAGACACAATACTCTGTGGGATCTGTCTTGTGCAATCCTGGGGTATTCTAGCTGAGGTTCTTGGCACAGTTCTTTATTTTCTTGATCATTATGTTGTAACAAACAGCTTCTTAAGTTGTTGTTGCCAACCCACATGGGTTTATGTAATTGATTGTCAGGGACTATGAAAATTCAGCAAACACAAATGGTTTCCATGCCCATGACTCATTCATTGTGTGACCCAGTTCTGAACATGCGACTGTGTACTGAGAACGCAGACATGTTATACCATGTCGATGGTTGGATGCTGCATGAACATCGACTTAGAGAATATTAATGAATTTCAATATTTTTAATTCACATGGAAAATTTTTCTGCTCTTGTTGATTATGGAAAGCAAAGACTTGATTTTTTTTTTTTTTATGATCCTCCCTGAGTATGTAAACATCAAATCCCACATCTTTGGGTTGTATTATGTTAGAATGTTTCATTTTTAAAATTGGTCTGTAGAACAGCTTTGGATCAGGGATGGTGATTCCCCAGAAGTTCTTTGATTATTGAGAATTGTTTTTATTATTCTGAGTTTTTTGTTTTTCCAAATGAACTTGAGAATTGCTCTTTCCATGTCTGTGAAGAATTGTGTTGGAATTTTGATGGGGATTGCATTGAATCTGTAGATTGCTTTTGGTAGGATGGCCATTTTTACTATGCTAATCCTACCAATCCATGAGCATGGGAGATAGCTCCATCTTCTGAGGTCTTCTTTGATTTTTTTTCTTCAAACACTTGAAATTCTTGTCTTACAGATTTTTCATTTGCTTGGTTAGAGTTACACCAAGATATTTTATATTATTTGTGACCATTGTGAAGGGTGTTGTTTCCCTATTCCCTTTCTCATCCTGTTTATTATTTGTATAAAGGAAGGCTACTGCTGTGTTTGAGTTAATTTTATATCCAGCCACTTTGCTGAAGTTCTTTATCAGTTGTAGATGTTTTCTGGTAGAATTTTTGGGGTTGTGTATGTATACTAACATATCATCTGCAAATAGTGATACCTTGACTTCTTCCAAGTTGTATCCTCTTGATCTCTTTTTGTTGTCTTATTGCTCTAGCTAGAACTTTGAGTACTATATTGAATAGATAGACAGTGAGCAGCCTTTTCTTGTCCCAATGTTAGTGGGATAGCTTCAAGTTTCTTTCCATTTAATTTGATATTGGTTGTTGGTTTGCTGTATATTGCTTTTATTATGTTGAGGTATAGGCCTTGAATTCCTGATCTCTCTAAGACTTTTAAAATGAAGAGGTGTTGGATTTTGCCAAAGGCTTTTTTAGCATCTAATGTTCATGTGATTTTTTTTCTCTGAGTTTGTTTATATAGTGGATTATGCTGATGAATTTTTATATATTGAACCAACTTTGCATTCCTGGGATGAAGCCTACTTGATTGTGGTGAGTGATGGTTTTGATGTGTTCTTGGATTTGGTTCAGGAGAATTTTATTGAGTATTTTTGCATCAATATTTATAAGTGAAATTGTTCTAAAATTCTTTTTCTTTGTTGAGTCTTTGTGTGGTTTAGGTATCAGAGTAACTATGGCTTCATAGAATTAATTAGATAGTGCTCCTTCTGTTTCTACTTTGTGGAATAGTTTGAGGTGTATTGGTATTAGGTCTTCTTTGAAGTTCTGGTAGAATTCTTCACTAAAAGTGTCTGGTCCTAGACTTTTTTGGTTGGGAGGCAATAGTGATTAAAAACTGGATAGTACTGGAACAGAAACAGACAGGTCAGTCAATGGAATAGAATTGAAGATCCAGAAATACACCTACACACTTATGGATACTTGATCTTTGACAAACGAAGCCAAAACCATTCAATGGAAAAAAAAAAGAAAGCATCTTCAACAAATGGTGCTGGTCTAACTGGCAGTCTGCATATAGAAGAATGCAAATTGATCCATATTTATCTCCTTGTATAAAGCTCAAGTCCAAGTGGATCAAAGACCTCCACATAAAATCAGATACACTGAATCTAATAGAAGAGAAAGTGGAAATAGCCCTGAACACATTGGCACAGGGAAAAATTTCCTGAAAAGAACACTAATGGCTCAGTTTCTAAGAGCAACAATTGACCAATGTAACCTTATGAAACTGCAAAGCTTCTGTAAGGCAAAGGACACTGTCAATAGGACAAAATGACAATCTACAGATCTTGGAAAAAGATCTTCACTAACCATACACCCAACAGAAGGCTAATATCCCAAATATGTAAAGAACTCAAGAAGTTAGACTCCAAAAAACCAAATAACCCAATTAAAAATGAGGTACACAGCTAAACACAGAATTCTCAACAGAGGAATCTCAAATGGCCAAGAAGTATGTAAAGAAATGTTCAACATCCGTAATCATCAGGGAAATGCAAATTAAAATGACCCGAGACTCCACCTTACACCAATCAGAATGGCTAAGATCAAAAACTCAAGAGACAGTACATGCTAGCAAGTATGTGGAGAAAAGAAACACTCTTCCATTGCTAGTGGGATTGCAAACTGGTACAATTACTCTGAAAATTAATCTGGTTGGTCCTCATAAAATTGGAAATAGCTCTACCTGAAGACCCAGCTATACCACTCCTGGGAATATACTCAAAAGATGCTTCACCATATCACAAGATCATGTGCTCCACTATATTCATAGCAGCCTTACTAATAATAGCCAAAAGCCAGGAACAACCCAGATGTTCCTCAACTGAAGAATAGATACAGAAAATATGGTTCATTTATACAATGGAATACTATTAAGCTATTAAAAAATGAGGACATTATGAATTTTCCAGGTAAGTGGATAGAACTAGAAAATATCATCTTGAGTGAAGTAACCCAGACACAAAGGGACATGCATGGTAGACCCAAAGGGACATGCATAGTATATACACACTGATAAGTGGATATTAGTAAAAAAATATGGAATACCCATGATACAACCCACAGACTATAAGAATTTTAACAAGCAGGAAGGCCTAAATGAGGATGCTTCAATACTACTTAGAAGGGAGAAGAAAATAATCACAGGACAAAGAGGGAATGAGGGACCTAGGAGGGTAAAAGGGCAGGAGGAAAGGAAAGGGGAAACAAGATCAGGTAAGGGGTAGGAGACAATAGAGAAGCCCAGAAGGCCAGTAGAATCAATGAAAATATGCAGCCTCTGTGGGTGAGAGGTGGGAGGGAGCTTCTAGAAAGTACTAGAGATCCAGGAGGTGAAAGACTTTCAGGATTCAGTGGGGGTGACCTTAGCCAAAATGTCCAACAGTGGGGAGAAGGAACTCAATGAGTCCAGCTCCAGTAGACAGAAAGGGACTTAAGTGGAAGGACGGGGTTACCAACCCACAGTCAAAACTTCTGATCCAGAATTGCTCCTTTCTAAAGGAAATGCAGGGACAAAAATGGAGCAGAGACTGAAAGAAAGGCCACCCAGTGATCCATCCCATGTGTGCACACCAAATCCTGACACTATTACTGAGGCCATATTGTGCGTGAAGACGGGAGCCTGGCATGGCTGTCCTCTGAGAGGCTCTACCAGCAACTGACTGAGACAAATGCAGATACTTACAGCCAACCATTGGACTGAGGTTGGGGACCCATATGGAAGAGGTCGAGGAAGGACTGGAGGATCCTGAAGGGGATTGCAGTTCCATAGGAAGAACAACAGTGTCAATTAACTTGGACTCCTCAGAGCTCCCAGAGACTTCCTTGTCTGGCCTCAGGGGGAGAGGATGTGCTTAATTCTGTGGAAACGTGATGACCCAGGGAAGAGGGATACTGGTGGGGGTGAGATGGGGTGAAGAACTAAGGGAAGGGGAACCAGGAAAGGGGGGCAACTTTTGGAATGTCAATAAATAAAATAATTTAATAAAAAATTGCTCTGTGGGTTGCTGATAGTTTCATAAAAATTATTAATTTTGGTTTGGGATTAGGACAACATTTCTAAAAGTTGATGAAGTGACACATAGTTCTGTCACTGTGTACTTGTATTTTTGCAAATCAACACTCAGTATTGATGATCATAAAATCAGAATATGGACCAACTTGGAAAACACTAAAGCTACTTTAAGTCATCCAGTATCAAATTCTTATACTAAATTAACTACTTTTTGTTTTGTGTTGTTTTGAAGACAGGGTTTCATGGATCCCAGACTGGCCTTGAACTCACTATAGCTGAGCATGATCATGAATTCCTGATGATCCAAGTCCTTTCACTTCCCAGGTTCTGGAATTACAGCCATGTGCTGCCATGCCTGGTAAAATACAAATCTTTATGTAGCAATCAAAGAACACACCCATCTAATTAGTATGCAAATTTGCTTTAGCTTTTAATAAAGAGTAAAATTATATGTATATTAACTAACTTTTAAAATACATTTTTTTATAGCTTCAACTTTTATTCATGACTGGGAATATTCTAATCATTCAAAGAACCTAATAAAGAGTAGCTTTTAGACAGATACTAGTTTGGTTTGGTTTTCCTTTTTTTTTTTTGGTTTTTCGAGATAGGGTTTCTCTATGTAGCCCTGGCTGTCCTGGAACTCACTCTGTAGATCAGGCTGGCCTCGAACTCAGAAAGTCGAACTCTGCCTCCCAAGTGCTGGGATTAAAGGCTTGGCTTTACTTTTAACAAAAATTATTGGCCATACTTTTTTTAAAATTGGATATTTTATTTATTTACATTTCAAATGTTATCCCCTTTCCCGATTTCACCTCTGTAGCCCTCCATCTCACCCCCCCTTACCCTGCTTCTATGCTCACTCACCCACCCACTCACTCCCACATCACTGCCCTAGCATTCCTCTACACTGGGGCATTAAGCCTTCACAGGACCAAGGGCCTCCCCTCCCATTGATGCCAAATAAGGTCTTTTCAGCTCCTTCAGTTCTTCCCCTAACTCCTTCATTGGGGTCCCTATGCTTAGTCCGATGGTTGGCTGTGAGCATCCACATCTGTATTGGTCAGAATCTGACAGAGCCTCTCTGAAGACAGCAGCTGTATCAGGCTCCTGTCAGCAAGCACTTCTTGGCATCTGCAATAGTGTCTGGGTTTGATGTCTGCATGTGGGATGGATCCCCAAGTGGGGCAGTCTCTGGATGGCCTTTCCTTCAGTCTCTGTTTTACTCTTTGTCCCTGTATTTCCTTTAGAGAGGAGCATGTCTGATTTAAAATTTTGGAGATGGGTGGGTGGCTGTGTTCTCTTAGGGTCTGTATGACATCTGCCTAGGATCTTCTAGCTTTCATAGTTTGCTGAGAAGTCTGGAGTAATTCTGATAGGTCTGCCTTTATATGTTACGTGACCTTCTTCCCTTACTGCTTTTAATTTTCTTTGTTTTGTGCATTTGGTGTTTTGACTATTATGTGATGGGAGGAATTTCTTTTCTGGTCCAATCTACTTGAAGTTCTGTATGCTTCTTGTATGTTTATAGGCATCTCTTTCTTTAGTTTAGGGAAATTTTTTATAATTTTGTTGATGGTATTTACTGGCCTTTTAAGTTGGGAATCTTGGGTCTCTCCTATACCTATTATTCTTAGGTTTCATCTTCTCATTGTGTCCTGGATTTCCTGGATATTTTGGGTTAGGAGCTTTTTGCATTTTCCATTTTCTTTGACTGTTATGTCAATGTTTTCTATGGTATCTTCTGCATGTGAGATTCTCTCTTCTATCTCTTTTATTCTGTTGGTGATGCTTGCATCTATGACTCCTGATCTCTTTCCAAGGTTTTCTATCTCCAGGGTAGTCTCCCTTTGTTCAATTCCTTCTCCTGTTTGGTTATGTTTTCTTGTAATTTTGAAAGGGAATTTTGTGTTTCCTATTTAAGGGCTTCTACTTGTTTACCTGTGTTCTCCTGTATTTCTTTAAGGGAGTTATTTATGTCCTTCTTGAAGTCCTCTATCATCATCATGAGATGTGATTTTAAATCAGAATCGTGCTTTTCTGGTGTGTTGGGGTATCCAAGGCTTGCTGTGGTGGGAGAATTGGGTTCAAGTAGCCTTGGTTTATGTTACTTATGTTCTTGTCCTTGCCTCTCAAAATCTGGTTATCTCTGATGTTAGCTTGTCTTACTGATTCTGACTGTGGGTTGTCCCTCCTGTAAGCCTGTAAGCCTCCTGGAGACCAGTTCTTTCCAGGAGGAATTTGGGTATGGAGAGCTGTAGCACAGGATCAGCTCTGGGGTGCAGACAGAAACTGGAAGGATATTCCCCGGCTGTTCCTTGGTTCCTGTGTCCTGAGGGCTCTGAGTACATCTCTCTTGGGCCAGGAATTTGAGCAGAAGTGATGGTCTCACTTGTGCTCACAAGTGTATCAGCATTCCTGGGAGACCAGTTCTCTCCCGGTAGGATTTGGATATGGATCTAAAATACATTTCTTGATGATTATTATCAGTGTCTGATTCATACTTCTTTTATTTACTTATTTAACCTGAAACTGCACAAAAATTTCTCAAGCAAAGAGGTTTCAAGTGGAAAAAGTTTACAAAACACTCTTCTAACAGACATTCTCTGAGTCAGAAGGTATCACAGGAAAAGATGGAGTGGTTAACATGCCGGCTTCAAGGTAGGGAGTCATGGGTGGGGTAAGGCCTAGAGGACAGTGTGTATGAGCGGCAAGCTCTCTGGATCGACCCTGAGAGACGAATATCAGGTCAGCCCCTGCATCGCCCGCAGTGATGAGCTGAAGAGACAGGCAGACACAGGGCTGGAAGGCATAGGAGGAGAGTTTATCATTTGTTGGTGAGGTGCCAAGCATTGATAATCGACCAGGTTGAGTATGCCTTTCACAACAGGTGGAATGGGATGTGCAATCTACAGCCTCATGTGACCTGCTTGCTTTCCTCCTTTCTGGCTCACTACCCACTAGGGGCTAAAGACAGATGTCTCCCTGTCTTGGAGTCTGGACTCTTGTTTTCAGAGAATGTCGCATGGCCTACACACTTTCACTGGTTTTCTTCTGTCTAGCAGGTCACTTTCTTCCTTCAGCATCCTAAGTGTCCTTAGCTTCCCTGGAACTGATTGCCAAGTCATCTGTGAAGGTGAAAAAAAGATTGCAGAATCTATTAGTGCAGTGATGCAGCCTAGAGGAACCGCGGTTCTTCAAAACACAAGCACTCTGGGTAGGGAATGGTGTTTTCTTCTTGCAGAAAAAAGGATATGTCTGTCTGTGTTATCAGAAGGTGCTTAAGCTTGTGTTTCCCCAGTGCTGGTGATACTGATGGACCTTTTGATCTCTGAACTATAAAGATTTTGTCTCCTCCTTCGTGATTGATAAACATCTTGTGAGGAGATGTTCCCTGCTTCTTCAAGCTGTCACCCAACTAAAGCTAACATTCATTGATGGTTCCTGTCTGAAACAACTATCACTGTAGTGGCTGCCAGGAAGCTGAGTGTCTTAATTCCACTAGTTTCTCCACACTTAGCACACGTATTTCATAGCAAAGCATTTTTTTCCTTTATATCAGCACAGATATAGAGATTCCATTTGATCCATTGGATTATCCTGTTGCTGTCTAAATTGTGTCTAATGTTGAGGACATAAAAGAAAAATCCCAAATGAGGGACATCCTATAAAAGAAATGGTATTTTTCAAAATACCAAGATAATCTTGAGCTGTAACAGATTGAAAGATACTGTAGAGCTATGACAGTCGTCCTCCATACGTGGATCTGGAAGGGATCCGAGACAAGAGTTTTGTAAAAAAAAACCAATTTCTATAAAGAAAAATAGGACAATTGGGAAAGAAACCTAGCACGCCAACTGAATAAGATCTGCAGACTAGTTAATAGTACCATGTGAGGTTCATGACCTGATTTCCCCAGTTGAGTTGAGGTTATGTGTGAGTATACCCTTGTCTCTGGGAAATGAAGTCTGAAATGCTCAACCACAACCTACTATGTGTTCCCAGCCTCCTCTCCAATGGTTCATGGAAAAAAAACAAAACAAAAATAAAACCAGAATCAAAACCAGCACAGTAAAATGTTAATGTTTGGGAAACCTACTGGCAGGGCGCATGGAAATATTTTGTACATTTTTAGAAAACATTTATGTAAGCCTGAAATTATTTTGGAAATATGTTAAAATTCATGAGCTCCTAGAATTTTCCCGAGGCCTCAAGCGTTTCATTTTGAATACCAAACCCGACCTGCGTCTTAGCCATCTTCATGTCACCAACTGGGCTCTGCTCAGCAATTCCCTTGCTGCCCGGTCTTTTGAGACTTTTCCTTAGGAAAAGGGTGCCACCTTGCCCCTCTGCCGTCCTCTTATGCAGAGAAGGAAAGTGGCCTGAAAAGGCATAGTAGGAATCAGCCGGTACCTAGGACTGTTGCCAGGACATGGAACAAAGGAAAACAGGACAATTGAAAAACAAAACAAACATGGTAGGGCAAACGAACTCTAAACTCACCATGCTGAAGGACGAAAGGACAGAACTTCAAAAACAGTCTGACAACTCCTAAGACTTCCCTTCTCATACATCCAGCCTTGGTTTGTCACCAGTTTCCATGAAAACCCAGCAAGGCAGGAAGTTGTTTTCCACATTCCTGCCTACTTTTACCTAAGCTTGACTTCGAATCAGGGACTCACATTGATGTAATGGGCTAGTTTGGCTTAATTTTGGAAGATGTAGCAAGGACAGATGTTGAAAGCCAAGTTTGTGGGCGGTCTTACCAGACTTAAATTTGGGATTCTTACCCAAATCCTTTCTCTCTAGAGAACTATAATCCGTGGTTCCAGAAACTGGAGGGACGAGGGCAGTCCAAGCTCCAAAGGCCATCTGGTTCAAAGCCAAGCGGCTTGGAGTTCTCACTGAGCATGCTCAATGGAGCCCTTACTCATCAGCAAACATCTCCACTCAGAACAAGGGCGACCAGAGCACCCGGCATGCCAGGTGGCTGCTTCACATTCAGCAGAAGTAGCAGGTGTGAAGACAAAGTCTGAATATTCCCAGCTGAATTCTGTACCATTGTCACTGTGTCGCACAGGACTCTTCACTACAGACCACAGGCAGACTTCTCTCTTCCTCTCTCTCTCTCCTCTCTCTCTCTCTCTCTCTCTCTCTCTCTCTCTCCTCCTCCCTCCCCCCCCCCCCCCCCCCCCCCCCGTCTCCCTCCCTCCCTCCTCCTCCCTCCCTCCCTCCCTCCCTCCCTCCCCTCCCTCCCTCCCTCCCTCCCTCCCTCCCTCTCTGAGGCAGGTGTTACATTCTCTTTCCCTCTCTCTCCCCTTGTCTCCTCCTTCATTTTTGTTGTTTTGTTTTGAGACAGAATTTCTCCGTGTAGCCTTGGCTGTTCTGCAACTCTCTCTGTAGACCAGGCTGGCCTTGAACTCACAAAGATCAGCCTGTCTCTGCCTCCTGAGTGCTGAGACTAAAGGCATTGTGCCACCACACCAGGCAAAGTTTAGCTTTTCTAGAACAACTCAGTCTGTTTCAGTTACATTCTCCCTCTAATGTGGTGGGTTGGTCCCTGCACCCATGCTAGGCTTTTGACTGGTAGAGCCAGCTTGCTCTCAAGTCAGAAAATGTCCATTGTAACCTGCACATCACTCCTGGTGTCATCTGAGGGAAGAATGTCCCTCTGAGAGGGAAGGCAAGGTTATTTGAGATTACTGTGTGCATCCCATGAAAACCGTGTTGGTTTGTTTGCCTTTTTAACGACATTGAATGTGATGTAGTGCTTCTGAGAGTTAGTGCAAGGCCTGGGAAACCATAAGGAGGGACTGTCAAGGGAAGGCCACTGCCACATTAATCTGATATTCTAGCTTGTACCAAGTGATGTAGAAAGAATTCTGATGTTGAGAGCTATTGACATTTTAATAGGTTCCTGAAAGCTCCATTAATATAGGTGATGCACATGTTCCTAGCTAGAACCAGGAAGGACTGCAAAAGCTGCCCTTGTTAGTGCTATGGGCCAGGGATCTTAGGACTAGGCAAGTAGTAGTTCTTTCCTTCCTGGGTGCTCAGGAGCACTGAGATGAAGTAGTGAGCAGTTAGCAGCCACACACTGGATTCACATTGCTTTATTATTCTCCCCAAACTTCATCAGTCACCAGCCTGTGACCCTGTGGATATTAATCTCTGTTGGCCTAAGATGCACTGTTGGTAACATGGAGATTGTGATCGTGCTTAGCTGTGGGGGAGAAGTTTACAGAGTCAGTACAAGTAAAGCACACAGAAGACTGGCCCAAAGCAGGGATATTACTATACAAGTATGAGGCTCCTTGAAGGCTATTCATCATGATCTTGCTTCTTGATTAAAGGATGTCAAATCTGATACATGGTATCAGGCCACTATGTGGTGGCTCCTTGTTATTCCTATAACCAGAGACCCTTTCACCACTAAAAAGAAAACCCCCCATGTTAGCTTCCTACAGTTCTTAAAAATCACACATTTTAGTTTATAAAACAGTGATAAGAACAGCTAGGTTTCCTCTCTCTCTCTCTCTCTCTCTCTCTCTCTCTCTCTCTCGTATATGTGTCCTGTATTATTAATCCTATTACATTGATGAAAGAATTGTCAGAGACGTAAAGTGACTGCCCAAAGTCACACAGCAAGTCATACTTTGTATACAATCCAGGTTTTCCAGCTATACAGCCTGGGCTCTTATGTGTAATGCCAGAGAACCTGGGGAAAGAGAGGAGGAGGGGAAGGAAGAGGAAAAGAAGGAAGAAGAGGAGGAGAAAGAAGATGAGGAGGAGGAAGAAGAGGAGGAGGAGAAAGAAGAGGAGGAGGAGAAAGAAAATGAGGAGGAGGAGCAGGAGGAGGGGGAGCAGGAGAAGGGGAACAGGAGGAGGAGCAGGAGCAGGAGGAGAAGGAGGAAGAGGGAGAACAGAAGAAAGGCAAGGGAGGGCGGAGACTCATCACTGGTGTTTTCTGAATGCACTGGTAGGTGTGGAACATCAGTAATTCATCTTGATGAAAGAGACGACACTTCAAGACTGTCTGCCTAATTCTAAATCACCATCTCACAGTTTTTGAGCCCCAAACAGAGTTGTGCAGCCATTTCCTTAAAGAGAGCCTGGAGAGTAGGCTCCTTTGGGAAATGAGGATCTAAGACCTGGAAGCTCTGAAATTCTGATGCCCAAGCCATGCCCCTTGTTTTTAGATGTGGAGACTAGAGTCAGGTGGAGGTGGGGGCGAACAGAAGGGAAACAACTTTAGTGTTGCCATGGTAACTCAAGAGCATCTCTAGAGTCCATCTTTCCTACAAAGGCCTCTTTGGTTAGGAAAGAGAATCACCTCCTTGCCCACTGTTCTTTCAAGATATAATTACTGAAGTCAGGTGGTGGTGGTGCACGCCTTTAATCCCAGCACTCAGCAGGGAGAGTCAGGCAGATCTCTATGAGTTCTAGGCCAGTCTTGTCTATACAGAGAGTTCTAGGACATCCTGGGCTACATAGAAAGACCCTGTCTCAAAGAAAAGAAAAGTAGAAATCACTATTATATGCTCAAAGGTGCTTGCAGACGGTTAGTGGAACCCAGCATGGGATCCTCCTGTGAGCTACTCTTGTTCTCTTCATGCTGCATGCCTGGTTCTGTCCTAGCCTTCACATTTCAATTAAGATGTCACCTTCTTGGGGACATCCCTGGCAATGCAGCTTATGTCTTTCAGCCATCCTCTGTCCCACCTCTCTGCTTCCTTCTTGACCTCTGTCTTGTTAATGGTTGTGTGTGTTCACTGTTTGCTCCCTTCATGGATGTGGAAAGCTAGCCTGACTTGTACACTGTTGTGTCCTAACCTTATACAACAATTCCTGACACATAGTAGATGGTCAGTTAGTATGGTAGAATGAAGAATGAGTGGTGGAAATAACATTGGCGTTTACCTAGGAAGCACGTGTTCTACTCCAAGTGGGACTAGGATATAACAACTTCCGTCCAGATACCATAGGCTATGATGGTATCTCGGTACGGTTAACTATGAGTGCATGCATTTTCTGAGCTATGCAGTGTGCCAGAGACATTTGATTTCTGTTACTTGGCACTAAAGAGGAGGAGTTGCTATTAAAATCGTCAGCCAGCTGGACGCTTGTCCTGTCAGACTTATTTGCAAATTAGAATGGATATTTCATAAGTCTTGTCAACCCTATAAAGCTGCAAGTCCCTAGGGCACATAACACCAGTGAAACTACTAGCTGTATTCGGGGCTACAGACAGCTGCCCTAAACGTTAATGCTCCATCAGATGAGGTGGTGATGGGCAGAGATAACTGGGAAAGACTGGTGAGGGCGATAGTGTAAAACTCATTTCAGGATAAGTGTCCTATTTATTACAGCGAGCTTCATATATTCACCAGCTTATCTGAGAGGTAAAACAAGGTCGCCTGCTGCTTCCTAACTGTGACCTTAGATGAACGAATAGTTTATCCCCTTCAGTCGTTTGATCTGTGAAGAGGGAGCATGGTGATTAACCCATGGGATGGTTCTGAGGATTAGATGAGAGAGTGCATGCGGATAATAATGACAGCATTACAGAGTGCTTTCTGTGTGCTGGGCACAGTGGTAATGACATTAGGTCCATTACCTTACTTAATCCCCACCAGGCCATTCAAGGACAGCACTCTACACTTGAATCTTATACCTGTCTCCTTAGGCTTCCTGTGTGCTTATTTGTGCAGATCTCCTGAATGCCAATAAATAGCTTTGACAATCCCCTCATGTGGTCCAGGAGTCTTTATATTCGTGGGAAGGCCCTTAGTATGCCTCTGGCATGCAGCACTCGAGTGATCTATGGCAATCGAAGCCCCGACATCACAGTGGCTCCCATTATGTCCGTCCATCTCCAAGGTGTCCACACAAACTGCACACTCTGCAAAAAGAAGCCTCTGCAAATGCCCCTTGCTTTCTCTCTGAGTCCTGGCTGACAGCCTCTTTGTCCTTAGCATGCTGCAGCTCTTGTCCGTCAGCAGTGACCCTGTTTGCATAATCAGCTTGCATCTGTGGGAGCTGCCTTTGAACTTTGTATAAACACCAGCACAGAATACTGGAAGATGCCACCTCCGTGAACCATCTTGTTACCCAGGAAATCTTATCTCCCTGATCTGGGAATCTGCTTTATGTTGTTTAGTGCAAGGACAGGCAAAACCAGAATACTAGCAGGGAGAGGATGATTTGGGGAATGCAGAATGACCCTTGTGCTTTGATGTCTGGTCTGCTTCGTGGTTGGCTGCTTTGACAGAAGGCGGGTCTTTGTTTTCAGGATTTCTCTGAGCAGAGCTCTCTCAGTTAGCTTTCTTCCAGCCCAGACGCCTTAGAGAAGGCAGCTAGTGCTCACTGGTATCCCACCACTGCCTCACCTCATTCTGCCTCATGGACAAGATTTTTTTTTCTTTCTGGGAAGGCTTGACCTGCTGAGGCGTACCCTCTAACCTGATCCCCATGATCTCAGCAACACTGACCCTTGGCCTTCCTTTCCAACCTCAACCATATTAGAAGTATGCTTATGGCTGCCATTGAAGAAAAGGGAAGCTGAGATTTAAGACTGAGGTTTGAGTTTAGAGTTATGGATTATGGTTATTGTGGCCTTGAACAAGTCATTTGAGCTCTGAGCCTTAATTCCTTTCTCTACAATGGTGTAGAGACACCTCTCATTAGGTAGGGTAGGTTTAAAGGGAATGCCTGAAACACATAAAGCCCTTGGCATGTCATCAAATTCCCTCATTAGATGCTATTTTTGTTCGCTTTTTTTTTGTTTTTGTTTTTTCATTTCTATTCCACATCCTACTGATTTTGTGACCTTACACAAGGAACCACATCATTCTGAGTCTCAGTGTTCTGATCTGCAGGTTGGGACCAAAGTAGCTGTTCTCTGCATGCTTCACAGGGTTCTTATGGGAATCCATCACTGTCACCATCATCATGGAACTCAGCAGCAGCATCTGACGTTATCTGCCTCATCTCAGCGGCACCACCACCAAGACACTTTTAGTTTCAGATTCCAACAAGGCATTTTGTTTTCATAGTTGGCTATTGAGAGGTGCTAGGCGAAGGTCAGGAAGGATGTGCCAAAAAATCCCATCCTCAAACACTCTGGGCATGGTCTCAACTTAGAAGCAACAAACAGCTGTTCTTGGAAGAGTCCTTGAAAAATCGCCATATCCAGCATCATGTCAAAACTAGACACATCAATTCATCTGTTCCCAGCAGCAAATCAAAGCCCTGGAATCCCAGTGGCAGGAGCCAGATGGAGTTGCGAATCCTCAGAATGTTTTACAGCATGGTGCTGCAGTAGTCACGTGACTGTTTACTGAGCATCTCTCCAGAGAGAGCTGAAAGTTCCATAGAGCCCATGTGCAGGAACATTACTAGGCAAAGAGGGGCATGGACCCTTAGGACTGTGGTTGGGAGGGATAGAGTAGGGGAGAGGCACATAGTGGGACCTCAATAGTATTGGCAATTATTTAAAAAGCTGTGTGCTAGATATGGGTTGTTTTATGATCTTATATAATCATAACACTGTTGAAGTATATTTCATATATATGTAACATTTAATAATTAAAAGGGGAAATAGCAAGAGTAGCCTCCAATCTAGAACCATCAAGAAATCCCACACCGTGAGGACCATTTGTATTTTGGCCTCCTGTTAACTAGTGTGTCCCTACCACTTTTCCTAAAGCCTGCTCCGAAGTAACCGATGGATACCCTCATTGTCTGCCATACTGTTTCCAGCTCTCACTTTCCTGGCATTTGATTTGAAGGGATACCCTGAATCCCACTCTGCTGTTTTCTATTTGTCAAAGTGTAGATCAGCGGACTGAAGGCCTCCTGGGAACATTTTGTTTCTGCTCTGGTCTAGGACATAACTCTGGCAGACAGCTTGATCATTTACGATTGCTCTATTTTAAGCAAAATGTCCTTGTGTGATTTATTCCCAATGACACCAACCCGCAGCAAGAATCTTCAGCTCGAAGGTCCGGTGCTTCCTCCTAAACACCCTAAGTAGCTGTCTTTCAAACTCACTCCAGAAGCTGCTGGATCTGTGAATATTCTCTTCTCTCAACAAAAGGGAAGACTGGAGTCTTTCCTTCCAAGGCATAAACAAGGGAAGCATCTGTAGGGTCTTGGGGTGGGGGGAGCTGTGAGGGTATATTTACTATTATTCTTGTCCCAGCTTCCAATTTCCCAGGGAAGGAGTCCAGAGGTGTGCGGCAGGCCTGTGACCATCAGGGTTGAAGGCATACAGGTAGATGCCTGGTGAGCTCTTTGAGACAAATAATTTCTACACCTGCCAATACCATGTGTGAACAGGAACTGGAAAGCACCCAAGTATTCTTTATGTCTGTGGAAGGAAGTGTTAGCTGGAGGAGGCAGGCTCAGGGGCAGAGGTCATCTTCACTCAGTCAGCTCCTTTCCTGAGCCAGGATATGTTTGGGAAGAATCCAGGGCTTTCTGGCAGTGTTCTCTGCTTGTGAGTGACCTCGCTGGCCCTGTTCTGTATCATAGGGCAACAGTCAGACTTTCAATAACCAGACATAGGTACTAGCCAATCAGAAGAAAGAAGGGCTTTTTGATGGAGATCTCTATATATTTAGCTAGCTGCTGAGTGATGGAGTGGAGGAGAGGATTTAGGGTAAGATCTGGGTGTGGGATGTGGCAAAGGTGCAGAAAGCTTTGAGTGTCTGTAATCACTTATTAGTACAGAGCTATTTCAATAGCGTAAGAGCTAATGTGGCCATGCTTCTGCTGAATGCCATTCCTGCTCTGCCCCTGACAGAGGGAGATGAAATCCACCTGCTTTATGTGCTTCTGAGCCACTTGAAGGAGCTTGTTAAAAACTTAAAAGTGCCTGGTTTTCATCTAAAGACCGCCAAATATGACTCCCAAGGTTCCAGATAAAGACCACTATACTAGACTTGAGAATCTCAGGTCAACTAATCTTCAGTAATTTAGCTTGAACTTTGGAGGGATTTATGACTTGAGAGATGGAGTCCCAGGGGGAACTGTACCTAAAGCAAGCATGGATCATGTGCATGGGTGGAGAGGGCCTGTGGGATTGAACAGCTGACAGATCCCTGGCTATTTTATTGAAGCCACCTTGATCCTGACCCAGCTATTTTAGGCTGCCAAAGTACCAGCTAGTAGACCAGGTGTGGATGGACATTCTGACATTTCAAGAGATGTTGAGACTCAGAGTCATCGGGTTTATTTCTTGACTCACTAAGTTAACACTGCTTCAAATTCTTCTGCTCCTAGAGCCCTGCCTTGGAGATGGGTGAAGGGTGGGGTGAGGGTGAGCCCACGTAAGAAAGGGTGATGAGCTCTGATGGAGGATCTTGATGCTTAGCTCCTTTTCTCAGTGTGGTCCTCAGGTGGTTGTGGCTCACTGTCATCTCTTAGCTATCCTCCCTTTTCCTCCAAACAAATCCTACCATTAATCCCTTTGGTGCTAGGGTCTGAGCCCGAAGCAATGGGGCACCTTCCAGGGCCTGTGAGTCTTAGCTGGGAGGTTTGCTTGTAACAAGTGAGCATTGTTACTTCAGACTTGGAGTGTTGGGTTCCTGGGATGTTCTACTAAGGAGTAGATTTGTCAGTGGACTTGGCCTGATTGCTACATTTAAGGCCAATTGCCAAAGCTTTCCATTTACTTGGAAGCCCGTTTCTCATCTCTCTTTTTGACTCTTGCTTTTCCTTCAGGACTCAAGATTGTGTTCTGACCTCAGAGACCAGGCTGTGTGGATTTTCTTTTAATGCCACAGCACTGGGCAGACTTTCGGTTTAAAAATTCCCATTCAAGATTTTAAAGTTCTTGTTTTGTTTTGTGATAGGGTGTCACTATGTAGCCTTGGTTTTCCTGGAACTTGTTATATAGGCTAGGTTAGTCTTGAACTTATATAGAGATCCTCCTGTCTCTGCCTCCCCAAGTACTGGGATTAAAGGCCACCATGTCCAGCTAAACAAAACAAAACAAAGCAAAACAACTAAGTCTAGCATTTGTAGGTGTTCATTAAGTATTAAGTTTTTATTTATTTATTTATTTATTTATTTATTTATTTATTTTTATTTATTATTATTTTTTATCTCAGGTAATCCAGTGAGGCTGGCACTGTTACCCTATTTATATGAAGGGATACCTTTCTGGTTGAATAACATAGCCTTCCCAGAAAGTGATAAATGAAGACCTGAAATGTTAAGCAGAGCTGCTGGCCTCCTCTGCATTTGGAGCCAAAAATTAGGCTATGTTGCCTTCTGGCAATTGAGACTCATTCACTGTTCTGGAGTCAAGGGAGGTCTTCTGGGTTCATACACTACAGTCCTCAGGCAGGTTATGTTATCAGGTAATCTGGGTTCCCATCCTTGCCTCAGCCAGTTTGTAGCCAGTTTTCAAGCTTCCATTTCCTTGGCTCTATAATGGAATAGTTATAGTTGCCCTATAAAGTTCTGCAGGAAGTGCACCAAAGGATGAATGTATGGCTTTCGTTGCTGTGTCGAGCTAGCACAGAGGTGAACGTCAGACACATGTTGGTGGAATAAAGGAATGAAGGTTCTCATGAAATCAATTTTTACTTAGAAATGCCAGCCCATCATGTTCAAGCACTCACAAAGCTTGACAAGATACAGGATGCTCTGGGAAGCATTTGGTTCTGGGAATGGATGAAAGGTTTGGTGCCGTGGAGGTGGCAGTCCTTGGAACTATGCTCATTTCTTAGGGAGATTAAACTGTAGAGATAGCGTACAGTGAAAATTTTGTCTCATGTTCCATATTCATTTGCATTTCATAGGCATGCCCCTCTGTTGTCCTTTAAACAACCTGCTTGATAGCCACAGACATTAAAAAAAAACAACAACAACAACAAAAAAAACTGGACCTGCTGCCATTGAAGAATGGCTAAACATTTAGTTGGCTCATTATGCTGTATGCCTGCCATACTGGGTACGGAGTGGCTTGCTACACTTAATGAGAATGCTTTTCTGGGGTAAAGGTGAGGCATAGGTACTCATACTTGGACAGATCACAGTGTCTTTCTGTCCTTGTGAGTGTCCTACTTCTCCATTGAATGGCTGTCCTGAGTTCAAGAAGGCAGAGTTGAGCATGCTGATTTCATGACACACATCTCACAGAAGTGCAGGAACAACATGCGACTGTGGACGCCATGCTTTCTCTCTGCCACATGTGTCGTATTCATTGGCATGATTATGGTTTTGTTTTATTCTATGAATGTCTGGAAAAGCCTACAGATAATTCAGTTTGCCAAGTGTGTGGGTGGGAAAAAGATGTATGTTCCCAATCCCGAGACCTGAAAGAACTGTCTGTAGGAAACATCTAATTAGACCTGTCTCTCTCTCTCCTTTTTTAAAGTGGCACCCAGCCTTAGTAGCAAATGGCATTTATGTGTCAAAGTGTCCACATTGATGGACATGCGATGGATGTTAAGTCACAACAATTACATTTAATGAGAACTAATGGGCTGTCTTTAGATCGTGGCCCTGGTTCTCGGAGCTGCCTCCTACCGCTCCCTCACCCTGTTCACAAGGCTCCTCACTGGACCTGCTCCTCCTAGTCCATCTGGATGGAGTCATCCAGTTTTGACCTTTTCTCCACAGCAGACTCTGCTCCTTTTCCCACCTGTTGTCAGTGTAAACATTGCTTCTACCAGTCTGGTTTACAATCTTCCTGAGAACTTCACTCTTCCCTCCTTCCCACCCCTTCTCGTCTATATTTCTTTCATGCATGATTCATCCTCTCTTCCTCTTATCTCCCTTTCTTCTCCAGCCTTCTCTGTCTACTTCCTTTGGTACCAGCTCTCCAAGAAGCACCCCTTTCTGCCCTTCCTCATTGTCCTATGAAGGAAACTAGTATGCCATACGTGACTAGGAACCAGGGAGAACAAAAATACTGGGATACAGGCAGAATAGAGATCTAATCCCACTGCCCATTCAAGGTCCCCTCAAGCACGTTTTGTTTTAAGAGAAAGAGTGAAAAGTCTATAATACCACACCTATCCCTTATCTGTCTATCCATGCTCCCTGCTTATCTACTGTGTAGAAATATATGGAAGAATCAGGCCAAGAAGCTTAATGCATGATAATCTTTGGGCGTTTGGTAGTCAGCATTAGACTCTCTGGCTTTGGGTGCAGCAAACTCAGAAAGTCACTCTCTTCAGTTTCAGTGGGTTCTCAGAATGTTCAAAATGTCCATCTCATGGCATTTCCCCAAATTCTCCCTTTGCAGCTGGAGTTGTGACTCTGTGGAGTGAAGAAGATTTGACCTCAGCAGATAGCAGAGAATTTCTAGTACGATGAGAAGAAAGAGGGCTGGCGATGAGGTCAAAGAGGCCCTGAGAGCAATTTCACTACTGCCACACACTGGCTGTTTTTTAGGCTACAAAGATGTTTATATTGAGCGCATAGGAAGAGAGGCCAAATCCTGAATCCTGGAGGCACAGGTTTTGACACTTTCCTCATTCTTTGGCTTAAGCAGTGGGCTTTGATGTATTTAGCTACTAAGTTTAGAAACATGCTGGTTGGTAGTGCTGCATGTTTTTAATTCCACGCTAGGAGGCAGAGGCAGAGGGCAGAGGGGCAGAGGGGCAGAGGGGCAGAGGGCAGAGGGCAGAGGGGCAGAGGGGCAGAGGGGCAGAGGGGCAAGAGGGGCAGAGAGGGCAGAGGGGCAGAGAGGGCAAGAGGGCAGACTGAGTGCAGAGAGGGGCAGCAGTGGGCAAAGGCAGAGGGATCAAGGGGCAGAGGGCAGAGGCAGAGAGGCAGAAGGAGCAGAGGCTCTGAGTTCAAGACAGCCTGGTCACAGAGTGATCCCGGACAGCCAAGACTAAAAAGGAGAAGGCCAGCCTGGAATTCTGCTTCCATTCCTGCAGTTAAAAGGAACATTAAGGAGACTCAACCTTTCAAAGAACAGTAGGATGTCTGAGTAGGCAGACTGTATTTATATGCAATTCACCTCTTTTGTGTCTAAGAAAAGCCACCTGAAGAATCATTTGCTGGGAAATAAGGTCTGTGTGGCTGAAGCAGTGGACATTATGGGCATGGTCTTGCCAAAGGCTGACTTTCTCCGAAGGTCTGTCTGTTGCCCAGAGTGACAGCCACTTCGGTGGGCAAATAGAATGGTCATCTCTCCTCCTGAGGAAACTGCTTCGGGCTGGGACCCCTTCAAGGTGGCTGGCTGTTCATGCTTTCCAGAGGTGGGACTGGAGGCAGAGTGTTTGGTGGGCGGAGGGCTGTAATTCTGAAATCTCACGGTTTTGACTTGCTGTAAAATAGAAAGAAGAGCAAAGGACCATGGGTAAGATGTGTGCTCTGTCCCCAACTCTTTGATGATAGGATTTGTGTGGTCTCTTTACAGTTGTCTCCATTCAAAACAACTCATTGATGTGGAATTCATTCAGCAAGTACTTGTGTCTACTACACATGATGTAATGTCCCTGTCAGGTGCTGTTGATCTGAGAGTGAACAAACCCAAACTGCCCAACTGGAAATACATGTTCACCTTTTCCTTCTCCTCTCTGTTTTTCCTTAAGGTCTATGTCAAGGCCTGGCTCTTCCTCATGAGCTGTACTAATGACCCCACTTGGAGAGTCTCATAATTGCCTGAGAAATGCTCATCAAAGACCTGGTTCCTAGACACCTGCTGTTGCCATGTAGCCTTCCGAATGTTGACTGACTTCTCCACACATTAAGACCATAAGATGAATATGCAGACCAGCATTGCATGTGTCTCTTTAAAAGATGGAAGATTCTGATCTAGGTATGGTAGGTAGCACAGGCATTTGGAGGCTGAAGTAGGGGATTTATCAGTTTGAGGCCAGCTTGAACTATATAGTGAAAAATCTGTCTCAAAACCAAAATAATAAAACCCAAAAGCAAACATCAGAAAGAATCTAAGAGCTGGAACTCTGGGCCAATTCTGGCAACACGGGGCTGGGCTGAGGAATTGGTCCCTTTTTATTAGACTGTGTCTTCAGCTTGCTTTAGTCTCTACCTCACTTAGCTTCCTCTCATGCCTCCTAGGTGGTTATGTATCATGCTTGGCAATTGTAGGTGTTTGTTTTTAGCCAGTCGTTATTCCAGGGCTTAATAAATTGTTCTTTCTGTGGTACTGCCTGGGAATTGCCCCTTTGATTCGTCAAATCCTATCTTTTTCGTCTTCAAGCATCTCCATACTTTCTGATTCTCACTGTTTCTTGTGGGATCCTGGGACTTGCTAAATGACTTCAGAGTTTGGGAGCTGTGTCTGATGATTGGGGTACTGGACATCTGGGTCATGGAAGAAGCTGAAAGAAGCCCTCCCAACCCCTCTGTCAGTCACCACGACCTTTTCCAAATGCATTTCCTTAAAAGCTTAGCAGGAAAGCCTGGGCTTTCTTATAGGATACAGATGTCAGCTGTGTGGCTTTAGGCAATATTGTCTAACTCCCCAAGCCTCTGTTTCCTCATCTAAATGAGGATGAAAACACTATCTACCTCAGAGGGTTGTTATCAGGGTTTAATGAGAGGAACACATGGAGTACTGTGCACAGTGTCTGTTAGCATCTTTAGTATTTAGTAAAGGCTTAACAAATAGGAGGGAACGCCATCCCGTCTATTTTGAAGGGAATGAGTAATGGTGGGATGGTAGCGATAGAGGTGAAGGTGCTGATGTGGGGGATGATTGATGGGTGTGGTGATGCTCAATAAGCTGAAGGCATTGTGATGAACATCACATGATTCCTTTAATGTCATCCCTCTCCTTTTCATCACCTCTCTTGCTTCGAGGACCCTATGAAGATCCATGCCTTCTAGTGGAAAAATGTCCACACTAGATGTTAACAGATCTGATGATAGATGCCAAAGAGGTCAAGTTAGCTGTTATAATAGTCATTGATGTGCTTGATGTGACTTCCATGTGACTAAATTCTCCTGAGTTCTAGTTGTTCCTGCCATCTGATGAAACAGATGTGTCAAGTTCTGTGTCAGTATGACACACATCTTACATCGTTTAATCTCATCTCCAAGCCTATGTATGGCCATTATTATCATTTACTTAACATTATTTTGATTTATTTTTATTTTATGTATGTGCTTTGTCTGAACATCTGTATTTGCACCATGTGTGTGCCTGCAGAGGTCAGAAGAAGGCATCAAATCTCTTGGAACTGGAGTTGTGTGTGATTATGAGTCACCATAAGGGTACTAGGGACCTAATCCAGGTCTCTATAAGAACAGAAAGTACTCTTAACTGCTGAGTATCTCTCTAGTCTATATTATTATTTCTGTGGATTAGGCAAATAAGTAAGTAATGGATAAATAAACAAAGCCTCAGAATAGTGAAGCATTTTGGCCAGAGCCAGCTAACCAGAGTGGCAATTCAAATTGAGCCACGGTCTCCAGGCTGTCTCTGGATCTCAAAAGAAGCGTGTATAAAGGGATGTCTAGCAAGGAGAAGGTGTGCTTTCTGTTAGTGGGATGGGAGTGTGTTGTATGTGAGGACTTTATTGGAGGCTGCCAGTGTGGTTGCCAGTGTCCACCAACATGATAGTGTCATGGTGTGCAAGGCTGGGAGGCTAAAGGGTCAGTCTCTCAATGTCACCTCTGTACCCAATGTCATTCATTCTTAGTGTCAGTCATTCCCAGTGTCAATCACTCATTCCCAGTGTCATCATCATTACCAGTGCCACTCCATTCCTACCTTTTCGGTGCCATTTTTTGAATTTTCTGGTTTCACGAGGATGGAGGGTGGTGCAGATGCAGGTGGCTTGGGTGGTGGTTCACTCTTGATGGGCGTTTCTTTGCCTTCCATGATGATGGAATTGCCTGCTGAGTGGATCCTGGTCTTGCTACCTCTGTTGATGCAGGTCAGGGCAGGCTCCCCGGTGGAAATAGATTTAGACCCCATCTCCACCATTATTGGTGTTGGGGAAGGGGTCATCCCCTGTGGCTGATAAAACTGGAACTTCTGAGGCCGGATCACCATGGCAGGACTGCACCTGAGGGAGCCCACCATGAAAGTGGGGATCCCTGATTGAACTGGTCTCTGCAGAGAGCCATCTGGGAGATGACAGAACAGGTATCAGCAATAGGGTAGATGACATCATTTTGCATTTAGGCTGCAATGTGTCCTGATATCCAGAATAGATAATGGCTTTCCTCAAGTGACTGTGCTTACTCTTTCTTAGAGTCTTTCAAAGGTGACCTATTCTTTTTTTGGTGTCATTTGGGATGCTAGCAAGGGTACGTAGCTGAATGCTGTGTGAAGTGTCTGAAAGAATATTGCTTCAATTTACATTCTTCTCCTCTCTGGTCCTTTCCCTCCTCCCTCCACTCCTTACTCTTCTCTTTTTTTTTTTCTAGTCTTTTAAGATGGCTAGAGAAACAACACAAAATTCACAGTGAGAAGCTGACACAGAGGCAGACAGGCCAGAGAGGAAGAAACAATTGAAGAACACAAAGTGAGCAGACAACAGAGAAGGAAAGCTAAACAGGAGAAGACTACAGTCTGCCTACTGAAGAAATGGCTAATAGACATGTTAAGCAAGTGAGTTAGGCCAGCAGCTGAGAGTACCACCTGTGCTCATTGCCCATGTTTATTTCCTGCTTGGTGAACACTCAGAACCACAACAGAGTGTTTATTGCATCTTAAAAGATACACAGACAGAGGGCTCCTGAAGTCACCTATGTTTACTGGCTATCATTATTATGTGAAAGACAGCACAGTGTGCCTGCCCTAGCAATGCAAAGTCTGACAGTGTGGGTCTATGTCTCACTGATACAGTCCTTCCTCCAAGTCCGCCCTGAGAGGCTCTAAGGAGGAGGTCCCATCCCATTAGACATAAATCCTATAGGTGACCAAGGAAATGGGAGGTTCCTTGTCTTTGGGAAAAAGATTGGGAGTTACTCTTGTGAAGCATTGTGGGACATCTCTCAAAGGATCTCTAAGCATTTAGAAAACCATATATCATCCGTGATGGTCTTTCCTGACACCCCTTGAACACATGTGAATCAGTCATTTATGTCTAGTACAGACGGCCCCAGCCAAGTCCACACTATTGTGGTGATTAAGTTCCACCAAGCAGGAAGTAAATATGGACAATGAGACCAGGTGTGTCTCAGCTGCTTGCTGTAAGCATGTTGCCATTTGCTGAGTTTGACCTTTGTATTTAGAAATTTGCTTTTTCACTGACAACCCCTTGAGTGGCATGGGCCTTTGGGGAGACTGACAGCTTGACCTGTGTCATCTTGGAAAAAGAGAGAAAGGAAAATGTCTGGAACTAGGGAAAGCAAAACACCACCAGGCCAGTGTGTCCTTAGCTCTGGGGGATATGTGGGAAATTTGGCTTCTTGTCTGTTTATCTGGTTAGTTTCCAATTTTCAAAAGATTTAATGCTCTTTTATTACGTAGGCATACAATACAAGCAGTCAAAGCTCCAGGTCAATCAAGACTTACACAGCAATACAGAAGGAGTGTATTAAAAATGTGAGTAGCTGTTGAGTGTTGATGTGGTAGATACTGTAGATAAAATTACCCATGCTTGAGGTCAGTATTTCTATTTTGGTCAAGCTTCAAAAATGGCATATGTAGCTTGATCTTGCTAGCCCTTATTGTTCTGGGAATACTTTTACTTCTGCCCATTGTGTTAAAGCTTTTTTTTTTTTTTTTAACAAAATCAACATGTTGGCAGCCAAAGTACATGGCTTGAAACTGAAAATGGTCCTCCAGACAGTTATTAAATTAACAGGCTGGCAAACAAAGGATGGGTAAGATTCTGCACAGTCTTACCAACCTAAGACAGAAATTCATTGCTTTTGATAATGCATATTCCCATGACAGGAAAGGAAGACATTCTTGTCAGAACTCCCTAAGATAGGCTCAGTCTTGTTAATGAAATAAAAAAGGGGGAGAGGCAGAGCGCCTTTGGGGATGCTTGGCAAGAATCTGACATGGGCCAAGGACAAGGAAATGGGCTGCTTGGCAGGAATATTGACATTGGCCAAGGACAAGGAAGTAGACTTCAGGCAGGAATCAGACATTAGGTTAGAACAAAGAAGTAATTTCAGGTAGGAATCTAAATCTTAGGCTAGAACAAAGAAGTAATTTCAGACAGGATTCTAAACTTTAGGCTAGAACAAGGAAGTAGGCTTCAGACATGAAAATGACCTTGTGCTAGGACAGGGAAGTAGGCTCAGATACTTTGGTCATCCTGATAAGCCCTTAGAAACAGTGATCATGGGAGTGTTCATGTAATTGGGTTTAATGCCTTGCTTTTTCTTTGACTATTTGTGTTTGTTCCTTGACTATTTGTATCTATTGTATTGCTAGACCCTCAACCTAGAACTGACTTTAATACATGCATGTAATTAAAATGGTATAAAAGCATAAAGGAGGAGAGAGGATGGGATAGGGGGTTCTAGGGAGGGGAAATGGGGAAAGGGGATGACATCTGTATTGTAAATAAATAAAATATCCAATAAAAAATAAATAAAAAAAATAAATGTGAGCAGTCATAAGTGGAATGCAATTCTCTGCATTTCTAAGTGATCTAGGCAGAGGGAACATCTCAACCCTAAACAAGTGCATTCACCATGTAGATGGACCTGTTTCATTGTAGTGGCAATGAAGTGACTTATTTACTAATAATTAATGTTACCTTAACAATAATTTTTTTTTAGATATTTTAAAAAAGCCATGTTCTCAGGAGCTCATTATGTGGGAAACTCGTATTGTTATTTGTTAAATTTGTCTGTTGGTTAAATCTGATGGGGATACAATGCTCATGCTAGATAACATATGGATGGTGATAAGGTGAGCTTTATTATTTTCATTTTATAAGTGAGGAGAATAAAGAGAGTGGTAACTTGTACAAGGTTGTGATGGTGAATTCTAGGGGGTGGGTGTGGCAGGAAAGAAAGGGCTGAAGGCTGAGGCAGGAGGATACATTTAAGAGGTTAAGCAGGTTATGAATTGCAAAGACTGGGATACAGGTAAGTGAAGACACATGCTTTCTTTTGAATATATATATATATTATTAGTGTGTGTATGTGTATTTATATGTGTATGTGTATATGTATGTGTTATGTATATATAAGTTATTCCCATGTGGCACACTGTCCCTTGTGCCATGCTTCTGTCTGCAATGCTGCATCTCATGTTTAGTCATTTGTTGAGTTTGTAGGAGAGACTGTAGGGTCAGTTGATGGAGGGCACGTCCCACACTTGGATTGTGACAGGAAAGAATCCTTGATGTCTTGTACAATGAGGTTTCAAGATTGTTTCTTTTTTTTTTCAATCCCCAGAGGAAATGTCATGTAGTTTAGTATGTTGAGATACTAATAACAGCAGTATTAATGATATCTCTGAGTGACTGCCGTGCGTTCAGTATGGATGCTATACAGGAGAAAACAGAAGTCATAGGGCAGTGCAGGGATGGTAACTATCAGGAACCCCTATTAATCTTGAAAACTTTGGACTTGGTGGGTTCAGGCTATGAATCTTGCTTTTGTATAGCCTTTTCAAGAAGAACCTCTCTGCATGCATTACACAAACAACATAGTAGAAAACAGGGCCTTTTAGTACTGTCTTTAGCCTCTCATCTTTGACTCCAAGCCCCTGTCCATGCAGGGGTATCCCTAGAACATAGTCTGAGCAGCACTGAGCTGTAATATCAGCCTTTGGCTGGTTTTGAATAAAAATCAGCACCCTTTGGATATAATCCAATTACAAACTGCCCCTCAGCTTGGTATCACCCCATTCACCATATATGTTTAAGTGGACCTTGACAGTGACCTTCAGGTAGTCTGAGCTACACTCAATAAAAGCGCTTGTCCCTTGGGACTTATTTATTTATTTTATTTTTTCCAGAGTCTGAACTCAAAACAAACACATTGTTTTAGTGGAAAATTTCCAGTGTGTCCCAGTTGGAAACCCCATCATTAGCTCTAGGCACGTACCTCTCCACCAGTACTTACTCTTTCTCATGCTGCTCCGCACTTTCCTAAGAGACCCTTGTCCAGAAGTCCCTGGGCCAGGTGTGCTTCTTGAAGGGTTAACTACGGCAGTGGGCACAAAGACAGATTTGAAGGGTCCAGTTTGCCGGGGATCACTTTCTGAAAAGCTACCCTGGGAGGACACAGAGGAAGTGGATAGCGCCCATGTGGTGCAGACAGTGGGGCTCCGGGAATCAGGAAAACTAGATGTCTTTCTAGCTGTTGAACTATTTTTAAAAAGAGAAGAAATGGAGAAAGAAAACGTTCAGTCAAGAATCCTGTCTTTTTTTTTTTTTTTTTTTAAAGTCGTCTCCCTCATATGAATGTAGCCTTCTCAGCTACCCACCCCCACCTGGCTAAATTGATCCCACCTCCATGAACCTTAATAACTATGTCCTGACAGCAAGGAAGGGCTTACAAGGTCCTGGTAGAACTTGCACACCTAGATTTCATTCTTTCATATGGCCCTGATTTCCCCTCATTCCACACCCCTTCAGTCCGATTGAGGGCACAGATCTCACATGAATTCACTGTTCTTTGCTTATTTTGTTTATTGAGTCTGTTTATCCAGTATTTTCCCACTAGATGCTGAACACTTTGAAGGTGAAGATTTCTAAGGCTTATTTTATAGCCTCTGTGTTCTGTATGGACTGCTGATTAATGTGTTTGTTCACCGGCTGCCATAATGCTTTCAAAACTCCTTCCTAGTAGTTTTGGCTAACACACGATGGGTACTTTCTCTGGCCAGGTACTTCACCCATATAGTGTGAGTTTTTCACAACTGTTTTCTGTGTAGCACTGGTATGGCCATGGCTTTAGAGATGTGGAGATTAAACAGACTATACGGGACTAGAGAGAGAACTTAGTTGATAATGTATTTTACGTGAAACCATAAGGACCCAAGTTCAGTCTCCATCATCCATATATAAAAGAGCCAGCTGTGCTGGTATCATGTCATCCCAGTTCAGGGAGGCAGAGACAGGCAGATTATCAGAGTTTGCTGGCTAGCCAGCCTAGCCTAATTGCTGAGTTCTAGGTCCCAGTGATAGACTCTGGCTCAAAAGACACAGTGGATGATTCCAAAGGAATGATACTTGAAGTTGACCTCTGGCCTCCTCATCTACTTACCCATAAATGTGGCTTCTCTCTCTCATACACACACACACACACCACACACACACACACACACACACACACACACACACACAGAGAGAGAGAGAGAGGAGAGAGAGAGAGGAGAAAGACAGACAGACAGACAGACAGACACACACACACACACACACACAACACAACAACGACACAGAGAGAGAGAGAGAGAGAGAGAAGAAAGACAAGAGACAGACAGACACACACACACACACACACGAGAGAGAGAGAGAGAGAGAGAGAGAGAGAGAGAGAGAGAGAGAGGAGAGAGAGGGAGAGAGAGAGAGAGAGAGAGGAGAGAGAGAGAGAGAAGAAAGACAAGAGGACAGACAGGCAGACAGAAACAGACAGACACACACACAGAGAGAAGAGAGAGAGAGAGAGGGGGAGAGAGAGAGAGAGAAGAGGAGGAGAGAGGAGAGAAGAGAGAGGAGAAAGACAGACACACAGCACACACACAGACAGAGAGAAGAAGAGAGAGAGAGAGAAGAGAGAGAGAGCAGGAGAAAGACAGAGATAGACAGACAGACAGACACACAGAGAGAGAGAAGAGAGGAGAGAGCTGGCAGGATGATGAAGAGAGAGAGGAGAGAGAGAAAGGAGAATGACCTGAGAAGACAGGCAACAGCAGCGACAGGACACATCACCACACACACACAACACATAGAAAGAACAGACAGAATCAGAGAGAAGAGACCCAAGTAACAGAGACTCACTGGAGTTTGAAACCAGGTCTAAGCCAGCTCTTGCCCTACTTTTGAGCTATACCAATCCGGGTTATTAGAGAAAAAATTTTCACCTGAAATAATTAGATGGGGTAGCCCTGAAGTGACTTCATAAGATGCTATCACCAGTCTTGGGCTGTGATATCATGAACACATTGTTTTATAAACCAGCTCTGACACTGTTTCCAGTTGAAACCTAGTGAGTGCATGCAGTAGCTGTATGACATCCTTTCCTTGTCTGATCAAGACTGGCATCCTGTCCCCTATATGCAGCCTACCAATCACTCCATCACTCTGTTGATGAATAGCCTCTATAATACCACAGACATAAAGAATTACACCAAGGCTCTGGTGTTGAAAGCCCTCCTGGTGTCCTACTGCCCAGTAGCCTCCATGGTTTTTTTTAGGCTGTTTCTCCTTGTTCTTCCTTGTCCTCTTTCCCACTATTCAGCTCATTAGAAACCACAATGTGTACTATAATAATGAGCCAGTGCTGTATGAAGGTAGGGTTGCTATTGTTTAACGGACGGTGGCCAATGCTATGCAAGAAGTGTAGGTTGCCACATGCCCTAGGAACTGACATCTGCTGCAAAGGACCTTCTAAGAAGAGCTGTCAACCTGCTCTGGTCTCCATGGCATGATCAATGAAGAACAGAGTAGTTCATTAGTGAGAAAATAAGACTACATTCTAGAAATATAGCCTGGGCACTGAAGAAGCTCTCCAGAAACTGCTCCAGAAACTAGTTCTCCAGAACCCTAGAGTGCAGCTGACTGTCTTTTGAACAAAGGCCACTAGGAGTTGCTTGCTGCAAAGTACATAAGCAACAGGCAAGATTAGTTCCCAAATTGTTTCCCAGAAGAAGCAACAGAAGCAAGGACAGAATGCAGCTAATTAGGTTCAAGTCAGTCTTACTCCAACAGTCCCTTATCTGAGTGACGGCTTATGGCACCAGCTATAAGCTCATCACTGGGCTTGATTCCAGGAACTCCTGAATTGTGATTTTCCCACCCAGTGCTGACTCCCTCTATGTCTTTTGGCAAAAAGCTTACCACTTACCTAGCGTTTTCTTCTACATCAAAGCACTTTGCTAACATGTATTAATTAATCCCTAGGAAACTCCAAACTTGAAGACATTATGATCCTTGTTTTCCAGAGGAGACTGGAAGACATTCCGGGTTTAATGGAAGGAGTGGATATTCTGGTTTGCTCTGCTAACAGGTCCCTGTGTCCTTTTCTCTCTGTAATATTAGGGCTTATCCTATTTTCAAAGACAGCATTTCAAAGAGAGCATTTCATGCAGCAGTTCTGCTGGGCTTGCCACCAAAAACAGTGAAGGAGAAAGGTTGACTCTGGCCAACTTCGTAGTGTCTGTGTGGAGAATGAAAGGCCAGGCAGTGATGGCCCCTTGACACTTTCCTCCACCCATAAGGCACAAAAGAGGCATATGTGTCTATGAAGGCTACAGTAAAGAACCATCGTGCATAATTACATAGAAGAGAATTTATTGGGAGGACAGGAGGCAGGTGGAAAGGACCTGGGAACAGAATTCGAGTGGGCACCTGAAGATTTAGTTGTGGATCTGACACCGGAGTATTGATGGTATTTGCTGGTCTCACCATAATGATCTTCAGCTTTTTGTATTCTTTTCTCCCTGGCTCCAGTTTCAAAGTTGAAGGGGACTGCAAGATTGGCCAAGCTAAACTGCTGTGGTGGCACATACCTGCAATCCCAGCATTCGGAGATGGAAGGATGAGGATAAGTGTCTTAGGGTTTCTATTGTTGTGAAGAGATTCCATGACCACAGCAACTCTTATAAAGAAAAAACTTTTAATTGGGGCTGGTTTACAGCGTCAGAGGTCTAGTCCATTATTGTCATGGCAGGAAGCATGGCAGTGCAAAGGCAGACACTGTATTGGAGAAGAAGCTGAGAGGTCTACATTTGGATCCTCAGGCAGCAGGAACAGAGAGAGATACTGGGCCTGGCTTGAGCATTTGAAACCTCAAAGCCCACCCCCCAGTGACACACTTCTTCCAACAAAGCCACACCTATTCCAAAGGGCCAGACCCACTCCAACAAGGCCACACCTACTCCAACAAGGCCACACCTACTCCAACAAGGCCACACCTACTCCAACAAGGCCATACCTACTCAACAAAGCCACACCTACTTCAACAAGGGCACACTTTCTAATAGTGCCATTCTTTGAGTCTATGGGGAACCATTTTCATTCCAACCACCACAATAAGTAACTCAAGATGAGCTTCATTTATACAATAACATCAGGCCAGTCTAGGTGACACAAGACCCTGTCTCATGCATCAACAACCTCCAAGAAAGGAAAACTAGTTGTGGATAGAATGGGGAAGTTGAGGATCACCACCTACTGAGACCACACAGGAAAAAGAGTCAAGTGGATGCTGGTGCTATTACAAAGGGGTTTGGATACTGGACAGATGGATGCATGACAACTGCTTTGTAAACCTGAGCCTGTTTGTGTCTTCAGGGTCTGGGAGGAGAAGAGACTTCATGAAAGCACAGGATTAGCTGTGGTTAATAGGAGCTAGATATGTTGGTAGCTGGAGTATATGTTTTTCAGTATGAGTAGTTAAAATGTCCCACTTATTGAATCTTAAATAGAAACCTTGTCATTTTGGTCATTTTTTTTTGAGACAGTCTTGCTATGTAGCACTGGCTGGCTTGATATTCACTATATAGCCTAGCCTTGTCTCAAACTCATGCCAATCCTCTTATCTTAGCTTCCCGGAGTGCTGGAATTACAGGCATGTGTCACAATGCCCAGCTCTGGTCAGTTCTTATCTATAGTTAATCCCTAAACTCTGTCTCAGTTTGTAGGGCATGATGCTATAAGAGTAAAGGTGTCAGAGCCCAGGGGGCATCTCATATCTCTGATCCATGGCTGTTAGCATCATACACCAAAGGAGTTGAAGCATTACAGAGCCAGCATTGTAACTAGGAAAACAGACAAGGGAGGTAGACAGAGCAGAAAGGAACCTTGCATGTGTTGTCTAACCCACTAGTTTCTCATGTAGAACTTGATAATAATAGCAGAGATTAAGCTGACAATGGACAGCATTTTTCAGTCCTGAGAAATGGGAGGATGAAACTTAAAACAATGGATGTGTGGATATGAATAATGGCAGCTGTATTGCGGACAATTGGTTATATCATCACCTCTAAGGTTAGTGGGATGGGTGCTTTCTTTGTATGAGAAATATCATCAAGGAAGACAACACATGGTCCTCTCTAACACAACAGCATTTTGGAACACAGGGGGTTGTTCTTGAGAATGCTACTTCCCCATGAGAAAACTATGTCCTAGCCTTAGCACCTCATTATCTGCTAAGGTTCTGATTTCTGTGGACTTGGAGATGGGCATCAGCTCACTGTCAGTTTGTGGTGCTAGAACTCCACCACGTCTGTCATGCAGCCATTTCACAGGGCTAAACACAGATATGCATGACCTACTTGAGGGCACTGGGTACCTACCCAAGAGAAGACCAAGGAGGAACAATGGAAGAAGGAGCATTGGGAAGCTGGAATCCCACACACACACAGGGTGACCACACATCTAGATTTTCTCAGAAAATGGACAGCTGTCCTCACTTTACACTTTCTTAAAATACTCATGTATGGATGGTAAGTATATGACCACTTTCATTCATATTAATATTTTGACGATTCATCCTGGACTCTGGGCTAACCATGGTGTACAAGCAGAGATGCTGGCAGTCAGTGTGGCCCTAGACTATGGGTCAGAGCCCATAGAAAAAAATGTTCCCAGGTTGGGATAGGCATCCTTCCTTGCCCATCATTGACCCTTCATGGTTACTCTACCTTCTTTTTAATACCTTCCAGCTTTGGTTCATCTTATCAAGCTCTGCCATCCATGGCAACTGTTGCAATGACCTTACCCTCTAGGTCTCTCTCTCCTCTTATTCCTTGAGGGTTTTTGCTTCTGGCTGCCTATTAGTCTCCTGGCCCCTCATCATACCAACATGATCTCATCTAATCTCACGGCTTTAGTAAGCATCACAAGACCAGGGCTCTCTCTTCAATGCCTGACATGTCTACTCAGTGGCTCACCAGCACTTTTACTTGTGTTACTAACAGGCACCTCACAGTCTGCTGTAAAGTAAGTATTTGCTTGCCCACAGCTCAAGCCCATCATCATCCGCTAATGTTTTCATCACTGGCATTCTAATAAAGCAGACACTCGATTGGCTAACCAGAAGAAAAACCTCACACTCACCTTAAATCCTCTATCCCTTCCCACCTAATAGTTAATGTCAGAAAACCCCTGATGCCTCTAGCTTTAAGGTATTTGTGGAATCTACAGCTTCTAATTACCACCCCGTATGCTCACAACATGACGACTTACCCTCACAGTAGGGTTGGTAGGGTATTCTCTTAGCTAGATTTTCTGGCTCTACCCTTTCTTCTCTATGCTTTATTCTCAACCCAGCAAATAGGGAGATTATGGTTAAACATAGACTAGATCATATTGGTCTTCTGCTCAAAAACTCTGCTGTGGAGTTAAAACCAAACTCTTCATTATGACTTAAGAATTCTAGATGAGTTGGCCCTATTTACCATTCTGACCTCATCTTCAATTGGCCTACCTATAATTTACTCTAATCTAGTCTGTTGGTTTTCATGTCAGGTACATTCCTACCCCAGGCCCTTTGAACTTGCTGTTCCTGTTGCCTGCAATGTTCTCTTCACAATCATCTTGGCTCACTCCAGCATCTCCGCATTCTCCTTTCTTCTCAGTAAGGGCAAATCCTTACACACAGATGTAAGTGTGTGTGTGTGTGTGTGTTTGAATGTGTTATTTACTAATATTTTCCCAGGTTCGGGAAAGGTATGATATCTGACATTTAGTGAACATTAAGAGACTGGAGAGATGGCTCAGTAGTTAAAAGTTACTGCTCTTGCAGAGGCCCAGAGTTTGGTTTCTAGTGCCCATATGGTGGTTCACACCATCTATAACTCCAGTTCCAGGAGATCTAATGCTGTCTTCTGGTCTCTGAGGGCATCAGACCTGCACATAGTACACATACATACATGCAGGCAAAATAGACATAGAAACTAAATCTAAAAAAACATTCAATAAATGTTTAAAGAGATAAAAGCGTCAGTTACACACACTTTTAGTTTGCTATTCTTCCAACAAATTCTAGGCATCTTACATTGAAAGGAATGGTTATGATGTCTTATTCCAACTTCTCTACAACAACACACACACACACACACAACACAACCAAAACCCTTTCTTGAGGTGCTTGAGGACCTCAGTTTTGCCTGTACTCTTCTTAAATTGGGACCTTCTACCTGGTCAGCCAGCTGTGTAAAGGAAATTCTATGTGTTAGAAAATGTAGCCTTTTTTGAACCCAAGTCACCTAAGTCGTATCCCCCTCTTCTCTGCTGCTAGCCATGGCCTCCGTTTGGCTCCTGGCACACACATCACTCACATCCATTGTTTCCCACAGGTTAAAGCAGCCTGTGTCATCAGTTTCTCCAATGCGTAGTTCCTTCTTTTCTCACCATTGTTGTTGCCCTCCTCTGGACACAGGGCCCCACCTAAAGGATGGCCTGCCAAAGTGTCTCATAGAGTTTGCCACTCTCGGGTTTTTGACCCCCTGACATGTCACAAAGACAGGGTTTGGCATGTGACAAGGGCCTCATTGCCTCGTGGCTGGGCAGGTGGTTGTGGAGGTTGCAACATATTTGAGGTGTGTGTGAATTTATGGGCACAGTGTGAAGAGGCAGAGCAAACTGCCGGTCGTGGCATTGATTAGGTATGTCACTGGGAGAGCTGGGAGGGAAGGGCTCCTTCAGGGTAACTGGTCTTTCACTTGGGCATGGCTGGACAAGCATGTGTTTGATTCTATGGAAATTCTGCCTCACACTCAAGTGTCCTGAGAACCTTTCTAAGATGCCCTGGGGAGGCATCTGATCACATTTTCCCATTATCTCATCAATGGTATTGTTTTGGTGTCAGATGTGATGTGGGAAATGTGGGACTCAGCCTCAAACACAGTCCTAAGCAAGTCATTTCACTGCCCATCAGTGACTTTCATCTGGAGAATAATATGCGCCAGGCTCTTCCGCATGGCCAGGGCATTAAATGAGGCAAAACTGGGCATTGTGGTCCACACCTGTGGTCCTAGTACCTGGGAATCTGAGGCAGAAGGACTGTGAATTTGAGGCCAACTTGGCTAAGTTCCAGGTCAGCCTATAAATACACGGTGAGACCTCTGGGGGGAAAAGTTATAAATATTTTGTGTGTAAGTTAATAGGATGTGAAGGCAAAAGTTGTTTCTTGGCTTATACTCTGAAAAAGACACCGGGTCTATCATCATCAGTACACTGCACAGAAGGGCCCTGGAGACGTACCTGAAAACGGGGATGACATAGTCGCTTGGAAAGATGCCAGTTTGTCCAGTGACTAAGGAGACGCCCCTCAGCCAGCCATCTTGGGATTTGCCTAGAACCCTGATGCCTTCACCCTTCTTCAGGTCCAGCTCCTCAGGTCGTGGGCTGAGTAACAGTGCAGGGCCACAAACCTAGAAACACAAGGAGCTGGTGAGGGCAGTGGAGCATGCCTGAGGAGGACACAGAGCTGATGAAGGACTAAGGGAGCCAGTCCCTGTAGCTCACCGCCAGCACCTAGCAACACAAATCACTAAAAATGGAAACTTAAACATGGAAGGCGGTCAGAAGTGGAGCGACCCTGCTGGAATGCTGGGGGAGGAAGCAGGCCTCCGTCTCTCCACTCCATGTAGCTGGAAATCACAGAGGGGCCAGTATGGGCACTGTGACAATGGGCAACTGGCCTCCAGCGGAGAAACGGCTTGAAGGTCAGAATCAGTGGCAGGGGTGTGTGACAGTCTACCCTAGTGCCTCCTCAGTACTGTCTGCTGTGGTTCCGAAGACAGAAAGGCTCAGGAGATCACAGTAATGAAGCAGTCTTTGGGCTAAGTGTAGGGTTTGTTTGACTTCTGGGAACAGCCTGGGAGACAGCTGGGTGCATAATGTGTACATTAGGAAGTAGAGGAGGCAGGGGTGATTATCATTAGTATTTTTGCACGTAATGATTCCACTGGTGACTGGTGGGTGGAGGGGAGTCGGTTTGTGTCATGCAAAAACGAGTGAGAAGAAAGACGCTTTCTAAAGTTCACCCTGGAATCAGGTAGGTGGCGTCCAGGTATGAGTCACGGTAGTGAGGACAACAGGGAACAGTGAGGCTAAGCTGTGAGAAGAGCTGCCTCATGAAAGGCATTGAAGGAAGAACTTAATTGCCGTTCTGGATTCGGGGTCACCTCAGTCCAGCATGTCCAAACTTATGGCATTGTGACATGAGGTTGCCATCTTCAAAATTTATGCCCCACAACTATATAATTGAGTTTTATAATAAACATAACAAAAGCAAAATAGATCTGGTAATGTTTTAAGTTAGCTTATGATTTTGTGTTGGGCTGCATCCTTAGCTATGTTTGGTCTCACGTAGCATGTAGGCTGCAGGTTGGACATACCCAGTAGTCCTCAGAGAACCTAAGGACTGTGAGATACTCCTAAACTCTTTATCAAAGTGGTTCTTATTTGCAAGTGTTTTTTCTTACCCCAATGCTGAATGAATATGTATATGTATATGTATAACTTTACTGACTATAACAAGTCAATATTCACTTAAGACCCAATATTTTAAACCTGAAGTGAGACAATACCCAATCTCCTAGCAATGTTGTGCTTTCTAATCTGTGTTTTTCTCGTCTGCGCTCACCACCATGGTGGAAGAGAAGGAAGGGGTGTTGTTGGCTGTTTGGATGCATGGGTTGGGCATGGAGACTAGGTGGCGGGGGAGGCAGCTGGGTTGGCTCTGAGCTTTTTACTCACATGTTAGTTGAGAGGTGTTGCTGGGAGCTGGGCACATTGACCACGGCTGTGGAATGTCCTGGAGAGGCAGGTGCAGAGTGAGAAGTGCTGACCTGTACCGGCAGAGGAGACAGCCAAGCAGAACCAGTGAGCACCACAAGCCAGGTGCATGAACAGGACTCAGAGCAGCTTGACACAGCTGAAAACCAACATCCATGCCCAGCACCGCCCACCCCCGCCATTTCTCTGGTTTGTGGCTTTGGGCAGAGTGAGGTAGAACAGATATAGTATGACCTGGTGCACAGGTAGTATACCACGGCTGGGATTTTTGGGTAGTATACCAAAGGAGTGTAGCAGAGTATGGCAGGCAGGCTGTCAATGTAGAGCCAGCAGGATTGTGAGCTTCCTCTGGCCCACACTACCTAGGTCTTATCTATGTGGGAAAACCTGTGTGTGGAAAATAGTAAGACGACTAACAGGGACCCAGGACTTAGCTCCCCTGCACACTTTATAAGTGCCTTATAAGTATCAACAAATTTAGTTCTTATCTAAGGTAGTTTATTAATGAAAGGGGACACTGTGGGGGACAAGAGTTATTAACTAGGATACACAGAGTTTAAAATTAAGTCTAGGATATGAGTCCACCTGCTCATTAACTACTGATAGTATTAAAACACATACATACATACATACATACATACATACATACACACACACATCTTAGTGGGGTATTCAATAACTTACAGAACATGAATCTGAATCCCTTTCATTTCTCTCATATAAAAACACAACAGCAATGATAGAAGCCTCTGAACTCTGCCTGCTTTCCTAGGAAAAAAGTTACGCTATCATCTATTTATTATCTATCTATCAATCATCTCTCTTCTCTCTCTCTCTCTCTCTCTCTCTCTCTCTCCACTCCCATGTGTGTACGTGTACATATGGAGGTCAGTTCTATCTGCCATATAGGTCCTGGGGATAGCATTCAAAACTCACATCCTCAGTTTTGGCAGCAAGCACCTTTTCCTGCTGAGCTATCTCATCAGTCTTTATCTTTTCTTCCTCCCCCACTTCTTTCTTTTTTGAGTCAGGATTTCTCATCGGGACCTGGGCCTTGCTGATCATGCTAGGCTGGCCAGCCAGTGAATCATCTCTGGGTTTGCAAGTCCATACCACTCCATCTGGGTCTTTTATCTGGATTCCGGGGATTGAATTTAAGTCTTCTCATTTGTGTGGCAAGCATTTTAAAGACTGAGCTACCTTAGAATATTTCTCTGCTTCCCTTTCCAGCCTTGCTTTCTGTCTTAGCAATAAAAACCATTGCTGCAATGAAACCCTATGAACAAAAAGCACGTTGGTGAGGGGGAGTTGATGTGGCTTATCATTGAGGAAGTCAGGACAGGAGCTCAACAAGGAAGGAATCTGGAGGAAGAAGCTGATGCAGAGGTCATGAGGGTGCTGATTGCTGCTTCTTCACTAGTTCAGCTTGCATTCTTTTAGAAGCCAGGATCACCAGTCCAGGAATAGAACCACCCACAATGGGTAGCCTTTTGCCCATAAATCACTAATTAAGAAAATGCCTACAGGCTTGCTTAAGCCCTCATCATATGGAGGTCTCTCTTGTGCTTGTTTGTTTCAGAGATACCTGTTCACTACATTTGGTTATTATACAGTGCATGTAAGTACAAAGTTATTGTAATGTACCCTATAAAACTCAGACAATACACCCCCAAAAAACAAGCAAAGTACCACAATATGATATTCTTATCACAGAGTAGATGTTGTTTACTAAAATGTGATCTAACAGATGAGGACACCTGGTCATTAAAGTGGTCCCCAGAGTAAGAGTAAGACTGGGAGATTAGAGGGATGTCTGATATGTACTGTTTCTGGCTCACTACACACCATACACCAGTGTCTGTCTGTCTGTCTGTCTGTCCATCAGTCTGTCCCTCTCTCCAACTCTCTCCTGTTAAAGAGTACACTGGCCTAGTTGAGTGGGTTAAGCTAGGCAGGAATGAAGCACATCCCCTTGTGCTTCATGTCTGAGCTTCATTCATTTTAGATTCTGTGAGTGTGTGTGTGTGTGTGTGTGTGTGTGTGTGCACGTGCATGTGTCTGAAGAGACAAAAGGAACACGTGGGAACTCTCTGGAGATGGTGGCTGTGGGTTCTTCATAAGAACATCGAAAGTTCTTAACCACTGAGCTATCTATCTACTTAGTGCAAGCATTGTCTTGAGGTTTCCTCTTCTCAAATGATTTGAGCTTGTGTCAAGTTGACATGAAACTATCCAACCCAACTGACCCCTTGTCAGCTTGACACACAAGCACATCAGTGTCAAGCTACGACTTTTCCTTTCTTCTTCATCCGCAAGATGAGACATTATATATCAGTATCTCAACATAAAACATTTTACAAACTTAAAAAGTCCCACTGTCTTTACAGATTCAAACACTTTAAATTCATTCTGTTTAAAACATTCAAAGTCTCTCATAAAACCTAAAATCTCTTTCAAAATTTAGTCTCTCAGGTGCAGGATACTGTAAAATCAAAAATAAGTTAAACACACTATTACTTTGAGAGGGAAATACCAGGACAGTCACAGTTAGATCAAAGCAATGCCCAGTATCTGGGTTCCCACTAAAAGCTTGAGTCTCTTCTCTAGCTCCAGCCTCTGTATCACACACGGCTTGTCTCCTAAGCTTGGGTAGGATCTCCTTCCCACTGCTGCTCCTGGTCTTGGTGGTCATCCCTTGGCAGTGGCATCTCCAAAATGCTGGGGTCTTCTGCTGCAACTGGGCAACACTTTCACCAATGGGGTCTCTTCATGGTAACTAAGTCTCAACTTTTTTGTATGGCCCTTTCAATCCCAGGCTGTCAACTGCAACTGAGGCTGCATCTTCATCAATGGCCTCTCCTGGCCTCTCACAGCACCAAGACTTAGCTGCTTTCCATGAACCTTTCATGCCTTCAAAATAGTGCCACCTGAGTGACTCTTACACTACCAAATCTGGCTACCAGCTTGAGGTACAACCAGGGCCACCTCTGGAACACAGCTTCTATGTGCTGACTTTCAGGAAACACTTCCCAGAAGAATTCTCCTAGTGATGATGGTCTTTCCTTAATCATCACTAATTTTTCAGCTTGAGCTGACCAGCATCAAGTATCCCAGTAAAACAGAGATGACTGAGTGGTTCTGCTCTCCTGTTAACTGGGGCGGATTCTTCAGCCCTGGCTGAGCAGAACCACAGATCTTCACACAAATGGCTCTGGTAGAATCTTTGCTTCCCTTTGGAACTTCATAAACCAGGGTGCCATCGTCTGCACCGCTCTCCACATTTTTATCTTCCAAGCTCCTACAGAACATCCCACTGAGCTCTCAGTCAATGGCTCTCTAGCCCAAAGTTCCAAGGTTCTTCCACAATCTTCCCAAAAACTTTGTCAAGTCTGTCACAGCAATACCCTATACCCTGGCACTGACTTCTGTCTTAGGGTTTTATTGCTGTGGAGAGATGCCGTGACCATGGCAACTCTTAGAAAGAAAATATTCAATTGGGGCTGGGTTACAATTCAGAGTCTTAGTTCATTCTCATTATGTTGGGAGCCATGGTGGTACTCAGACATGGTCCTGGAGAGGTAACAGAGTTCTACATTCGGATCCACTGGCAGCTAGAAGAGAGCAATTACTGGGTCTGGCTTAGGCATATAGAACCCTAAAGTCCACCCCAGGTGACACACTTCCTCCAACAAAGCCACACCTTCTTGAACAAGGCTACATTTCCCAATGCCATGACCTAAGTGTTCAAACCTGAGTCTATGGGGGCCATTCTCATTCAAACCACCTTTCCCTACTCCTGCTCTCATCTCTGCTGTGTGGTCTCTTTGGCCATGCTGTTTCTGTCATTTATTTCTCACATCTTCTTACTTCTATTTTCTATAAAAAACTAAATCATAAATAATCATGTACACAGCAAGTGTATAATAATTTTATGCATCACTTATGTAGTAGTATAAATGATGTGTGTATCCATACCAGTAATCTCAGAATACAAACAGTAATAGGATATTGTGCAGCTCTCTGCATCTTCCTCAATAACCAACCACACGGCTTCCCTTCCTCTAGAGCAACAAAGTAGCAACGAAATAATTTTATGGTTGGGGGTTGTAGTGGTTTGAAGATGCTTGGCTCATGGGAAGTGGTACTATTTATTAGGAGGTGTAGCCTTGTTGGAATAGGTGTGGCCTTGTTGGAGGAAGTGTGTCACTGTACAGGTGGACCATGGAGGGCTCCTATGCTCAAGCTTCACCCAGTTCGGAAATGAGAGCCTCCTTCTGATCAAGATGTAGAGTTCTCAGCTCCTCCAGCACCAAGTCTCCCTATGTGATGCTATGCTTCACCATGATTATAATGGACTGAACCTCTGAAACTGTAAGCCAGCTCCAGTTAAATGCCCTCATAAGAGTTGCCTTGGTCATGGTGTTTCTTCACAGCAATGGAAACCTAACTAAGACAGGGGTCCCTACATCATAAGGAACTGTATTAAAGTGTCACAACATTGGGAATGTTGAGAACCACTGCTCTAATCATTGTGCTAAAATGTGTGCTAGTCATCCCAGGGCTTTTTGTGTAGTTTCTTCCACTCTGACACACATCCTTACACAGGCTTCTTTGTTTTGTCTGCTATGAGCATCATACAAAAGCACATGAGGCTGGAGAGATGGCTTAGTGGTTAAGAGCTCTGACTGCTCTTCCAGAGGTCCTGAGTTCAAATCCCAGCAACCACCTGGTGGCTCACAACTGGGATCCAGTTGAAGAGAGTGACAGTGTACTCCCTTATAGAAAAAAATAAAGTTTATTTTTTTTTAAAAAGAAAGCACATAGAGTAAGTGTATTCTGTGACATGGAGTTTTGCCGGGTATTTGTGGTTCCTGTCTCCTATTTCATTGCAGGAGTATACCACCATAGGACTAATCTATCGCTCGTCTGTCATTTGGGCGGCTTTTAGTTTGGGGCTGTTATGAAAAGTGTTGGTATGAACATTCCTGTACATGTCCCCTGTGCCCATGTACAAGAGTTTCTCCAGGATATACACCTAGGAATGGAATTGATGGGCCGTAGGGTAGGAGCCTGTTCAGTTTTATTAGGTAATAACAAAGTGTTTCCCAGTGTGGCTGTAACAATTTACAAGTCTGCCGGCAACAAATGACAATTCCTGTTATTTTAGAGTCTTGCCAGCATGAGGTAACATGCTCTTTAATATCTGCTCATGTGGTGTATGAAACGCTAACTCATTGTGGCTTTACATTCATGCCTGTGGATGCCAACAGATTTGAACTTATTCTTTTTCCCTGTTTTCAAATGTTTACTGACCATTCTTAGTACATGAAATGTCTGTTCTAGATCCTCTGTCATCCCAAAGTCCTTGGGTTATTTATTATTTTCTCATTAAGTTGTGGGATTCTATTATTTTTAGATATGAACTCCTTGTAGCTTATATATTATATATATATATATATATATATATATATATATATATATATATATATATATATTTCTGTGAGATCTTTTGGTGGACAAAATTAATTATATAATATATTCCCACACAGCACTTTTGAAAAATCTTAGCTAAAATGTCTTTTAATCTCAAGGTTGTGAGGTGTGCTTCTATGTTGCCTTTTTAAAGTTTCATAGTTTCACTTTTCATATATACGTTCTTTAGTCCACATGGAATGGATTTTTGACAAGGAAGGAATCCAATTTCATTCTTTCTCCACACAGATACTCAATTAGCCCGTGTCATAGCTCATTCTTCCCTTGTGACTTGCAAAACTTTTGCCATAAATCTCCACACTGTCCGTTTCCAGGTTTTCTAGCTTGTTCCATTGATTTAAAAGAAGCTGGAGCTAAGTACGAGCCAAGTTAGTGACTGCCGTTTTAACTTAAGAATTCAGCAGGCCAAAGTCACTCCGAATCAAAACCGCCGCCCCCTCCAACTTTAGAAAGTCATTTGGCCCCCACTGGGCATTTTAATGTTGTGTTTGAACATTAGAGTTAGTTTTTGTATTTCATAAAACAAACTCTAGAGCTGTTGAATTTGGGGACACATTTTGGTGGGGGCGGGAATAACAACTTTAAGATATTGAAATGTGGGTGTGGTGAGATCAGAGGAATATGACTGAAGGCCAGCTCCGGCCTTTCACCTTCTTCCCTTCGACCATTTGCCATAAATCAGGTCTCCACACTGTCTTGGTTCCAGGGTTTCTGGCATATTACATTGACTTAAAAGAAACTGGAGCTAAGAGTCTCCCCCGTCCGTCCCTCCGTCCTCGTCCCTCCGTCCTCCGTCCCTCCGTCCCTCCGTCCCTCGCCTCCCCTCCTCCCTCTCTTCCTCTTTCCATTCTTCTTTCCTTCCTATTTGACATCCTTGTGGCTCTGGATGGCCTGGAACTTGCTATGGGATCATGCACATCACCTGATTCAGCTGCCTCAGTGGTAACGTCCGTGGGCTACCACACCTGGGCCAGACACCATTTAAACAGAGATATTGAGTTTTCCTGTTTAAAAGCCTGACACCATCTATTTTGTCTTTTTTGATCTTAAGGACTGCAGAAAACTTGACACAACAGTGCCTGTCCTTAATTCTAGCACTGGGAAAGCAGAGACAAGAGGATCAGAAGTTCAAGGTCACGTTCTGCAAAATACCATGTTCAAGGCCAATCTGGGTTACATGAGAGCCCATCTCAGATAAAAAGAAATTACACTGTAAAGCCTGTAACTTTATTTTACACCCAGTACTTGGGAGGCTGAGGCAGGACTGCCATTTGAGAGCAACCTAGATTACATGGTGAGTTCCAAGTCAGCCTGAGGTAAAGAGTTAGACACTGAAAACCATAAATAAATAAATAAATAAATAAATAAATAAATAAATAAATAAAGTAAAAGTAAAAGAAAATTACCTTCTTAGTTTTCTTTTTGGTACGTAGACATGCAGCTGTGTTTACAAATGCCGGTTTGAGGCTAGTAACTTTGATAACAGCATATCTATTCTCAGTGTATTATTCTGATTTTTTTGCGTTTTCTATATAGACAATAATATAATATTCAATTAATGACTCTTTTCTTCAAATATTCAACCTTTCCTTCTTCTTGCTTAGTCTGTTGGCCAGGCCTCTAGGCAGGATTTCCCAGAAATATAGCAGGGTCTCGTTCTAACCTTCAAGGGCTCAGCATTTCACCATTAAGCAAGATGTTTGCTGTAGGTTTAGACAGATCCCTTTCACTGAATTCTTTTAAGGTTTTTATTCCTAGCTTGATAAAATTTCTAGTGTATAATAAATAGAATAAAGAATTCTATCAAATATTTCCATATATATTTTTCCCATACTATTTCTCTCTATTCTTTAGGATGTTACATAGGCTTCTTTTCTTTAACTACTTAACATGATATATTAGTGGAATTACTTTTCTTTTTGCTCTTTGTTTATTTTTATTTTACATGTATGGTAATCTTGGCTGTGTGTCTGTGCATCATCTGTATACTGTTCCCTCAGGGGTCAGGAGAGGCATCAGGTATTATGGAACTGGAGTAACAGACAGATGTTAGCTACCATGTAGGTGCTGGGGATTGAACTCAGATTCTCTGTAAGAGCTATTTCTCCAACCTGGTGTTTTCTTTTCTTTTTTTTTTTTCAATATTAGATAATAATTTAATGTTTCACTATGGGTCAAGAATATGTTTTTTTTTCTTTTTTAATTTTATTTTTTGCTTATTCACTTTATAACCCGTCCCATTCACCCCCTCCCACAATCCTTCCCCATCTCTTCTTTTTTGAGTACCCCCTTCTCCTGTATCCCCCACCCTGCCACTTTAAGTCTCTGAGAGGCTAGGTGCTTCCTCTCCCCTTGAGGCCAGATGAGGCACCCAGCTAGAAGACCATACCCCATATACAGGCTGCATGTTTTGGGATAGCCCCCACTCCAGATGTTTGAGACCTACATGAAAACCAAGCTGCATATTTGCAACATATGTGCAGGGAGGCCTAGGTCCAGCCCATGGAGCTAGATCTGTGCTAGACCAGGCATGCTCCACGGTTGGTGATTCAGTCTCTGAGAGCTCCAAGGGTTCAGGTTGGTTTACTCTGTTGTCTTCCTGTGCAGTTCCTATCTCCTTAGGGCCCGCAATCCTTCCCCTATTCTTCTATAAGAGTCCTCAAGCTCCATCCACTGTTTGGCTCTGGATGTCTGTATCTGTCTGAGTCAGCTGCTGGTTAGAGCCTCTCAGAGGACAGCTTGCCCCTGTCTGTTCTCAGGCTGGAGGTTTAGATCCTGGGAGCTCTGGTTGAATCTTTTGATGCTCATTCTAAAAAGGACAAAAGCACCCTCACTTTGGTCTTCCTCCTTCTTCTTGAGTTTCATGAGGTTTATGTGTTGCATCTTAGGTATTGTGTGCTTTTGGACTAATATCCGCTTATCAGTGAGTGCATACCATGTGTGTTCTTTTGTGATTAGGTCATCTCACTCAGGATGATATTTTCTAGCTCCATCCATTTGCCTAAGAATTTCATGAGCTCATTGTTTTTAATAGCTGAGTAGTACTCCATTGTGTAAATGTACCACATTTTCTGTATCCATTCTTCTGTTGAAGGACATCTGGGTTCTTTCCAGCTTCTGGCTATTATAAATAAGGCCGCTATGAACATAGTGGAGCATGTGGCCCTGTTGCATGTTGAAATATCTTCTGGGTTATATGCCCAGGAGGGGTATAGTTGGGTCCTCAGGTAACACTATGTTCAGTTTTCTGAGGTATCGCCAGACTGCTTTCCATAGTGGTTGTACCAGCTTGCAATCCCACAACCTGGTGTTATTTTTATTTTTATTTATAATATAAAGAATAACCTAGGCTCCATGAAATACACAGAGCTTTTTTTTTTCTTTTCATGTTTGGAAGAGTTTAAACACTATCTCCCCAAAGTTGTGAAAGAACTTAAATAGACACCTCTCTGGGTTTTTGTTTGTTTGTTTTTTTGGTGTGTGTGTGTGTGTGTTTAAATTCGATTACCTTCCTTCCTGTCCCTCCTTCTTTCTTTTCTCTCTGAAAGGATCTGGCTATGTAGTCCTGGCTGGCCTCAAACTTAAGATTCCCTCCTGTGCGCTGGCTCATTTGGTCAGGTGTACTCCACCCTTTGCCTTTGTTTTTCTGAGCCACGTATCTGCTGCCTTTAAAACAAGATTTATGTCTGAGGATAGAGAGACTGGCTACTATAGTACATTTGAAAGATAAGGGCATATCGTTCCTTAATTATAACCTTTGTCCATTTATCTTCTATCTATCATTATCTATCTATTATCATCTATCTATCTTCTATTCATTCATTGTCTTTGAAGCAGGATTTCTCTGTGCATTCCCAGCTGTCCTGGACCTTGCTCTGTAGACCAGGCTAGCCTTGAGACATCTGCCTGCCTCTACCTTCTGGCCCATTGTCTACTAAAGTGTTACGATTTATAGCATAACCACATTTCAGTAAACAACGCACCTGCTATGTCTATTTTGAGTTCCCCTACTGGTACTTATTTACCAAGTATTATTGTTAAGAATCTGTGAGGTCAGAGGATTTTTGACAGGGTGCTAATATGCCATCTTCCTGAAGCAGGATCTTGTCTTCACATTTTCCAGACAGACCAATCCCAAGATGTGATGTGTCAGAACATCTAGTGAGTCCCATGATTCACCCACCCCAGCCCAAACAAAAGTACCCTCTGTTCTGAGAACGTAGCTTTTGTGTTAGAAAGAGTAGCGTCGAAGTACATGTTTCCAGCGCAGAGCTGGATGGACCAACGGGTCAAGAGACTACAGCATTTTTTTCTCTTAAAAACTGGTTCTGAGTTCAGATCCCTAGGGAACGAGACTTTTCTGTTACTCTTTTACCATGTAATTCCAGGCAAGTGGACCCGTTTGTCCCTGAATTCTTCCATCTGACTTGGTGTAAATTAATAGATTTTTCCGTGACCACTTGTCAAGAGTTCATAAGTCTTAGAGTCTCACTTCAGGAGAGATAGTTGGGAGGCAAACTAAAGTTAGCTAAAAAGGTAATTGAAAAAATTGTTTTGGAGAAATTCAGAGAGCCCAGACATTCTTTGACAATTCGACTCCATCTTTGTGATATTTACAAAACTGACTATTTACATGTATCTATTGACTCAGGAAAACAAAAAACTTCTCTGAAGTTATTAGAAGATCAAAGGAGATGATTTTTAGGAAGAAAAGAAATCAGGTATGGTAGTGCATGCCTGTAATCCAGCACACAGGAGGTGAGGCAGGAGGATTATGATTTTTGAAGCATCCCTGTACTACATAGTAAGATGTTTTTCCTCACCCCTGACCCTATCCTTTAAAAAAAGAGCAGAAAAAAAAAAAAAAAAAAAACCCACAGCTCCCTACATTATCAAATCACTTGTCCCTGTCCCCTTGGGGGCAATTGAGTTCCCTCAGTAAAAGTGAGCTCATAGCCTTTGAAATCATAGACATAGCTCTCCCATGGTAATCTGAAGCTGCCTGATACCTTCTTGGTGGCAGGACAGCTTTCCTCTCTGAATTATTTAATGGGAGACCATATGAAAACCACCCCATACTCAGGCAGAGACCTTGATTGGTCATGGAATCTTTCCATCTTTTGAGACTAATAGAGAGCATGGATCCGAGGCCCACCAGCAGCCTGGCATCCTCTCTAGAGACAAGCCTGGGGTGGACATATGGAAGGACGTTTAGCATTTTCTCCAAAGCCGCCTCTTAAAGTCTCTTTTCGAAAGTGTGAGGCTAGTTTTATTCGACTCTGAAGTGTAGGAAAAGCCCATTCTTCACATTTCTAACTGGATTTAAGCAACTTGAATTGGCTGTTCCATAGACCCACAGTCTCTGCCTCAATGGTCCAGCCTGTGGCAACTCTGCAAGTAAATTTCTGCTGTTTTTTTCTGTCAGTGAGATTAGTACATAAGCTCAGAGCCCAAGGCTCTTTGGACAATGGCTACTTCTCACCTTCCAGAGTTTTTCTGTACCAGATAGGAATAAAGAGAGCCTGAAACATTTCAATTTCAGACCATCTGTTTCCAAACATGAAAGTTCTGACCTCATTGTACTAAAAAGGCATGCGAATGTGGACCTGGTTAAAGAGGAGGAAATCTAGAGAACAGATATGTAGCTTAGCTGATTTTTCTTCAGCTCTTAGAGCATACCTGAGCATTCCACAAATGTCCACTGAGTTTTTCCAAGAAGACTTGTGTCAAACCATCTGGGTTTAGATGGTTTCTCTTGCCCAGTCATTTTGTCTGGTATCAGCATTATTACCAGATAATTGAGGTGCATTGGAAGTTAGGTAGGGTCCCTTTTTGTTTTTATGGATGATTTCCCACAAACTACAGGTGTTATGTCCCTCAATGGTGGATGGACCTGGTCTGGTACTCAAGGATTCAGACAGATAGGCATATGATAATATATGGCATCACTTGGACATGTCTGATCCCTTCCAGTCAGCGAGTGCTCTGAGTGTCTGAGTCCTAGGTACCATCATCTGTGAATGAAAACGGTTTGAAAAGAAAGCCCCCGTTCCCTTGTTTTAAGGGGTATGTAATCTCACTGAGATAAAATGAGAGGAGCCAAAATAGATTTCTGAGAATGCGCCTGCCACAAGAGCTCATGTTCATAGAGGCCACACACTCCTAATTTATTTTCTCATGTTATAGTAAGTCAAAAAGACCAATTGCTGTATGCGTGTGTGCACACGTATATGCATGTTTGTGTGGGTTCCCGTGGGTGTGCATACCTGTTCATGTGGAGGCCTGAGGTCCAACTGGGATGTTATACCTCAGAAATCATCCCTGGCCTCTCTTTTAGATAGGTTCTCTGTGAGATGAATCTGGTCCAATAGGCTAAGCTGGCTGGCCAGGGACCCACTTGTCTCTGCTCCTCTGGTCTTCCAAACTAAGCATTACTATATCTTCCTCATTCACATTTTGCTGACAAGATTGCTAAGCAAACGCATATTACAATAATTTGCCAAGGGCCACAGGGCCGGGTAGTTGGCAGAGGTGAGATCTGAACTTGAACGGTCTGATACAGAGTCCATTCCTTCAGCCCCACTTGCGATGTCTGAGGCAGCACATGTATTTTGGAGGTAGGATCAAGGGTGCCAGTGATAGGGCTGGAGGGTTCTTGGAGGACAGGCAACAATGAGGGCTAGAACCACAGGCAACTCATTAGCTCTCAGTTCCTTATTTGTGAGGTTGAGTTAGGACAGGTTTGCCCAGTTTCAGAGAGACCTACAAAGGCATCTGAGAAACTTCCCAGCCATCTCTCCCCTGTAAATTTTATGAGTGAATTTCACAAGGCAGAGGGAACAGAGCAGAGCCCGAGGGAGAGTGGTGGCAGCCTTTGAGTTGGTTCATACACAATGCTCACTGGTCAAAGCAAATGCTACCACGCCCAGTGCTACTTTGCTCCTGGTCAGTGGCCAGGTTAGATGCTCAGCCCTGTCTACTAGTCAAACATTATTTTTAAGAGTTGTGGCTGAGGGCCTTTGGTTCTTATGAATTATATGAGTCTTTTTTTTTTTTTTATATATGAGTCTTGAAAAACCCAAAGTCCCGGCTTTATTATTTTTAAAGGGTTTATTATTTATGCCTACTTATGTTTGTGTGTGTGTGTGCAGGTTCTCATGGAGGCCAGAAGAGGATGTTAGATGCCCTGGAGCTGGAGTTACAGATGCTCATGAGCCATACAATGTGGGTACTAGGCTTAAGCTCGGGTCCTCTGCAGGAAATAGTCTTAACCCCAGAGCCATATCTCTAGCCCCCGCCTCTGGTTTTAGAGTCTCAGGATGTAAGAGCTGGAATAGACCTTAAATCTTTAATCCCCAAGCCTCAAAGAGTGCAAGTGTCATGGTGATGGTCACAGGTGGAGTTTAACATCAGTCAAGCCGGGCCTACCATGGTGGGAGGGGCCATGTCCCAGAGCTGGTTGGGGCAGGTTCTAGACTAGCTTTCCAGTCTCTTTTACTTACATTCCTAACAAACCCTTGAGGCTTTCCCTGTGCATGCCTCTGCTCTCCTGGTGCCTAAACCCTAGAGAGCACAGACAGCACAACAAACGACTAGAAGGGACTGAAGCTAGTTAAATGCTTTTTCTAAAGGAACTGTTTGCGATGGAGAATGAATGAGAACTGTTTCTGATGGTCTTTTCCTTTTTGACTGTTTTTTTTTTTGTTTGTTTTTTGTGTTTATTCGAGACAGGGTTTCTCTGTGTAGACCTGGCTGTCCTGAACTCACTCGGTAGACCTGGCTGGCCTCGAACTCAGAAATCCACCTGCCTCTGCCTCCCAAGTGCTGGGACTAAAGGCGTGCGCCACCACTGCCCGGCTTCTTTTTGACTGTTTTATTCTCTGGCTAGAATGAACTTGGCTATGAGATTCATTCACACTATTCCATTGCTTCCCCTCGTACCTGGAATGTTTACTCTTGTGGGGTCCCTTACCCTTTGGGGTCCATCCCATTCACTTATGTACATGGTATTGGGAGCAATTATTTCTATATATGGGAGGCTAGACTTTAGGAAGCATGGTGGCCTGGCTTGAGGCCCAGGGTTACAGGTGACTCTGGGACAGAGCCCAAATATAAAGCATAAAAGCATGGGCACACTGTCCTCAAGGGAGGGGATAGATTAAGATCAAAATTGCTGGCAAGGCATAAGCCAGGAAGGCAAAATTGATGAGACAGGCTGAATGTAGCAGCAACACCCTTTATCTCCTGTGTGTGTCCCACAAAGTCTACATTCACTTGGCACTCATCCACCCTAGCTAGAGAGACTCCTCTCCTTCATTGCCTTATTTCTTATTCAGGTCCTCGTCCATACAAGGATTTCCTCACTCATCTACATCTCTCTCTTATCCAATCTCTCCATCACTTAGGTGTTCATTCAGTCTGCCTCTTGCTCATAGTCAGCGGCTCACACACACACAGCCACAGGATACATTCAAGAGGGCCCTCTCATTTGTCTATTTGTGTATTCAGCTCACATTTAGTAAACGTCTTGCCCTCTCCAGGCTTGACTGGACTTAACCCTGGAATGGTGGAAGGTACCAGTTGCCCTGGCCTTGTGGAGTTCAAAGCAGTAAGAGAGCCCTCAGGCAAACTCTCAAACAAGGTGGGTAGTAAGAGAGATCTCCAGCCTGTGTAGTCAGCCTGCGTGTGGTAGAGTATTGAATGTTCCTTCCTCTCCACAGGGTTCAAAGTGACCAGACACGCATGCTCACAAAGCCTTACAAAAAAAAGAAAGATCAAGGTCCGGGACCAACCAACTTTTTCTGTAAAGGTTCAGAGGGTAAGTATTTTAGGTTTTTCATTTAGTTTCAGTCAAAGTCACCCAACTCTGTCATTGTGGTATGAAATTGGCCACGGATAATACCCACAGAGTGAGCCTACCTGTGTGACAATAAACTTTATTTTTTGAGCACTGAAAATGAGATTATTCTTGCTTGTTATAGAATACTATTCTTTTGATCTCCTCCACACCCCAGTTCCAAACCAGGGAGCAGGCAATACTTGTCCCATAAGTTGTAGATTGTCAGTATTATTTTAGGTCAAAGAAACAAATGAATGGAAGATGATTTCCAGGTGCAACATTGAGGTGGTCAGTCCTTCTCTGGGGACCCCGGTTTTTAGGTTGGTGGCTGTAAAGTATCTAATACCAGGTTCAGGAACAAAGGCCAGGAAGTCCCCAGTTATATTCTGTCACTTGAGCCAAAGTTGGTGACGATTAAGCCAGTAGACTGTGCTCCAGTATACACCTGCTTACATCTGTTCAGGGACTGCTTCCTGACTATACATCCAAGCGTGGCATGTCACCAGGTCTCAGTCACTTGAACCTAGATAAAGAAATGACTGGCACATGGCAGGCCACCATGTTTGAGAATAGAAGCTTAATGTCAACAAACATTCTTGGCTAGTCTGGCTTAGGGAGAGCCAAGGGCTGTGAGGAAAGAGGCAGAAACACAGAGAAGCACTTGAGTTGAGCCAGGCCAGTGGCAAAGATCTGGCCTCCTTTCTGTCCCTGCTGTCTCTGTCATCAGTGTCCTACCTAGTAGTTAGCATGGGAAAGATGTCTTAGAAACATATATTCTGAAGTGTGCAACATTATTTGCTGTGTCAGCAGATTTTTATTTGTGCACCAAGCTGTCCAATTTCCCACTAGTAGCTTGATTGTTCGCAGAAGGAGTGAGAAAAGAGGGAGACGGGTGGGTTATTTTCTCTCTTATACTGGCCTTTGAAATACAAGAAGCATTTTTGTATGAAATAAAATGCCCTATTTTTTCTGGGAAATTTCACTACTGTTTTCTTTTCTTAGAATATTGTTATTCACCAAAAGAAAAATTGCTAAGTTGTTAACGAGGGGCTGTGATGGAGAACATGTTTATCCTTTTCTATGGAAACAATAGAAAGTCATGCCCATCCTTTTCTCCCATAAAAATGCCACCTTTGAAGAAGGCCTTTCCAGAGTACCTTGTTTGCTAAACAAACTTGGATGTACCCCTAACTCAGTACAGCCACCACAAAATGACAAAGAAAAAGATTGTAGCCTTACAGAATCTTAGATTACAGACTTGTCACATGGCACAGTGACTCATTTCCTATGTCTGGGCATGACAGACATTACTAATCAATCCCATAATTTTTCTCACTGTGCCTGTTTACTCCCCACAGATTGTTTTAAAACCATTTCTGTGGACAGTTGAAATTTCTACTTTTGCTGTTGTAGTGTAGGGAAAGACTTGGAAGATAGCCAACCCTGGGTTGAATAACCCTGAGCTAATTATGGGTTATTCAATGAAGGGTCTCTCAGTTTCTTCATTTAAAAGGAAGCAGTGCTATTTATTAGCAACACCCAGAGGTTGGGGTGGTATTTGGGACCATAGCACTGAATCTGTCATAAATGGGTCCTTTCCTTTGGGTTGAGCTGAAGTGGAAAGTGAAGCCAGTTTGGTGACTCAATCTTTTGATTCTTTCAGCTTACTTCAGGTCTAGAGTAGTGTGCTTGCCTGCTTCCAGGAACAGGACACTGACAAACCTACTTGTCCCACTTTACAAATTTTCAGGTTTCTCCAAAGCCCCTGACAGTCTCTCAGTGTGTATTTGAGATGCATGGTTTGCTGGGGTATCAGATAGGACATTGTCTCCACACAGGCCTTGCCTTAGCTGTTGTTTATATCACATTAGTTACACATCTGGTCTATACTTTGTGCATTAGTGGCTCTCAACTGGTGAGACTGTGTCCAGGGGATGTCTAACAATATCTGGAGAGATTTTTTTAAATGGCCATAGGAGGGTGACCAGGTCTGCAGAGAGAAGGTGTGTGCATTTCAGGTCCCTGCGGATGAGCCCTGAGTTCAGCCTCAGAGTTCAAGAATCTCTGTTTAAATGCTGAGGTGCAGGCTGGGCCACTCCCTCTTTCACCCAGACAGGGTTGGGTCTCCTTAGTGGTTCACCAGCCAGGATTAATTGGGTAAAGTGATGATGTAAAGTTTAACCACTCATTGGAGAAGTGCTGAATCAAGGAAGGAAGAGAGGTTAATTACCAAACCTGCTTTAGTCACCAGAAACCAGGTTTTCTCTAGAGTGTGTTGGGGAGCTGGGGCAGGGCTGGGCATGGAAGCGTATAGAAGTAACCATGTACCAAGAGCCCTGCACTGTTCAGAGACTAGGCTGCTGGGCAGGGATGGCTGCAGCTCCTGGCTTGCCTCCTTCATTTACCTGTTTGACTGCTGTGACCTCCAGGTCTCCGTCTGTACACTGTTTCCCCTAGGCGACCTTCTTGCCTCTCAGACCGGGTAGACCCTTTATCTCAATTTTCTTCATGCCTCACCTTCAAACCTTATAGCATTTTGCATATTTATAACTATGAAATCAATATTCAATATTTTAGTGTGTGTCTACCTTGCTGCCTTGAAGCTTCCCTAAGTGCAGTGACCAAGTGCCTTGTTTCCTGAGTGTCTGGCTCAAGTGTTTTGGGCATAATGGATACCTAACAGCTCTTTATTGACTGCGCCACTGACAATGTAAAAACAACAACAACAACAACAACACAAACCAGGGCTCATTCTTGGCTTAGGACACTTATCAGGTGAGGACAGGACTCCCAGAAAGAGCTAAAAAGTGTGTGTGTGTGTGTGTGTTGATCGGTGCGTGTGTGTGTGGTGTGTGTGCATGTGTGTGTGTGTGTATGTGCATGTGTAGAACAGTGGACAGGGAGCTGGTCCTACCTCAGCCTATGTCTCCCTATTCCAAAGTCTTTTATATGTATTTCTTGGCATGAGTTTACTTGGGATTATAGCTGAGGGTCTGACTTTAGCAAGTAGAATTGTCCCAGAGGACACAAGGATAGAATACCAAATTAGACTCCTGCACTTTTGGAATTATTACTGTCTGTCAAGGAAGCAAAGGGTCTTTTGGAAGCCCTCACACTCCAACTCCAGCATGTCGTTCGTTTGAATGCCTCACTCCCAGCAAGGCTGGTCTATACAGGTCAGCTCTAGGGCAGGAGTAGAAAGGATACTTAGAGCTTCCTGGTTTGACCTAATAAAAACAACAGAGGGACATCTACTGGGTCAGTTTCCATGCTACATCTAGGCCATTATCTTCTGTAAGTGGAAAACTGAGGCTCTGAGAGAGAAAATATCTTTCCGAAAGTCCTTCTGTTCAGGAAGGAGCAGTGAATCCCTGGTCAGATTCTAAGGACCTCAAAGCCTGTAGCTTCGTACAGCTCTTCACTCAGTTCTTCATCGCAGGGAAGAAGCCTTCCTGACCCTCAGCTCTCTGAGGCTGAAAACACTGAAGTCCCTGAAACATAAACAGATGTGTCTGCCTGTGAAGTCCTGTTAGAGCCGAAGAGAGGAGGTTTCCAGCAATGGCCGCCCAAAACTAGATAACAGTAGCAGCTCCTCCCTCCGGTCTGTCTTCAAAATGTGTTGTCAAGTAGTTCAGTCATCATTCTCTGTCAGGTAAATGTCACCAGTCTCTTTAGCAGATGTGGAAACTGAGACCAAGACGGGCTGGATACCTGGAGGGCCACCCGTGTGACTGGTGTCACATCTATCGTGTTTCTTGTGCAAACAATCACCACTGCCACCTGGTATCAGGCCAGGCACCAGATTTTACACATGAAGATTTATTTCTGTTTTAAATTACAACTCAGTGTCTATTTGATGAGTTGGGGAGGCCTGAGTCTGTCAAGGAAGGACCATTTCCTGCCAATTTTCTTACATGTAAAATGAGATTAAGCCCCACCCCATCTGATAAAGCCTCTTCCACCCACCCCCACATGCGATTTTACTAGCAGTTGTCAGGGATCTCTTCAGTCTTACAAATGACAATAGCTACAACTCGTCTAGTCTCTGCAGACCTTTGCAAGAGACTCTTCATGGAAAGACTTAGCCCATTTTGCAAAGGAGAACACTGATGCCATTTAGTTAGCAGATGGAAAAGCCATGATAAGAGGCTCTGAATGAATCAAAACCTTTTCTTTAATTCCTTACCTGCTTTTCTGCAAAAGAGAAATTGAAAACCAAACCAAACACAATAGTAACGAGTGCACAGGTTCCTCTAGGCTTTCTATATGCAGTGTCCAATAGTCCATGGAATATGAGAGCTTTCTCATTGTTTGTTCCTGCAGCCTGTATCCTCTGATGTATGCCCCTTTTTTGCTTCTGAGCACAATAACACAATTCTACGTAGGCAAACCCACATTTGGAAAATAGAAGGTCATCATTCATCCCCCACATCTACCTTGAAGCCATTTCTTCTCCAGATTGCACAAGCTCAGGCCTCCTTCCCCTGGTCTTGGCCCAAACATGGAAACTAGACCTTGGGGAGGGTACAGGAGTGCACAGCCAAGGAACCTGGGACACTTGGGCCTGAGGGCAATGATAAGGATGTAAACAAGGAGATTGGCACAGACAGTCAGAGTAACATTAGTCCAGCTGGCAGCAGCCAGTGGAAAAAAGGGTTAGCAGTTCAGTTATGGCGAACATGCCAGGCAGGACACTGGTGAGAAGTGAGGCCTGTTTCTGAGCTAGAGAACGCTCAGGAACAAACTGGGGAGAGGAATGAGATCAACGATCTGAGCTTTGGAGTCCCTGACTGAGGAGCTTCTGACGTGCAGGTGTGTGATCTGCTGTGTAGCCCAGGGAAAGGTCTCTGTGTAGTGTCTGACAACATTACAGAAGTGCTGCAGTTTAAAAAGAAATCCAGCAGGAAGGATGGATCTGGAATGTCACCAAGAGTGAAATGATGTTCAAATCATTAGGAAGAAAGACTGATGAGTTTGGGAACCAATGGGGCAGGTTGGTGACATCTCCGTTGGAAGTCATTTTAATGCAAAAGGAGATGCAGCCAAGCGTTTTTTGAGTTTTGACCAGAGTGTCAAGTTAACAAATCAGGGATGTGATGCCCTTTTCAATAAATGCTCCTGGGACAACTAGATATCTACATGCATAAGAACGAATTTGAACCCCAATCTCATAACATATGCAGAATCCAACTGCAGTTGGGTCCCAGACACAAGAGTAAAAGATAACATTGTAAACACCATGAGGATAAATCTCAAATTTTGGTTAGGCAATAGTTTCCTAGCATGGATAAATTCGACACCATCGTAATGAAAACATTTTGTATTTTAAATGATATTATGGAGAAAGTAGAAAAGCAACCCACAGAATGGGAAAATTTTGCAAATCTTATATCTGACCCAGAACTTTTTATAGAATATGTAAAGAACTCTTTTACAACTCAATTAAAAGAAGACAAATAACCCAATTAAAATATAGACAACACACAAATACTCCAAAGAATACTGGTTCAGTAAACGTATGATCAGATGCCCAATGTCATTAATTATAGAAATGCAAAATAAAACTAGACTCAGCCGGGCGGTGGTGGCGCACAGCCTTTAATCCCAGCACTTGGGAGCAGGCAGGCGGATTTCTGAGTTCGAGGCAGCCTGGTCTACAGAGTGAGTTCCAGGACAGCCAGGGATACACAGAGAAACCTGTCTCGAAAAACCAAAAAAAAAAAAAAAAAAAAAAAAAAAAAAAAAAAAACTAGACTCAGATGCAGTGGTATGTACTTAATTTTAGGACTTGGGACGTTGAGGCAGGAAGGTAGCAGGTTCAAGGCCAACCTGGGTTACACCGTGAGTTCCTGCCTCAAAACAAAAAGCAAAAGCCCGGGAAACCAAACATGCACACAAAGTTTTACAATGCAATACTGCACTTCATGTACACTAGGGTGACAATTGTCTATAGACAGACAGTAAACACATGTTCGTAAAAACTGGAAAACTTGGAATCGTGCTGTAGTGGTGTAAATGTAAAATGTGCATTCAGTTTGGAAAGTAGCTGTGAGTTTTGCAAACAGAGTTCTGTGAGAGAGACCCACTCTATGAGCAATCAGCTCCATCCTTAGGTTTACATGCATGTGAAAATGTACCCAGACAAAACCTTGCATGGGAATGCTCCTAGCAATATTACTCATAACAGACAAATAGAAACGACCCAAATATCCACCAGCTGATGAATGGGTAAACTATCATATGGCATTTCCAAATACTGGAATGTTATTTGGCCAGAAACAGGAATAAAGTACCTGGATGCTTATATGGATAAACTCTGAAACACAGTATGAAACATTGTTACAAAATTAACAAAATAAAAAATCACTGTCACTATCCAGAAATTTTTGAAATTAAGAGGACAAAAGACTTGTGCAGTGCAAGGGATGAGGAGGCCAGTGAATACATAGAATAAGAGAAATCTGGGGACTGTATTAAGCCAATGCAAAGCGCTTACTTTACATCTTATTTGAGGAGAATGTTTATAAGGCAAATGTAGAAACAAACATGGGATCTTGAAAATGTAAAGGACAATTTTGTTTGCTGTTTGCTAATATTGTGATTGTGCTAAAATACTTTAAAAGACACAGTTACTATAGTAGATAATTTGACCTGATGTCTGGGCTTTAATTTATTCCATGGAGGAATGGGGTGGGGAGATAAACTGGCCCAAGAGTGTGTTCATTATAATATTATTTTAATTTTTATATAGATTTGAAATATAGTGTTTATAATCTGGCTACAAGTCACATTCCAGCAGCCTCAGCTCATTACATAGCTGTAAACATACGTGTACACTAGTCCATGATAACACAGAAGGTAGAATTAATCTGGATGCAGTAGTACTCATAATCTCAGCACTTGGGAGATGGATGCAGAAGAATCAGGATTTCAGTGTCATCTTTGGCTACATAATAAGTTTGAAACTAGCTTGGGACTGACCACATGAGGTTTTGTCTGAACACATACCCATCTGCATACACGCTAAATTTGAAATTCAAAAATCACAGGAAAGATTAGACCATAATATAGTAACTTATTACTAAGAAAAATTGAAAATTAAAATAAGCAAAAAACTGGGAATGAAGTACTTACTTCCACATTTACCATCTTTTGAGTGAGAATCATGAAATGAATAAAATTTATATTGGGAGATATCAATTAAGGAATATTAGCATTATTCATCTCTGTACATTATCTTAGATGGTGGGGTTAGCTAAGAATCTCAAGCACAAATGTGCATTGAGAGAGACAGAGAGAGAGAGAGAGAGAGGGAGGAGAGAGAGAGAGAGAGAAAAGAAGAGAAGAAGAAGAAGAAGAAGAAGAAGAAGAAGAAGAAGAAGAAGAAGAAGGGAGAAGGCAGACAGACAGTCAGCCCAAAGGGGGAGGGGAAATTATCTTAATATTCACTGAAAACCATCTTTCACACAGACCTGAGCAAGACTAAGAGTCCCTAGTGAAGGATAGGACAACCATAGAATGGATCCGGACTTACAATAGTTCTAGAAACCACTTCACAATACTCTAGTCACAGGGCTAAAAGGAGAGATACCTTTATAGATCTCAGAATTCTCTAAGATATATGCTAGCTCATTTCTCTAGGAACTCAGGGAAGATGCCTGACTTGTTGCTGTCACTCAGGCATAGTTGAGAAGGGGAATTACATTCCTTACACTAACTCTCTTTTGCCCTCTCTGTCTTTCCTACATTGCCTAGGTAATAAAAACAAAAGGGCTTCAGATATTCTACAGTAACATACATGAGCAAAACAATATCCCCAACCCTGAGAAACTCTCCATCTATTGAGCAATGTAATAAGATACATGCACACTGTCTTTATATATTGATGTTCTAACATGTTGCTTATAACAACACGCTATACACGCACATAAACAGTGTGTCGTTAATACAGAAGAGACACTAACCCTTGCAAAGGATGACTGACAAGAACTTCCTTGAAGAAACATTATGTATTTAGGGCTTAAGGGATGGGTACTTCTGAAACAGGTAAGTGAAGCAGGAGTACATTCCAGGGAGAATTGCATTATTTAGCCAACAAAAAATTTGTTCATTGTCCAGAATAACTCAGGCTTTTCAAGGGGTACAGAATCAAAACAGGAGTGAGCTGACTGAGTGAGCATTATTGCCCTGTAGGTGTGGAGCAGATTACTGTGGCATGCAAGCAGGTAAGGATGCTTTCAGACAAAACTGCATGTGGCCAGTTTCAGGTTAGTTTTGAACTTATTATGTAGCCAAGGATGACATTGAATTCATCATTCTCCTGCATCCATCTCTCTGGGAATGTGAATGCTGTCACATCCAGATTAATTCTGCCTTCTGTGTTATCATGCAATAGTTTACATGTGTGCTTATGACTGTGTAATGAGCCCAGGCTGCTGGAATGTGAATTGTAGCCAGACTATGGATCACTTGGTACCACACTTAAGAACTCTTTTGGGGGAGAGAGAATGAGTTACACTTAAACCTTGGCTTAATTTCTAGCCTCGAGACAGGGTATGTCATCTTTTCCTCCCAGAGGTCTGCTGTTTGTTAAGGTGCACACCTCAGTGTCTCTTTGGAACAGTTGTACGTCATGATGTCTGTAAGTCCTCTCATGGTGTTTAGCTTTTAGTAGCTACTTAATAAGCTGTGGATTTATTATTGCCATTCCTTAGGACTTCTGGGAACCACTGGTGATATAGGAAATAGAAATGGCTAAAAGGATTTAAATTTTAAACAGTCACTGCAAAATTATATTTGTAAAAAGGAGAGATTGTGGGAGGGGCTGCACCAGGGTGATGTTATGTGATTGAGCATGGTTCTAGGAGACCAGGAAAGAGACTGGAACTACAGTCTATACAAGAGACAAGGTTCAAAACTAAGAAAATGGCAAGGGCTGGACACAACATTATTACTATTATTTAGGAGGCAAAATGGGCTTGCCAAATAGCTGCAGGTAAGTGGTGGGGAAAGAGATTTTAAAATAGCAATTCCACTACCTGAGTCTGACATATAGAAAGAAGGGGACTTTGACAGGGACTTACAGGGCTGGAAGTGGGATGGAGACTGGAAGGGAGGAAGTGAGACGCCAAGGGAACAGGTTCTCTTACTGCAGAGGAGGAGACTGCCTCATTGCTCTTCAGTGTGGCAGACATGGTTGAGAGAGGCTCCACATTCTGAATCACAGGGCCAGAGAGGACCTTGTACTTGTGCCTACCCTAAAGAGGTACTGTATCACCAAAGGATACAGTAATTTGTAATTTGTAAGTCACACACTTGGCTTTTTTTTTATCCTTCTGAGGTCCCAGAGGGAATTCCCAGGCTTTCCTTAAGGTCAAGAGTGTTAGTGCCAAGACACCCACTTGACCTTCTGTACTAAGGTTCTGCAGAACCTACTCCAAGTGCTCGGGTCTGACTCAGTCATGTTCAAGTGCAGTTGTTTCTAGTCCACAGATGCAGTACATCATCTTTGAGATTATTACTGCATGGTCTACCCAGGACTGGCAAGTGGTTTTCTACAGGTAGAAAGAGACAAAGACAATGAGAAAGTGCAATCCCTTTTTCTGGCTCCTTGGTGTGAAGGTAACAATTACACAATGATGACTTGGGCACTTCCAGCCTGGTTTCTTCCCAGAGGGAACCAGAGCATTTAACTAGATTGGCTTCTATGCTGACTTTGTAAAACAACTTCTTGTTATCCAGCCTCCATTTTTTTGTCTTGTT
>JAJTUV010000692.1:1432500-1669553 GCA_021653895.1 Mastomys natalensis
GAAAACAATGAGGGTTCTATGAATCAATTCTTTAGTCTCAGGATGATTAGTTAAATTCCTATTATTATAATAGTCACCAATGGCTCTCCAAAGCCACATGTCTCATTCTAATTTAGAAATCTAACTAGAGGTAAAAAAAAAGAGTTTTCCCATTTAAGAAGGTTTAAAATGACAATGTGCATAGGTTTAAAATAGCTAAGACAGAAAACTTGGAAGAAGAGGTGATTCTTGTCTGAAAACTCTCTCCATACTGTGAAAAGCTCATCAAGTAGGAGAGTAGTTTATTATGTTTGTATTTGCGTGTATCTGTGTGTGACTTTCCACATATCTGCATGCATATGTACACGTACATATGTGCACATTTGTATAGAGGGCAGAGGTCAAAATCTTCTGTTATTCCTCAGGGCAAAAATCCCCTTGTATCTTCAGGTAGGGTCTTCCACTCACCAAGTACACTTTTAAAAAAGTCTATTTCAAAGATAAGAAAGCTGAGGCCCAGCAGAAATGGCACAAATGACAGACCCCATTTGTAAGCTAATAAGCTCTCAGATGAGAATAATCCTTCAGTCTAAGACGGAGAGCGCCCAGGGAGAGTGCTTACTTTAAATTGGCTGGGGGAAGATCAAGGAAGAGCCTTCAAGAAGGTGATATTCAAGCTGAGACAAGGAATGGAGAAAGAGCTGGTTGTGTGGAAGTGAGGCTGTGCACAGCCCAGGCAGAAAGAGGTAGAGGAGGATGGAAGGGAGCAGGTGAGGAGACAGGGAGAGGCGGCTGTAGGCTTGGCAGGAGCCCGATTACACAAGGACTCGGGTAGCTTTGACTTATTTTCAGTGTAACAGGAAGCTCCTGGCAGGATCTGGGAAGAGGAGTGACACTGGAGTGATTTATGCTTTTTAAAGCTCATGTTACGGTTTGGCAGTTTCTCATAGCTAAACACATACTTAGCATCGGATCCAGCGATCCCACTTCTGGTAATTACTCGAAGAGAGAAAAATGTATGCTCAAGCCACAGTTGTATTCGGCGTTGCCAATAGTAGGGAACAACCTCCATGTCATTTACTACCGGTTGATGGTTTTCATATGTGTATATACAAGTGGAGGCCAGAGGTCACCCTTGGCTGTTGTTCCTTAGGAGCTGCCCATCTTGGATTTTAGGCAGGGTTTCTCAGTGGCCTGGAGTTTGCCAATGAGGCGGGCTGGCTGGTCACTGAGCTCCAGGGGTCCTCCTCCTGTCTATATCTCCCCAATGCTGAGATGATAACTGGCTTTTTTTAAATTTTTTTTAACCTGGGTACTGGGATTGAAGTCAGGTCCTCACAATTGTATTGTAAGACTATAGACTCAACTGTCTTCCCAGATGTCTTTTAAATGTTGAAAATAGTATCTCTGGAACAACTGCACTTTGGGACATTGCTCACTCACAAAAAAGTGAGCTACAGACACAAATGAATCTCAGACGTGCTGAGCAACACAAAGAAGCCAAGCTCATGAAGCTGTGTTCTATGGAGTTCCATTTATAGAACACTAGTAAAAGAAAGCCATGGGAGCAGAAAATAGATCACTGGTTACTAGGTATTGAGAGTCTGAGCAGGATCAGACAAGAGGGTGCAGAGTGAGGGATTTAGGGGGGACATGTTGAAACTTTTCTATATATTGACTATAGAGGGTTTACACATAATTCTATGTGTTTGTCAAAACAGAGATCTGGATATATAAGAAAGCAAAGAGATATTACTCCATATAAATGAAAATCTCATTATTTATGTTACCCAGAAGTGATGACGAGAAGTAGGGATACCAATTAGTAAGATATTGATCTTGTTCGGCATTCTCTGATGGTCACCTGGACTAAGGCTGAGGCCTCGCATGGCCCCACAGCACCTGCCCCTCCGTAGTTTACACAGGAAGAGGACAACGGATGGCCTTTCAAATTGAATGAGGGATGTGCTTTACAGCCCTCTGCGGCCATAACGGCACAAGTTCAATCTTTTCTATTTGTCCTGCCTGTTCTGGCTCCAGGTGAGCACCTTTTAAATTTATTTATTTTTATCAGTAACACCAAACAAAGAGCCTCATGAGAATGCTTCTGCCCTGTCCTCCACTGGTGTGATTGATAGTTCCTCAGGGGAAGACTGCGGGACTCATTTGAAACAATATCCTTGAGGTTCATTGGGCTGGATGAAGCTCACAGACTGAGGCTGCCCTATGGAGAAGTCCAGACAAGAGCGGACAGAAGCTCGGCTTCTGTTTGACTGCCCTTTGTGCAGGTGCAGTTCAATAAATCAAATGATGCATTAACAGGAAAAAAGTCTTATTTATGCACAAATGTCCGTGTTACTCGTTATAAAAAGCCTTTCTTTCAACTGCTCTGCGTGATGCTGCCAATGCACAAACTTACGGAGTTCTTAGCAGACACTGGTCTTAATGAAATTACCGGAGTCAAAACTTTAAGTACCGCTTTAAGAACTCAATTTAGATTTGAAGTAACATTTGAAAAGTAGGTTCCCAATTAGACAAACCACTTGATTATCTTCTTCCTCCTAGCAATTAGGAGAACAAATGAAGCAATGGCTAGTTTCATGATATTTTCGAGGGTTCTCATAATTACTAATTTTAGTGGTAAATTTGTAGTGAGATTATCCAAATGAATAATCATTAAATACAGAGGTTTTGGGGGAAAAAAGTTTTCAGAAATGGGTGATAAAATTAATGCTTAGCCCTTCACCTCAGAGCTATGAAGAAGCATCTCAAAATACTGCAGGAGATCAGGCCAAAGTCTTCCGCCTTCCTGTGTTCGCTGAGGTATCAAATGCAGGTCCTAGGAGAGTTAGCTTTGTCTCCTAACTTCCTTATTGTTTCCACCTAGCAAATGGCCCTGCCACTGACCCAGGCACACAAGTCATTGAGTGGAGATGCCCCAGGCTGCTTTCCCATGCCCTCCACCACCTATGCAATTCCCAAGCCAGTTCTCATAAGAGGCAGGATTTGAACTTGTCAATTCATTTCCAGTCTAGCGGTCAAAGTTGCATCCTTTCCTAATGGAGCCACGCCGACATGCAGATATACAGACGTGCAGACATGCAGCAGCTTGCTCATCTGTCCTTCTGTGTTTTTCCTCTCCTTTTGTGATTTTTATTTCCCCACTATATCCAGGAAACCTAAGACTGGGCGTGGTCACTCACGTCTGCGACCAGAGCATTTGGGAAGCTGACAAAGGTCAAGGCTAGCCTGTGCTGTACATTCATTCCGTTTCAGGCCAGCCTGGAATAAACAATGAGACCCTGTCTGAAAACAGAATGAACAAATCAACTCCTACCAACCAACGGACTGAAAAATGACAGTCAAACCAAACAAAACAAGCCTGATCAAGTCACTACTTTGCTAAGAACCTTCTATGGCTTCTATGGATCCCTGAGTTAGATCTTAGTTTATTATAGTAGATGGAGAGAGTTTCTTCCATGTATCCACATGATCCCTCTCCTCTGCTGACTTAGAGCCATGTGACTGCTCAGGCCAATGGGCAGTGAGTGAATATGGGGAGTGTTACTTCGAGGCCCTCAACCAGGAATGTAGAACCTACTCTTCCCTTCCATAGAAACCAGGAAGGACACATGCTCCAGATGTTGCAGCTAAAAGATGACCCAGCCTTATTAGTGTCGGTTCCCAGGCGGCTGTGAAGAGAGTCACTCGGCTACTTGTGCTGTTGTTCATACATTTTAGGTAGGAGACACTGTTTTCTTTGTTAAGCCACTGAGACTCTGGGGCTGTTTCATATGACAGCATTACCTAACCTTTTCTGACTGTTCACAAAATGATTAGTAGTTTACTACAGTTTCTTTGACTTGGTGGCTTGGCTTCAGATCTAGTTGTCTCTGGGTCCTTCTTGTGCTACTTTTATATCCCCAGTTGCTCTCCCCTCCATTCATACACACCTAACCTTAATTGCTTCTCAGTCAGCTCAGATGGGGTTTGCTGACCTCCTTGATTAAGCTGCACATCACAACCCCTTAACAGTTCCCTTCTCTCACTCTTCGAATCATCCATCATCCTTATAATTCATTACCCGAGTACCGGACTCTGTGACCTCTGGGATTAGGGACCCATATCCATCCTGTATCTTTAGAACTTATTGAAGAACTTGATAGAGCAGGTGCCACTGAGTGATTATGTAAGTGAGAGAACTGGACAGGGTCAGAGCGAATGGTTTATTTATCTTTTCTAACCACCTTCAGATAGGGTTTCATTTATTCATTTTAATGCTTTAAAAATTGTTGCATTGTTACCATATCCCAAGGCCTTGTATAAACTGGGAAACCTTATTTTTCATGGAGAGTTTGTTCTGTGTTAGCTGGTCTGTGAAGTCTGACCAACTCGTGTTCAGAGAAGACAGAAATCAATCAATGCTCACCTGGCTGCTGACATTTTTGGGACTTTTTTTTCCCCAGCACAGCCTCATAAAATGAGTGAAATTTAAACAGACAGGAAGCACAAGGCAGGTGTGCCAGGAAGAGAAAGGCTTGAGTAACGAGAGGACCTTTGGGTGCACACACTAAAAGTACTAAAAGCACAGCGTTCTGAACGGCTCTCCCTCCACCCTTCCCACCACTGTTGCTTTGACTGGCTGAGTGAAGGACATACCCATCTCCTTGAAAGCTGGACAATGCTTAGGAGACACCCTTCGTTGCAGAACTTGCTTTGGCTTTCATGCATGGAAGAGTTGGCTTCTTCTCAATTCTGTCTTAGTTCTGTTCCCCCACCCTCCTGAAGGGTGGGGCCGCCACTTTGTCCTTTTATAGCTCCCTGATACTCACTTTCAATGCTTTCCTGCATGGTAAGCACCCAGTAAAGCACTTAAACAATGAAAACACTCGTTTGAATTTGCAATGACTTGCTTCGAGCTAGGGTGAGGCCAGTGGCCACTGAGGTTAGAGACTAGAGGTTAGATAATTACACTAGAGAAATAGATAGCCTAGCTTGTTTTTAAGTTTAGCTTTTTTTTTTTAATCCCACAGAGGTAAGGCTGGGGAATTAGCTCAGTAGGTAAATTGCTTGTTACGCAAAGGTGCCCAGACTCTGTATAAAGGCTGTGGTAGAGCATGCCTGACACTCTCATGAATAGAGGCAGGCAGGTCTGTTGGCCAGTATCAGCAAACAGCAAGCTCCAGGTTCATTGAAAGACTCTCACAAAACACTGTGGAGAGCTGTAGAGGAAGACACCCGATGTCAACCTCGGGTTCCATCTGGAACTTTAGCCTGTAGTGGCCACTACTCCCAATATGTTAGTATGTGTTGGTATATGTTGGTTTATGTTGGTGCATTTATTGCAGCCCCTTGCACACTTTATGTACAAACACACATTTATAGAGCTGCTTTCAACCAATTTAACTTTATCTTATTGTGGTAGAAAACACATAGGATAGGACACAGTTTCATTGATTTAAGTGCCCAGTTCAGCAGTATGAAGCACATTTGCATTGTTATGAACAGACAAATCTCCAGCATTTTCTCATCTTGAGAATTTGGAAATCTATACTCATTCAATTTGCTTTCAATTCAACAGTAAATCATATATTTTCTCATAATATCAAGAGCGACACAATATTATTCTTTAACATTTTAAATGTTAATGTGTAATTTTTTTTCTAGCACCCTAATTAAGAGTAGGCCAGGCAACGTGGCACACACCTTTAATCCTAGCACTCAGAAGACAGAGGCAGGTAAGTCTCTGTGAGTTTGGGTCTAGCCTGGTCTACACAGGGAAACCCTGTCCCTCCCTCACAGTGAGTGCTTTCTGTTGGGTTATTTGATCATTTCCACATTTTCAGTGCTATGGAGAGCATTTTGTATGTTTTGTACAAACAGCTTTACATGTTTGTTTAAATATGTCCTTATAATCAATCTTCAAATGTGCAACTGTTAACATAAAGTGGTGAAACTTTAAGGTTTTGTTTTTTTGTTTAAGGTGAATTTTCATTTTGATGTGAGAAACTCACCACTTTACATTCAAGAAACAGAATAGAAAAGACCCATTTTTCTCTATTCATCGAAATTGGTGTCATTGTGAGTTTTAAGCCTCATGTTAAATAAGAATTTCTATCAGGCATCACTGGAGCATACAGACCCTTTTGAGCAAATTCAGATGGGAGAATCACGTACCTCACAACAAGATGGGGAAGATGCCCACTTTATCTCTGAGCTTTCCCTCTGCCCAGTTCTCATCTACTCGGCTGATCACTGTGATGACATCATCCTGAAAGAGAAGGCCTCACGTTAGCTCTACCCTCCACTTTCAGATGATAAAACCTTCCTTGGAGATCAGTTTGAAGCAAGGAGCAAGGGGTGAGCTCTTGAGTAGGTTGTGTGGGAAATATTTCTGGCATCATAGAGGGTAGTGTTTTGGTCACCAAGATATTCTAGAGGAATGGAAGTGATTTGAGGATCAATGGAACTTGATAGGAAAAACAGGAACACTCCAATCACCAGCAAAGTCTGTGGTTTTTATTTAAATTAATCACATGGAGAAGCCAAGAGGAAGCCATAGGTGATAGCGCTCTGGCTTGGTGAAGTGGAATGTTATTCATTTGAATTTTGAAGACTTTCCAGCACCCACTCAGTTTTAATATGTCAGAAATAAAGCAGCTCTCACTTAAAACTTTCTATCTACAAAAGATTATATATAAAGTTGCAGAAACATTTTAAATGTTGATAAGAAAAACAAATGGATTCTACCCACGCTATCTGCTGATAGCATGGTTGACCATTTTTCTTGATGCTTTTATAGTAAGATAAAAGATATATACATATAAATATTGATTTAAATCCTTTTCAAGACATACATATATGCATTCAATAAAGTTCATAAATCCTGAAAATAAGCTGGAACAATGAACCATAGCCACAAACGCCCACCCAAATTAAAATATAAAAAAACTCTGCATCTCCTTTGTGCCTTTCCCACACTCAAGCATCATGACCTCTGACCTCTGATACTGTCCACTCATTTTGTCTGCTTTCCCACTTCATACAACTGATGTCATACTTGGTACCTCAATAGGAGCACTTTTGTTTTCTTCCCACCCACGTGTGTGACATGTACCACTGTGTGTGTGGAGGTCAGAGGGCAACTTCTAAGAGTTGCTTCCTTCCTTGATCCCTGTGGTTTGGGGATTGAACTTCAGCCATTAGGTTTGGCAGTCAGTACTTTTATCTTCTGAGCCATCTCCCTAGCCACCACACCGTCACTTTGGTTTTCTCTGGAGCCTAGGCTGACTTCAGTGATCCTCCCTCAATATCCCAAATGCTGAGATTACAGATACAGATATATGCCACTACATTTACCAGAGGGAAGATCTTTGGTTGACTTTGGACATACTTGGTTTAGGGCTATCTGAGTTTAGATTTTTCAAATGAAGCTTTAGCATTCCATAGTGGCAAAATTCTCTGATGTGGTATCATATCTTCCCATTGATGTGCATATGTCTCCCATTAGACTCCCAGTTCAGTGGAAGAATGTTGATATGCTCCATCACTGTTCCAAGTGACTGAATTGTCAGTTAGGGGCTGCTTAGAGTGTGAGACTTAGTGGTAAGAGCACTTGCTCTTACAGGGGACCAGGCTTTGGTTCCTGCTTCCCACATGGTGGTTCATAACCGTCTGTAACTTGAGCTTCTAAAGAGCCAATGCCTTCTTCTGCTTTCACAGGTACCAGGCACACACATGGTACACATACATGCATAAGGCAATAACACTCATCCACTTAAAACTGAAAATAGATTAAATATATGTTTTAAAAGAAATTGTCAATAATGGGTTTAGAGAATGAGGGGAATGTGGTGCAACTGTCACTGTTTGCAAATCCCTCGAGAGGCTGGGGAAGCGATGCTGATTTTTGCATTGTCTTCTAGGGACTCAGTGTCTAATGTGTGCTATAACAGTTGTACTCAGTAAATGCTTGTGACAGTGGACTTCCTCTAACTGTTGTCTAAGTGTGAAGTTTGAAGTTCAGGTTACAGAATGACCTAGCTGAGAACTTTCTGAGGAACCAAGAAATAAAGGTGATCATCACTTTGGAATGCCACAGGGCAGTGAGACGATTTAGATTCGAATGAATTAGAGGTGGAATCTCATTTCTCATAATCGTTAAAACACAACACTTTACAAAAGACTTTTACTGAGGAATTATAACAGCGCAGTTCGTGTGCTCAATGTTAATCTGTAATTTTTTTTTTTTTTGAAGTCCCAATTAAATTCTTTTTATTTTGTTTTGTTTTGTAAGTGTTGCCATGGTCTTAGTGTCTCTTCACAGCAATAGAACATTGCCTGAGATAGCATCCATGTAGTTGAAATTAGACCCATAAACACACATTGCTTACATATTTGTGACACACACACACACACACACACACACACACACACACCATTTATGTGTAAAGTGCATACTCTTTTTAAAAATCAGAAAGTATTTAAACAATGGACTCTGTGTTCTGCCATGGTCTGTATGTGGTGTGTGACTCTTACTTTGAGGAAGGTCAGGCAGTCCTGGTTCTCGCTCTTATCCTTGTCTCGAAGGTCAAAGTTGTAGAGGGCTCTGCAGAGTGGGGGCGGCTGGGGCAGCTGCTTGATGACTTCCACAGAGCTGGCTGGGAAGATCCCACTGACCCCGTTGATCTCCCCCTGGTACCAGTTCTCATCAAGCTGTCTCCGAAGGAGGATGACATCTCCTTTATTAAACTTCAGGTCGCCAGGATTCTTCCCTCTGAAGTTGCACAAGGCCTTGGCACGAGGCACCTGTAAGTGACACAGATCAGAAAATAGGACCTGAACTTAGAGGTGGCGGGATGGAATGTCTTATAACAATTACTAATGATGGTTGTGTGTGGACCATTTTTCTCATTTGGTGTAAATAGCTGTCTTAGTTTCTCTTCCTGTTCTGTGATGAGGTACGATGATAAAATCAATTTTAAGGAGAAAGGGTGTATGTTGGCTCACGGTTCAAGGTGCCCATGATGACAGGGGAAGGCATGGTACAGAAGCTTGAAGCAGATGCTCATGTCACAGCTTTGGTCAAGAAACAATGACTGCTTCCAATTGCTCAGCTTTCTTTCTCCATCTCACACAGTGCAGGATCGTCTCCTTTCCAAGTAATTGTCCAGCCCCAGTTAAGCTGGGTCCCCTCCATATCAGTTAACATAATCAAAATGACCCCTGTAGCATGCTCTACTGCTGTCCTTTTCTTAGGGATTCTAGATCCTATCAAATTGTCAACTAGTCAGCAACTGTCATAGTAACTTTTTTTTGACAAAGATTTGTTTTCTTTTAATTTTAAGATTATAATACAATTGCAACATTTCTGCCTACCTTCCTCCCTTCAAATACTCTCATATTCCTTTCTCCACTCTCCTTCAAATTCATGGCTTCTACCTTTATCAATTGTTATTACATGCATATATGTACATGCATGTACACATCTATTCCCAAATACAACCTGCTCGTTTGTATAGTGTTACTTTGAATGTTTTCAGGGCTGATGTTTGGCACTAGACAACCAAATGTTGTGCTCTGATCTGGGGAACAGCTCTCCTGTTCCCAGCTTTACTCAGTTGCCTGCAGTTTTTTGTGTAGGATTGAGGTCTCATGGGCGTTTTCCCATCTACCTTAGCAGCACCTTAATTTTACACTTTGATTTGGATGGTGGTTTGTGGATATAGTTGGTTGTTCCCAATTATTTATTGAATATATATATATATATATATATATATATATATATATATATATATATGAAAGAATTTTAAATCAGTGTTTATATGCAGGTATCTTTTATCACTACAACGTATCTGGAAAAATTAGTGGTATCATCCTTGATCAGCTTATACTGGGTAGCATGTTGGTGAAACCTCATGAAAATAGCTTCTGATATTACTAGGAGACACAATTTTCCAGCATCTCCCTGATCTCCTGGCTCTCACAATCTTTCTGTTCCTCTTCCACAATGTTATGCAAACCTCAGGTGTGGGACATCACTGTTCTGCGTACAATATCTAGGAAATGGAAACAACCTTTTGAGACAGAAGTTTGCCATCCAATTTACTGATGAAGTTGATTGACATGGTTTGGTAACTTGCATAAGGTGACACAGTTGGGGAACGGTATCAGCAAACCTTAGCTCTGAACCTAGGATACCTGAGTCTAGAGCTTTTGTTGTTAATCCTGATACCTGGAGTATGGGTTAGGATTGACTCACAGCTATGTGACCTGGAGTGAATGTCTTAGGGTTACTACTGCTGTGATGAAACATCTTAACCAAATGCAACTTGGGGCTTAAAGGGTATAAACCCTTTGGCTTATACTTTCATATCACTGAAGAAGTCAGGACAGGATCTCAAGTAGGGCAGGAATCTGGAGGCAGGAGCTGCTGCAGAGGTCACAGAGGAGTGCTGCTTATTGCTTTGCTCTTTGTGCTTACTCCACCTGCTTTCTTATAGAACACAGAACCGCCAACCCAGGGTGGCACCGCCCACAATGAGCTGGGCTTTCCCACATCAGGCACTAATTAAGAAAATGTCCTACAGGTTTGCCTCCAGCCCTGATATTATGGAGGCATTTTTTCAATTGAAGTTCTCTCAGGTGACTTTAGCTTGTATCAAGTGACATAAAACCAGCCAGTACAGTGAGTCAGTGACTCTTTCTGGCTGCATACTGATTTTTGCATTCTGGTTGTACCTCTTTCTACTTATGTGATTAGGGTTGTTTAACATTTTTTGAACTATGTTCATGTATAAAATAGAATGTTAGTAGATGTCTACCTCATTAGGGCTTTTGTGAGCAATAAATAGTATCCATAATGCATTGAACATCTTGCCTAGAATATAATATGTGCTCAGTGAATGTCTTCCTTTATTAGCATCATGTATAATGGGGAACTAATGACAGCAGTTCTACCTACTCTTCAGCATTGATGGGAAGAAAATGGGAGTGGAAACCACCTGCAAATAGAAAGTGGAGTGTGAGGATACTGCAGTGTAATTTGCCTATAGTCGGACTGTCGACCTCATGAGCATCTGGATCGTTAGGAAACTCAACTGAGACATGGAAACAATTAGTCAGGAATCAATCATAACTTTTGCATAAAAATCAGCTCATGAATCGTCATTTGTCAGATCAGTTGTCTGTCTAAATAATTATACAGTCAAATGCTTCCCTTCACCCCGCATTGAGACTGGTTGATCCACACAGGAATGATCTCAATATGGTTTTATTTGAGGTTGGCTTGGCACACTGAAAATTCTAACAACTCAGCTTTCAACTAAGGCCTTTCTCTCACCAGAGATACTAGTGTGTGTTTTTCTAAGCAGTGGGATGAAACAGTTCCCTTGGTCTCCCTAGGGGAGTCGGAAGAATTTAATTCAGGTCTTCCAGCATGTTCTAGTTCTACAATGTTCATTTGAAAATACAATTCCAAGCAAATTGTAGTGAGAAGCTCTCACGTCCCCTGCATGTCGGCTGTGGATATTGTAAGGAAAGCCAGGGCTTAGAGAAATACAAGAACAAAGCTCACCCTGGGAAACTGAAGGCTAAGTGAGTATGGCACGTGGAAGTGGTTCAATAAGGCGTGACACACTTCACAGGTGAGAGCTCTGTAGTCATTAAACTGATGTTGATCCTTGAGCATGGAGCGTTTTTGAATATGCTGTTCAGTGTAATAGACAGCAAAGACAGGCCTGTGGACTAGATTATCACCACATATTAGCTTAACTGCTTTGGAAAATGTTAGACGTCTAAACCTCACAACACAGATTATTTCTAAGGAGCAATGTTTTTCCCTTAAGTGTTTAGTTCTGGTTTTTAAACCTTTATAACAAAATGATTGTGTTGCCTTATTAAAAATTTTACAAACTTTGGAGAGAAAAAAATGGGGTAAAGCTTACAGGTGACAGGTGGAGCTATGGAAGGACTTTGGGAAGAAAATGAAACTTAGTGGGGTAAGTGACTATGACCTGTGCTGAGGGAGATACTGTGTGAGAAACTATCATACAGAAGAACGAGATCAGAGGATGCCTAGGGAAAGCCTACGTCTGTGAGGCATCCTGGATTGGAGACACCAAGGATCAGTACCTGTCCTTCCAAATCCCTTCTTTCCAATTTTCAACGTGAGCCACATTTTTCTGGGCAAATAATTACATAGAATACTGGTTGAGCACACTTCTAAGTCTTCCTGGCTACTGAGTTCTGATTCATGGAGTAGAAATCTTTTAGAAAGCTTCTTATGGAAGGAGCCTGTCTTCTCCTCCTGGCTCCAGTCTGCCACTTGGGATGCACCATCTTGAGTAATGAGGATGAAGGCTACTTCTGAACAGGGGAAAGATCCTGCCACATGGCCTTAGACTACTTCTCTTTCAGACTTTTGTTTTAAAGCGACACAAACTTTTACTTTAATGCATTATCCCTTTGTATTTATGAAAAGAGAAGAATGAAATGATAAAGGAGAAAGAATCCAAGTCTTTTATACAATAATGGTAATATATATAATAGTTAATATTATTTTTCATATATACCAGCTACCATTACTCCATAATGTATTTTATTCAAATTTCAAAACTTAGAAAAATTGAAATCAGAAAAGTTCAAAGTTGCCCAAATTTACAAAGTGAGGTGGTGGTAGATTCAGGATCTGACCATAGGACTCTTTTTAAGCCCTGGGTCTTAACCATTAAGCTCACGTTTCTCAAAATAAACTTTGTGGTTTACCTGTATTAGACTTATGGAGGGAGTTGAAAACACGTATCCCAGATCCCAGGACTGAACCATTCACGCAGTCTTTCTTGGAGTAGGCTTTTTCTTTTTCTGTAGCTGCATTTTAATTTTTATGAAGCTATCCTTCCATCCAGGTTTCATGGTGCTCATTTAAGCAACATCTTTTTTTCCCAAATCAAATGGGGGCAATGGAGATTTGATATAAGCTTGTAAATTACTAACCTACTTTCTTCTTTTCCTTCCGGGAAGATATTTCTAGTGCAAGTGGCATATGTATTTTAATGAGTACCGAGGGAGGGTATTAAAGCAAAGTGGTAGAAAGTGCTTAAATTCCTTTGAAGCTGCCTCAACTTTGAAACTCTGTGATGGCCCTAATTGTCCACCTTCCTCACTTCTCTCCATTCCTCCTCAGCACGGGGAAGCATCGGGGACATGAATTACAGGTTCTATATTCGGCGCAAGGTTTCCCTCTTCGTTCCTCCTTCTGGATAATATGTCCCTGATATTCTTGGTACTCCCATTATAGTGACAGAAAACATTGTCCTCCATTACAGAAGGGTGGAGGGAGGTAGGAGGGGACAAAGGGGGAAAGAGAGAGAGGCAGAGAAGGAGAACTCTGAAGAGGGGGGAGGAAATAACGTTCAGGGTTCTTTCAGGCCACTGAAGTTTCTCTCACGTTATCGTACTACTGAATTTTTCATCTGTTAATCTCACTCATGTGACCTCACAATCCTGCAAAGCAAGTGGTGTTCACCCTATTGTATTGATCGTGAAATAGAAATTCTGAGATGATATATGTCAACAGATGAGGTCTACACTCAGCCAGTATACACCAGGCCCAAGAAGACTTGGGCTCATCTGACCCTGAGGTCCTGGTACTTCTGCTACACTCCTCCATGCCAGCTGAAGTCACCAGAGTGTTTCTCATCATAAAAGTCACTGGGCTGTTTAGTAATCAAAATCTGAATGGGTGCGAATGCAATTGGCTTGATGCTGGCTGCATTAGCATGAATTATTGAACTCCAGAGCCCTTGCATAAAAGCTAAGCACCTGAAGAGTCTCAGATGGTTGATTCTATCCGGTTCCTCAACTGTTTCCTCCAGGGAAAATGACTCCAAGTTCTGCATCTGCTATTACCCAGTGTGCGACTGGCACTGGCTTTGATGGCTCATAATTGTTTTTTGTCTCTGCAGGTGCAGGGGTAAGGGTGGGGTGGGCATCGAGTGGAGGACCCAAAGGTCATCATCCAACTTTGTCATGGTGTTTTACAGAAGAGCCCTTCTTGGATTCTGCCTTATTTGCCCCTTTCCACTGTAATTCTTTAGCTAGAATAGACCAGATTACCAATTTCCAGTGATTTGTTGAATGTGAAGGCGTCTTGGGCCTTGGACACACTTCCTCATGGCCATGTTGAGAGGACTAATGAGACAATTATGTAGACTACCTAGTAGAATGTGAGGCAATAACTAAATACTACACAAACTAGGATGCTTAGACATTCTTGCTCAAGGAAGAGAAAGGAAGAATCGCCTGCTGTTAACATCTGGCTTGACTTTCTCAGCTTTACTTGTCAATCATTTATTTGGTTTCTTTTAACAAATATAATTTGAGAATCCATCATGCCAGGCATTATACAAAGCATTTGATTGATCTCATAGTCCACTTGGTCAAACAAAAACAAAACTTAAATTACAAATAAACATAAAATTGCAGGTAAGAGTACTTTTAATCGAGGAAAATAGAGGACCAGAATCCTTGAGGCAGGCAAGAAGCAAAGTATAGGGAAGATTATCGTTGTCCTCTAAGAGAGGTGTATAGCAGCCTGAAAGACAGGGAAAACTAAGCCAAATGGTATTCTAGCTACAACCTTTCTACTAGCTTAAGAAAAAAGAGTGTGCTGGCAGCTCTCCTCGGCCTTTATACCCTAACTTAATTGGTCCCCATCATCTCCATGTGGAGGGTTCTGGAGATGAAAGAGAAACAATGAGAGACAACATAATCCAGATTAACAGCAGAGTGTCTCTGAGAATGGGCCATTCAGGATGAGGTTCTGGAGGTGGCCCTAGATGGGATCCATAGCTCACGTACCTTGCCCTTGGATGAAGCAGTAAATCCTCTGCACTTGAGTTTCCTCAGATCCAAAAATGGTGATTATTTATTTATTTTTTACTATTTCTTCCAACTCTAAAGATAACAGGGCTTTTTTGTGAAAGATTCTAGAAGTATCTTTAAAATATTCTTAACACAAAGGTAATGGCCAAAATGAAATCAAATTGTCCAAATGATGACTGTTGGAACTGGAGTCATGGGTAGAAGGCAGTTCAGTATGTTATTCAGTTTTGATGTATCTAGTTCTTCTTGGAATTGCTGGTGAGGGTGTCACCATTGGGACAGGCTGTTATGGCAAGGAAAGAAACAGCTACAGCCCCCTTGCCCCTGCAGTCACTGGGGAAAGTGACTTTGGAAAAGAGCTAGCGCTAATGCAGCTGGAAATGTCTATTGTTAAAAAGTTACATGTCTTTGAGAGTTGCAGGTGTGTGTGCAAGTGCATGCATGTGACTATGAGGTGTGATCCCCTTCCTGGGGTGTCCCCTCGGTGACTCTAAATCCAGGCATGTAGACATTGCAGATTAACCACAATGGGACCTATCAAGACATACTCTTCTGTACCTTCTTTATCTTCTTGATATTCCTTGGCTGGATTGGCCTCCTGTTTTGTGAGCTGTCCTATACTTCTTTGAGTATAGCACTCATCAGCCCTCACTGTAATTGCTGGCTCACACATCTGCATATCAGACTGAGTTCTGTAGCACTAACGTAATTAGCTCCTATTCTCTGTACCTAGTGACACGTACACTCATGCAATCATCAGAAATTTTCTGAGTACCCACAATAAATAAGATGGACCCAGCTTTTGCCTTTATGGAATGCACATTCTACCAGGGCCTGGTAAACACATATTAATTTGCTGAACAAGTGACTGAGGGAGTGAACATTATTTAATCAAGCCATCCCACTTAAGTGCCTCTCAAAGTTTGGCATTTTGTTTACAGCGTTCTTCCAAAAGACTACATCATATACAACTAATTATTTCCTTAAAACTGGGGACAAACCAAACATGCTAACCACAGATAAATACTCCATTTTTATAAACTGCCCATCGAAAAGGTGCCATCATTTTAAATGTGTTTTGAATTATATCTGTGTCCAGGGTTTTCTAGAGTCATCTGCCTTGGAGACTCTCTCTTGTGGTAGACATTTTCCTTCCCAGCATGCCCCTCTGCATTAAGTCCCTAATCTCCGGTGCAGGTAACCATGTTGAGTGACAGAAATTGACAGATGGCAGCTCCAGTGAAGGGATCAGGCAAGAGCAAGGAGCTATCTTTTTCTGTTTATTCAGAACATTGAAATCCAATTTATTGCTAGCCACATGCGCCAAAGAAAGCAGTTCTCAGCAGCTGTTGACTTGAGAGGCTCCAAGCTCATCTCTGCAGGCTGGGTGTCACTGACACTCCTCTGGCATGGCAGGAAATAGGTTGGCATGAGGAAGTGGCCCTTCCAGTCTTCTCTGAGAGGGCTGGCTTTGGGTGGGCCTGTCTCATATGACGGAGAATTGTAGCACTGCTCTTTCAGAAGTCACAACAGGTCTGTGTTGCTCTTTGTTATAGGAAAGCTTTCTTGTGACCAGGGTCTCTATTCTTATCATTCCTTTTGCACACACACAAGGCTGCATGTACATTAACTTTTACAGAAAAACTCATGCAAAACTTTCCAGTGTGAGCAATCCTACCTTGTTTACGTACGTGACATCACTGAGCATGATGTTCAGAAGAGATGGGCACTTTAGAGTGGGCAGGAGCTCTTCTGACGTACATGCAGGGCCTCCTTGCATTCACACTTAGATATGAAACACTGCTGCAGCCCAGCACTATCGCCTTTCTGCAGGCAGGACTTTAGATAAAGTTTGTATTATACTTTTGTACTTGCTGTCACTGGGCTCTACATGCAACACTGTGTGACACCATTATGCCTATTTGATAGCAGAAGAAACTGAGGCACGAGGACATGTGACTTGCCTCAGCTCACACTGCTGAATTTCTTCTGTCCATATCCGTCTCTGGGCATCTTCCTCACACTGACTCCTGCAGTCCCTTAAAACTTCTTTTTGTACTACTTATGCCTCATAATTTCTTACCGCTTAAGCGTTTTCCAGAATATTCTCCTCCTTCTCTTTCTCTACTGCTCAGTTGCTACGTGTTGTTTAGGTCGCTTAAATATCACATCTTTAAATAGCAGGTCTGAATTAAGTGGATCTTCCCACTTGCTTTAATGACATTCTCCACATGGCATTGTCAATTGACATTAAAGTGGCTTGTGTATTTACCTGACCCTTCTTCTAGACTGCACACTTAGCAGGGACTGAAGGTTTTATGTCTCTAGTGCCCTTAATGCCTAACACAGTATCTGGCCCAATAAATGTTTTCCCCCCTTTAAAGACAAATGGATCCACTGACAATGGCACCTCACAATGTCCACATTCGTTCCTACCACAAACCACCAAAATTGATCACAAATCTCCATAAATTGATTGAGATGTTTTCATTTTAAAACATTTTATTATTTATTTATTTATTTATTTGTGTGTATGTGTGTGAGAGTGTAGCTTCCAGAAGAGGGAGTCAGATCTTTTTGGAGCTGGAGTTACAGGAGGTTGTGAGCTGTGGATGTGGTTGCTGGGAGCTGAACATGGATCCTCTGGAAGAGCAGCAAGCGGTCATAACTGCTGAGCTATCATCTCTCTATTCCCATTTGTTGAGGTTTCTTTAGTGGCTGGTTAGATTTCTGCTAGAATTCTCCATGGGGTGGCTCATGTACTTTGCGTTGACATGGCCCTCCTTGGGCTTTGCCAAGTGTCACGGGAGGAAGCTGAAACCTTCTCGGTGTGCTATGAAGTGTGCTTCTTGCACCCATACCAAGACAGAAATACAGCAAGGGAGAACCCTCCAGAGACACCTGCAAGGAAAGGCTATTCTGGAAGCAGCAAGCCTTTTAATAACTAAGTCTTACAGATAGCACAAATTCTCTCAATTTCCATCTGAGAAGGCAGGAAAGGGCCAGGCTGCTTGCCTGCTGGGGAGCTGCTGGCCTTTTATCACATAGGGAAAGCTCTCCTTATAGCATCTAATCACCTTCTGTAAACACAGACGCTGCCTCTCATAACAGGCAGGAATTGAATCTGGCACATACTGCTTGCTTCCCTTATATGACCTGAGCATGCATGGAAGTTCAGGGGTTCATCTTTGCTCTTTAGTGTCCACAGGGAAAATGAGGTGACAGGCATCAGGTGATCTATTGAAACTTCTAGCAGCACCGCTGTTCAGTAAACTTCCTACTGTGAGAGAACCCTGCTGTAGTATATAGTATACTATATATATAGTATAGGGGCAAGTAGTGCTTGCCCCGTGTAGCTTGTGAAGCATTGGAACTGAATTTCAGGTTTCATTGACTTCAAATCAGTGTCAATGAAGACAAGCCACATGTGCCCGTGGCTGCTGCACAGGGTGGGTAATGTGTGGATTTGTCAGCTACAAGAAATTCAGGGACCGAAGAATAGATTCAGGGATACCTCAGGATGCAACAGGGGGTTGGAGCCTATCAGGGAAATCTATTCTTTGCACACGAAAAAAAAAAAAAAAAAAAAGAATAGGTTTGTCATGGGGATGACCCTACAGATTAAAAAAAATAAAGAGGTGTATTGACCAACTCCAATACACAGAACTTGGTGAATCCTGATTCGAGCAACATCTACCAATTTTTTTTTTTTTTTTTGAGAGTTCAGTGGGCGAAGGTGCTTGCTGCCAAGATTAAATTTTTTTATGTGATTATGGCATGGAAGTTGTGTTAAAAATAGATCTTTATCTTTGAAAGGCAGCTGCTCACATGCTTACTAAAGATGGAAGAGCATGGTGTGTGAGTTATGCCCCGACTCTATTCTAATTGGAGGAGCAAGTGAGTGGGGGTGGGGATGGTCTAGGAAAGACCTCAGGCGGACAGCTGCGTATGTGCCAAGGACTCACTATTCCTTATCATTGCCTTCTCTTTTAGATTTACAAGGTACCATAAGAAAAAGCTTTCCAAAGTCAGAGAGCGATCAGTGCTGAGGAAGGTTTGCCCAGATGCATCTCTTCTGAAATGCTTTCAATTCCCTAGTGCTGATCTGCGTACGTCAGACAAAATCTAAACTGCAGGTTGCCATGGACCTCAGTTTTATGAGTTTCTCTGACAGATTCATGTTAGAATTTCTGGAAACAATTGTGTAGAACAGGTTGTTTCATAGTGGACTGAAAGCCTAGACTGGTAAACAGGTCCAGAACGTCTTTGAACCCAGGGTTTTTGTAGTCACACTCATTCCCTCCCATGTGCTACTCATTTGACTTTGGACTAGTAATTTGAGTCCAGGTTTCCCACACATGAAGTGAAATGTGACAGGAATTGTCACAGCTGTGAGGTCTCAATGGGACAGTGTATGGTAAGTACCTAGGAGGGGGAAACACTTGATACATTTCTGCTACTAAAGTATATGTACTTCAGTATATTGAAATTATATATACATGTACATATATATGTAAGTATGTGTGTACTTGTAATTTGCTGTTTTCCTGTGTTCTCATTTCAATCTTCTGATGACCCCTGTAAGTCAATACTGTTTCTATCCATCCATAGTACAGATGAAGAAATTAAGTCTTGGAGAGAGAGGTTGGTGTATTGGAGTCCACTTCCCTGGACTTATTAGAGCCAACTGCTGAATTTTCTTGCAAATTTCCAGTTGGCTGACAGCATATTGTCTGCTTGAAGGCAGTTAAAATATTGATTGATGCCTTGGGAATGAATAGACATGGCATTCCTCTGAACACTTGTTAACTTTCAAACACTAAGATTGGTTAGGTTACATGTCTTAGGTTAGGCTCCATGGCTGCACAGTGGCTAAGCAGAAACAAATTGTGTGACTATGTGTGAATATGTTTCATTTAAATTAGTTCCTCCTTCAGTTTTATCTTGAGACACAGTTACTAAGCTGAACACCGTGGCTCTAGAGAAGTGATGCTCACATTCTAGAATATACCAGAATCATCCTGAGGTGTTGTTCAAACAGGTTGCTTCTTCCTACCCACTTACTTACACAGTAGTTCTGAGGTGGGACTCAAAAAAGCCACACATCTGACTAGTTCCCAGGGATGTAGGTGTTGGCCCAGGGGTCACACCTCTGATGTTGTATGTTGTGCATCTTGTCATAATTCTATTGAGGCCTCTATGGAGACCAACGTACTAATGTGGTAGGACAAATCTGTATCCCCAGAAGTCTGAGCACAGGAAGATAAGACCCAACCCTTTGTGCCTCTCTCTCTAGATGGCCCTCATTTAACTCTGGCGAGTATCCCAGGAGCTGGAACCTCTCTCTACACATAACAGTAGGCAAGTGAAAAAAATAAACATTTCAAAGTCTATCTTTAAAGCCTGGCAGAAAGCTGCCCTATAATTACCCCAAGTGAACTAGTTACAACTTCTGTCCTACTGAGGTAGAATTATTATATGATGGCTCATTCATTCCCATGGAATTCAACAAATGAATTTAGAGCTGATTAAAATGTACACATACACACACACACACACAGATACACAGACACACAGAGACACAGACACACAGACACACAGCGACACAGACATACAGACACACACAGACATAGACACACACACTTCTGGATCACAAATATTATAATTATAGAAACACAACCAGGGAAGAAAATGAGATAAACTCTGAGTAGATGGTTCTGATCTGCATGTTTCCTGAAATGATGGCTGTGTTTAGAACACCGTTCTATTTCTCTAAGTATCTTCTGTTTGCAAATGCATAAAGACTCTCTTTGAGAAGGCCATGGGTCTAGAAACACTTTGGAAGTGACCTGACACCCCTTTGTACAGTTAGCTATCCCTGCAATAACGTCTTCTTATGTAACTCCAGACAAAGTAGGAGGAAATGGACCAGCTTGGTTGGACGTCACTGGTCATATTTATAATCTCTAGTTTGGGAGACAGAAAAGATATCACTAGTTTAAAGTGTACCAGAGGGCTTTATCATCCATACCTGCGTGGATTCAAGGAGTCAGAGAACATGAGTCTAGAAATATGACCTCTTAGAAACAGAGCTTGTTTGTTTGTTGTTTTTAAGTTCTGGAGATCAAACCTAGGACTTTCAAATGAAAGCAAGCACCCCACCACTGAGCTGTACCCATAATTCTGGAGCACAATTCTTACAGATAATTGGAATCTCAATTTCTTGAAAGTAGGAAGTAAAACTTAGTACTCATTATTATAATCACACATTCCTGAGTACATAATTGGTGTTTAATAGCTCCCCCCCACAAACGTAAAAACAAAAAGAAAAACCTCAAAAAGTAAAATATACTCAACAAGTAATATAAATGACTTATTTATTTGTTTGTTGTTTGGTTGTTTTGGTTTTTCAAGACAGGGTTTCTCTGTGTAACCCTGGTTTTCCTGGACTCACTCTGTAGACCAGGATGACCTTGAACTCACAGAGATCCACCTGCCTCTGCCTCCCGAGTATATAAATGACAAAATACTATTGTGCAAAGAGATGGGGCTTTATAGCCAATGTGCTTTGCCCTCAAATCCCACTTTGCACTCATCTATAATGTATAATTTAAAAACAAGTCATTTGTTGCTTCTTCCATATTCCATTTTCCTCTTTGTAAAGTGAGGATCAGATAAATTCACCAAGTTCCTGTGTATGCTAACACTCTTCTAGAAACTAGGGCTAGCCAGTGAGCAAGGCAGTCAGAATTCCTATGCACAAGATGTGTAGCTATAACACTGCCTCTTAGGAAGGCTAGCTGTAGGCTATGGATCAGCCTACTGACCCTTATTCCTGTCAGAGTCCACCACAGTAACACTGGCTGATGGCAGCTGTGCCCCAGAGTAATGGAGTATGTTGTCTAAGGCTCTTAATGACCCATGAGGGGGGACCTTTGCTATCTCCCCGACAGACGAGAGACATGAAACACAGAGCAGGATTGGCTGTCAGCCCCACAACTAGAAAATGGCTGAGCCAGACACTACCCCAGGTATGAAAACACAAATTTTTCTGCTATCTTTTCTCTGTGCTAAGGTCTCAGAGTTCCTGCATAAAGTCAGAACTCAATCCAAGTTTATCAATAGGGTAAGCTCTAGGAGGGTTGGCTTGGAAACACAGATCGTAGTTTTGCTGGGCTTTCCCTTTGAGTGGGTGAACTAGATAGATGCAGAAGGAGTCAGTGAGGGGTTGCCTAGAGTAAAGGCAGCTAGGGTGAAGGCTGGATTAGCTGACCTGCCTGTCCTGGGTTGGTGTAAAACGGGATCTGGTTTTCAAATCTCTTCCTTTTCCCTACATGGCTGTGGGTCATCTGTGTCTACATGAGGCTTCCATGGCATCTGCAACTATCCCTTTAAGACACAGGCTCAGCCAGCTAAGAGAGGAGTCAGAGCTATGCCATGTCCAGCTATCCTTCTAGCAGGTGCTGGAAAGTGTTGGCTTCCCCAGACTGACGCTGAGTAGCATGTCTGGAGCCATCTCATTAAAGTGGCTATTGGGAAATTGAGCTCTAATGTCAGTTGGGAAGGACAGAGTGTCCAGGAATAGAAGAGGACATTGCAAATGAGCTGTGAAAAACAAACCCAGGCCTTGGCCCTGCTGCTGGAGCCCAGATGTGCTCCTGCAAAAGCTTGGCAGACGCACATGGAAGACGCTGCCTGCCTGGGCTGGATATCCAAGTTTCTGCACACCGCTTGGCTGCAGTGTTTGGCTCTAGGTTCTGATAAGCTAAGGTGAGCCAGGAAGGTTCAGAAGCATGAGATTCATCTAGGCTCCTACCAGCTCCCTTTCAAACCTATGTGTTTAGTTGGGTTTGTACAGAAACTGGACAATACATTGTAGGCCAGTGATTTTTTTCCTTCCTTCTTCCTTCCCCTCCTCTGTCTCTATCACTTTGGATAATGTATTATGTTGTAGGCCTGTAATTCACTGTGTAGTTGATGTTGAACTTGAACTTCTTATCCTCCTGCCTCCTCCTGTGAGTTCTGAGATTAAACCTAGGGCCCTTGGCATATGGGGTGGCACTTTAGCCACTAAACATCCCCAGGTGATTGCCAACTCTTTCAGGAATGAGTTTACAAATGGCTTAGAAACTTTGTTCTCTTGTTCTGTCTTCCACACCCTCTCTTATTCTCTTCTCGTATTTATTTCACTTCTCAGACTAAAGTACACGGTGTAAGCTTGGTTTACGGTCTAACAGAAACAAGCATGGCCCCTGCTTTTCCTTTTTACATGTGTGAGCCTGGAAATTTTGCTTCTCTTTTCTGAACGTTGGTCTGATCTCTTGTAAAGTGGTCATAATCATCAAATAGCCACACAGGGTTTGGAGGGAGATTAAGTGAGGAAATGGATGTGAATAATGACTACATCACAATCAGCATGCCATTAATAAACGTTATGGGTATGTATGGAGATATATTCCCATTCTCTATTTTTCTTTTTTCTTTGTTCCTTTCTCACTTCCAATTCCTACTCATCTACAGCAGACAGACTTGAAGGTGGCCCCATGGTCCTGCTATGAGTAAAGGTGTTCATTCTCTGTGTGATCCCTTCACCCAAGTGTAGGCAGGAACTATGAATTGCTTCTAGCCATTAGAACAAAGTAAAGACCATAGATCTCACTGCTGGGGTTAGTTCACGGTCACAGCATCACGTCGTTGGAGCTATGTTGCTAAACATTTCCATTGAGGCTCTGAAGATGTGCATGTCCGTATTAGCATGTCTGTATAGCAAGAAGCTAAGAATGGGCTTGAGAGCCTCAAGTGGCCTCCAGCGATATCAGCAGTTACCTTGGTGTTATGGACATGCGTATACGGATTCTGTGATAGGAATGTTTGACTGTGAGTCCTTCCTCATGCCTTCAGATGAGAACCCACATTGACTGTTCTCTGAACTGCTGGAGATTCAGCTAGTAGGTGTACAGCACTCCTGACTACAGAAACAGTGAGCGTCAGCGTGTGTTTGCTCTTTTATTCCTCTACATTTGTGATGATTTGTTATACAATATAGAAAAAGGATGAAGCACCTCCACATTCTTCAAACACTTTTGCCTTTGTCTTAGTGTTTCACAAGATAGCAACCAACATGACTGAGGAGCAGAAATGAAGTATAAATGAAGCCTTTACTATCCTGGTAGGATGCTAGAATGTCCTTTCCTTCTCCTCCCTCCCTCCCTCCCCCTCCCTCCCTCTTCCTCCCTCCCCTCCCCTCCCTCCCTCCCTCCCTCCCCTCCCCTCCCTCCCCCCTCCCTCCCTCCCTCCCTCCCTTCCCCACTTTCCTCCCTTCTTCTCTCCCTACTTTCCTCCCTTCTTCCTTCTGCAATCTATTCTCCTTTCCAGATGAGTTGATGCTAAATCAAATAGTGTGTTTAAGGTTATTGGCTTGTGGGTAGTATAAGAAAAATCCCAACAAAACTGCAGTGTCTCTGCCATCTGAGCATCTTAGTCTTCTGAACTCACATCCTACTTAAGGTAGGTAATCTCAGCCTGTGTCCTCCCCTAAGATGAGGATGGTGGTGATAATATTAACTGTATGCTGTTCTCATGGAACTGGGAAAGAAGGTGCATGTATCCTGAGAAGAACTTAGTAAAAGTCTGTTAGCCCCTTATATTACTACTTCTCTAGCTACTGAAGCCACAGGTGCATCTTGGGTACTTACTGCAGGCTTGTATCAGTCTACACATCATCCTATACATGAAAGCTCTGTCAATCAACACTCTGCAAGAATCAAGGACGACCAAAAACGTTGCTTCTTTATACCTTAGTCCATGGCAGGCTGTGACTGGCATTCTGTCAGTCCTGGTGTCTGACTGATGGGGTGTTTAAACATCATTTTAATTTTAACCTGGAACCTTATATTTCTGCTTAGCTTCTCTTGTCCCAGCTGTCAGTACAGTATTAAGGAACAAACACAAACTTTGTGGCCATTTGACAGCTGAAGACCACGCAAAGGGACCTATCTACTTTAGATTTCAGTTTCCATACCTGCCATCTTGGTACAGTCATTCTGTGATGTGATACACAAGCACCGGCCCCTCATCTCCTACAACCACGGCAGGTATCTTCTGATGTCTACATCCAGGAGGGAGTCGCAAAGGCAGACTATTGTTTTTTTGGCTTGTTGCTTTACTCTCTTACAAACCAACCAGTCTGCTTTTGGTGGTGGGAAAAAAATTTGAAGCCCAAGGGCTTAATTTTTAGACAGAACAAATATGGGTCTTTGTGGAGCTTTCAAGTTCTGTGGCAGCCACGAAGGTAATATTCACAGGATGCTTTAGGCTGGATTTATAATTTCTTGGCAGAGAAAGCAGAAGTCTGGTCAGAGAGGAACCAGTCCAATCTAAAAGGAACCCAAAGGCTACTGAGTGTTTAGGCTTGACAGGCCTTGGAACATGGCACCCATTAATATTCCCAATGACTAGAAAATGACCAGAAGATTGCCTTTCTCTCCGTTTTCAACTGCTCTGGAATAATGTGAAGATCAAATTGCATTTATAACCATGTCAGTGAAAATTACACGCTCAAAAGTTATTGGAACTTTTCCTGCTATACACCTCATCATTTCCTTCTCTGAAAACGTTCCCGTAGCACTGAGCTCACATTGTAGCCTAGAAGCAGACAGATTGCCTGGGTTTTTTTGTTGGGGGAACAGAGGGTGCAGTTGATACCGCAGTGCCAGCCCTTACAGGCAGTGGGAATGGGAGCAAATGAGCCACTTACTGTTCCCAAGTCTCTATACCCTGATCTTTAAGGTGTTCTATATGAAGAAAGCTAGACACTAGACCACTGGTTCTCAACCTGGGGGTCACAACCCCATTGGGGGTCCAAATGATCCTTTCACAGGGTTGCCTAAGACCATCAAAACCCACAGGTATTTACATTATAATTCATAACAGTAGCAAAGTTACAGTTATGAAGTAACAATGAAATAATTTTATGGTTGGGGGTCAACACAACATGAAGAACTGTATTAAAGGGTTGCAGCATTAGGAAGGTTGAGAGCACTGTGCTAGAGAATGCATCAGGAAAATAGAAATTTCTCTGATGCTTTCATCTTGGTTCCACTCCCCATGTGAGACAACCTGAACCCATAGTTAGATGCGTGTGTTTCTAGATTGTGCTGTCCACCATGGAGGCTGACAATCGCACGTGAGTGCAGCACTGTGGGTGAAAATTTCCCACTGGATTTGGAAGGCATTTTTTATACTGAGATAAAAAGAAAACAATAGTAAATATCTCATTCATAGTTTTGTGTTGATTCTGTTAGAAACAATGCTGCGACAGTCAGGTGAAATCAAATATATCTTTAAAATTAGTTTACTTTTCTTATAGATTACATATTTATTTAGTTTGACAGCAGATTTTGCATCTCAGGATAGCCTGTAACTTGCTATATAGCCCAGATTATTCTTAAACTCTCAATCTGGCTGCCTCAGCCTCTCAAATGCTGAGATTACAGGCAAAGGGTACAATAATTTGTGTGGCATGTATGTGTGTGAGTGTGTGTGTGTGTATTGGTATGTGTGTATGTGGTATGTGTGTGCGTATATGGTGTGTGTGTGTGGTATGTCTGTGGTTGTGCGTGTTTGTGTCTATGTGTGGTGTGTGTATGTATGCGGTGTGGTGTGGTATGTGTGTGGTATGTATGTGTGTGTCTGTGGGTATGTATAAGTATTTGTATGTGTGTGCATGTCTTGGGAGGTGACTGCGTTTGTGCTCATATGCACATAGAAGAGGCTGCTTTGGGTCTCTCTCAGTTACTCTCCCCTTGATGTTTGATACAGGGTCTCCTAATCTTGAAGCTCTCTGATTTGGCTAGACTGACCACCCAGCAAGGTTCTGCAGTCTGTCTGCTTCTGTCTCCCGAGAATTGGTGATACAGATGCATTGTGCTGAGATCCAAACCTGGCTTGAGTTTCGTGTAGCACAAACATTTGGCTGAGCCATACTCCCGCCTCTATTTAGTTTAAACCTAAACCACGGAAATGATTTCATATTAACAGAAAAATAGTAGAATGGGTTCTGAACTTTTCTTTTATGAACGAAAACCCCACATAGGCGCACAAACACGTATTCATCGTGGTTTTGAAAAACATTCCGTTTGTGATGTGCTTGCACTTGATTTCTGTGCATAAGCTGTGCTGTGTGAAATACTTTGTTAGTTTTCACTTCAGGTCTGCTTATTTGAAAACATGCAAGAAAGACTAAGACATTGAAATCCTGTTTAAGTATTAGTTTCAGTGAATTACTATTAGAAAAGTTTTCTTTTGATTTCATTGAAAATTCAGGGTACTGTAAAGTGCTCAGCACAACTTCATTTCAACATGTTCGACGTAGGCGTTTCCATGTGACTTACTCAATTAGCAAATAAATACTTTAACCGTGAGATATTTAACGGAAATCTTAACATTTTGGGACATGGACCCCTTGAAATTCTGAAGAAGGACACGTATGACCATTTCAAACCCTTGTGTTAGTGTTGTTGTATGGTGGATGTGTGGTGCTGTGTATGGACTTCATGTGCCTGAAGCAGTTAATCCTTCCAGGTGAAATATTAAGGTAGAGTACCATAATTCTTTGCTTTTATTTAAGATTAGACCAGTCATATAGTATCACGTTTATGAACTCATAACCCTCTTTGTATCTTACAGTGTCTGTAATTATGTGTGACTACTGGTATCAGCACTGGACTCTCCCCCTTAACAGGGACTAAATGCCCTCCCTCAGGGCGTGCACACACTTGCAGATGCTGAGTAATACTGCTCTTTTTATTTTTTTTTTCTGCATTTGTTTCTTAGGACGTTGTGATTTGTTGACCACTGCCAATGGACAGGATTTGTGTGTGCAGCCTTGACAGTCCTGGAACTCAGTCCTAGACAGTCTGGCCTTGACCACTCACAGAGATCCTAGTAATCTAGCCTTTATGCAAAGTATAAGATTAAAATACCACCCTAGGCCATTTAGAGTATCTGGAGTTTCTACTATTGTTTTAGTAAAGTTTTAAATAAATGCCTTAAATAACATGAGCCATACTAGAAGTTCTGTCACATTAGAGTATTTTCAACTAAGTTAACAAAAGGCTTTGTTGGCTCATTGGTGTCTACTTTGAAATCATTGCTTTAAAGAATAATCATATTTCTTCGTTTGCATCGTGAAGTTGTTATGGGTGCCAGACCATACTTCTCCTCTCTCATGTGTTCCCCTCAGTGGGGACCAGTGCTGATATGGAAAGCCTATTTTTGCTTTGGGAACTAGAACGACTTTCATGGGTTCTCAAAAGAGAAGAAAGTGAAATTGTATGCAAGTAATATCCACTGGCCTGAAAACACTAATATGAACATTCACGGAGTGCTTACAGTACACCAGGCATGAACATAATGCCAGTGTGTATTTGGGTTGCTTCCTACAACCCTGGGGGAAGGGGTTGTTCTCACCATGGAGGGTAGAATCTTCAGATTTCAGATACTGTTACCAGTCTCCCTGTGTCACCTGCCCTCTTTCCATGAAGGTGGCCTGAAAGATCTTCACAAGATGTAAATTAGATAGTATCTTTCATGTTTAGTGGCACCCCGATTTTAACTGTGTAGGTATTGTTCCCTGTCACTTCCCCTTTGACCCCTCTTTCCTTCTTCACAAGGACATATTCTCTCACAGCTCAAAACCTTCCTGGAGAGTTTTCCCTCTCTGTCTTGGACACCTCTGCCCAGGTCTTTAGTTTCTCATTTTGACCTATCCCTGATCTCTTAGGAAGTTCACCTTTTAAACCTTGATACTTATTTTAATTCTTTCCTTATTAACTCCTGCCCCAAATATTCCTTGTGAAATAGATCAGAGTGCTCAACCCTTTCCTTCTCCTCTTCCTCCTCCTCCTCCTCATTATTATTATTATTTACTATTATTATATTGTTTTGTTTTTTTGAGACAGGGTTTCTCTGTATAGCCCTGTTGAGCAGGCTGGCCTCGAACTCATGAAGATCCATCTGCTCCTGCCTCCTGAGAACTAGAATTAAAGGCATGTGCCACCCCCACCCGGCTCCCTTCTTATGTCTAACTACACTTTAAGATGATCTAATTAGTTGTGTGTCTTGCTACTGACCACATCTCTGTTGAAAACAGTGACTGGCCACGTCTTTTTTTTTCTTCGTGTTTACCCTTGGTGTCATAGTCTGTCTGGCATGTGGTGGTTGATAAGTAAATATTGGTTAAAAGGGTGAATAACCTTTAGAATAGTTAGTATAAATAATAATTATCTTGGTTCTTTTCAACTTTGAAAGCTCACAATGGCAAGTCTTAGGCACGTTACATAGCAGGCAATGTTTGTTTAAATGAATACAATCGAATCTCCATTTTCATCTTCTCTTAGTTTAATAGAAAACTGCCATAACCCTAGCCCCAAACAATGATGGCTCCAGCCAGTGACAGGCTGGTGTCTCAGAACAGTTCTGAGTTGTAGCTCAACCTGTCAATTGCCCATTTCTCTGGGGCTAACCTCAGCCCACACAGCATTCTTCCCTTGATGTCTGTCTACTGTGTCAGACTTTGCCTGAGGGTAATCGGCACCCGACCAAACAGGGCAATGCCATTTCCAGGAGAAAAACTGGTGAAAAAACAATACGCTTAGTCATGGGAAGGTAATTCTTCTGTTTTTGTTTTTAACAGTCTTGTCAGAAACAACAAAATAACAAAATGTATCTGCCACTCTTCCATTATTCTCCCAGCCTAGGAGAAAATGTCTTTTTACTGAAGTCTGCTTTGGGAGAACCAAAGGGAGTCCTGCTGTGGCCTCTGAAGGAGATGCAGGCGCAGTGGGCCCAGGGCCTGACTCAGCTTAAGGAAGACTGTTTCAGGGACTTCCTAGTGATAAGAGACACATACTAAAAACCCTGCAACTGAAGGAAATTCCAGGGAACCCTAGAGCTGGTGGGTAATAAGATACTTTACATTATTTGAGACACATCTTTGGGGAATTGGGAACCAGTTACAGTTGGGAGGGAGCTGGGCTCTAATCCTCCCTACAGCAGAATGCTTTATGTGGGAATGGTGTCTCCCAGGCAATCCTTAAGATGAATCATGTTCTCTGAGTTTGAGGCCAGTTGGTCTACACAGAGTTTCAGATCAGCCAAGGCTACATGAAAATGCTCTGTTTCAACAAAACAAAACAAAACCAATAAAACAATTCATTTTAAATCTTTTTTTAGGATAATCATAATACCTTCTAGTATGAAATGTTTCTTATGAACTCAGTGATAGTAACCTCGTTATTCTGTAGCTGTCTTTCTCAGCAGAACCCAGGGAAAGTTTGTCAGTTACCACAGCTAACTCTATGTAGTTAGTAATTCGTACATCTAATATGGACTCAGTATTTATTTATAGATATAACTATACTGGCTTTTTTTGTTTGTTTGTTTTTTGGTTTTTCGAGACAGGGTTTCTCTGTATAGCCTTGACTGTCCTGGAACTCACTCTGTAGACCAGGCTGGCCTCAAACTCAGAAATCTGCCTTGTCTCTGCCTCCCAAGTGCTGGGATTAAAGGTGTGCGCCACCACTGCCCGGCTATACTGGCTTTTTATCATACATTTGGAGACTATTTCCCCTCCCCAACTCCTCCAGGTCCTCCCTACCTCAAAACCCAACCAGTTTCATGTTCTTTCTCTCTCTCCTTCTCTTAGAAAAAAAAAAAATCAAAAAAAAAAAAAAAAAAGAAAAAAAATCAAAACAACAATAAAACAATGAAAAGCACACACAGAATATGTAGACAGCCTGGTCTCAGTGAGTTCCAGGACAGCCAAGGCTCATACATGAGAAACCCTTGTCTCTAAAAACCAAAAAACAACAACATCAAAAAAAGCCGTATAGTTATATCTATAAATAAATATTTATACACAGAAACCATGGTGTTCATTTTATGTTGTCCACCTACTGTAAGTACAAAGCCTGGCATGCCCTAAAGTGTGTTTGATACACCCAGAGTACTCCATTGGAGAAAATGTTTTCTCTTTTCTAGAAGATCAATTACAAGTGACTTCTGGTTAGGAATGGGGCTCTGTACCCACTTCTTGTTGATTTTTTGGGGGAGCGGGTTGGTTCTGGCTTGAACTTTACAGGTCTGTGTTGCTGTCAAGTCGTATTACTTAGTGCAGATGACTTTTTTAAGGGAATAGTTGATATTGCAGAGTGATGCCAGTTAGAAGCTCTAGGGGGAGAACCTGTGAGGCAAATGCCAGGGCTGGGGAAAGGGCTCAGTGGTAAGAACACTTGTTATGCAAGTGTGAGGACCACATTTGCTCCCCTGCATTCACACAAAGAGATGGGCTTGATGCTACTAGCTAGTTGTAGCTAAGTCAGATGTCTCAAGGGAATTAGGCAGAGTGATACAGCAAGAAAACTAAAGCCACTGGCCTCAACAGACACATACACACACACACACAAGTGTGCATACACATACACACATGTATACCAACATACACACACATACATACACATGCACACCCACATATACCCACTCACACACATACATATACACATACACACCCCCATACATACATACACATATACACATGTGTATACATGTACATACACAGACACAAATGTGCACACATACACCCACACAAACCCATTCACACCCACAGCCACATACACACACGTACACACACATATACACACACCCCACATATACACACATACACACATGTGAACACATCTGCATACACATACACTCATGTACACACATATATCCACACACCCACACCTCCCCACTCAAACCCACACATGTAGACAGACAGACAGACAGACAGACAGACACCCCCCCCCAAACCTAAGAGGCAAATAAAGACATTACTTGTTGGAATAGATGAAATACTATCATAGGCAGGCCTTTTTCTTCCTTCTCCACATTCTCCCTTACTTTCTTTTATAACATGGATGTTGGTAGTGAGGGACAGGGCAAAGAGCAAAGCACACCTAAATGAGACAAGAAGGGTGGGGCAGTGAACGGGTGAATTGGCCATGTGCTTCTTGCTTTCGAGATAGACAGTCTTAGGCAGGCCAAAGGAGTCCCTTTCTAACTGGGTGGTGTTTGGACAGAAATAACAGGAGTTCAGTGGACTGACTTGTAGGGTGGTAAAGGGGTTGTATAGTAAGCCAGACAAAGCTTCACAGAACTCAAGTTTCCTTTTGAAGTATGCTAACTCTGTGAACATACTCAGGACTTAATTATATTTTCCTAACAGAGTTCATCTGTGTAGAATTTCTTCCTGTTGTGAACCATTTTCTGTCTTTGTTCCTTAGCAATCCTGTTTAGTTTACAGAATGTCAGCGAACTAATCACCGTGTCCAGGTCTCTTGGCTTCAGGGAGGGAAGTAGGTGATTTCATTCTAACCAAACAGTATTTCCTATACTCCAGCATGGTTCCCAGAGGCATAGAGAGGCCAGCAAGGAAAGAGAATTGGAGTGTTCATGGTAGAGCTGTCATGGAAGACATTGGAGCTTCTCTATAGTTAAGCACTTGAACAATGCTGTAGACGTTGGTTGTGGGCATCTTGTCCCCAGAAAGAATGGGAAAGAATAAAGTAACAGCAGATGGAGCTAGGACACAAAGAACCCGATTCTAGTACCGGGGTCTGTTCATAAGCCTGCCATGGAGCTGCCAATCTGAAATTTATTTCCTTCATCTTTTGTTTTCCTTAAGTCTACTTGAGAAGAAATTTTACAAATTATAATAAAAAAAATTTCCTCCCACACAGAGCTGATAAACTGTGTCAACACAGAGAAATTGTCCCTAGATAAGTTCATCTACTGGATATTAACATCTGGCCTAGACAATTTTTCTTCCTTGGTGCATCGTTAGCTTCAGTTTGTTACTTCAGTTAAAGTGGTAAGACCCCTGTGGTTACCATCTACTAGCAACCAAGTGGTTGCTGAAATGTCTTTAAATCAAAACTACGTAGATTCTTTTCAACTCATTATGTTGATTTTGTCCTGTATTTTAAGTATCCAAGAACTTTCATTCCAAAGTCTCCTCAAATAGTTTCTGAGCTACAGCTAGAATCCTGAGAAGAGTTATTTCATCCACCTCTAAAATGTTCTCTTGTCAGTTCTCTGGTCTCCCCCAGGGGCCAGAAAGAGGTGGTGGTTCTTAGACAAAAGTTTTTGAGAAACAAACAACTTAATCAGTCATTCTGTTCTCTCTCTGTCGCCAAGTGAGGGAAACTGCCACAGTGACAGCTGAAGTTGATCCCCGTGTCCCCCCACTACAGTTCCTCTGAGATTGTCATGGGGGGTTAAACAAATAAAGATGGATGCACGAAGACAGTGGCTCCTGAAAAATCCTGCTGTCTTCAAGAATGTTAGCAATTTGCCCTCTTCATTTTCTCTCCATGGGCGACTTGGCAAGAGTCAAGGTTGGGCAGCGTTCGCACGCAGTAGGAGTATGTGTTAGCAAAACTCATTTCAGCATTTGTATAAAATTTCCATCAGTTGCTTGCTGCTTCCGAATATGATACTACCTGGGAAGGCTCTTTGAGGGGTTGTACTTTACATTTCTGCCCTGTTTGCCAGGAAAACAGAGTATTGCCAACTGCTTTGCCTGTCGGGTTCTTTTGATCCGCGCTTTGACATGGCTAATGAATCTTTAAATGCCAATAGCAATTTCCCATCCTGTTACTATTCTTCAAAGGTAAGAATCTCATTTTCTATTTCATCAGAGTTCCTATGATAAAAACGCCAGTCCCCCTCCCGTTTTTTTAAAAACAAACATTCCTTTTGTTTTCTGCTCATAAATAGAAAGTAGGCAGCTAGAGAGGTCAGACACAAGTGAGGTAGATACTGGAAACATGAAGAAAAGGCATGTGGGGAGACAGAATTTAGTTTCTTCTTAGTTTTGTCAATCTTAGACGCAAAAGAGTTTTTGGACTTAGATTCAAGCCTTATTTGTTAAGCTTTTGGGTCATAACAGATCAGCACACCTTAATTAAGCATCACTCATCAAACCAGGCAATGTTGAAAGAGGCTTCTGCAGTGGTGGTGCTAAGATTACATGAGTCTCAACTCGTTGATGCCATGTTTGTTGTTTTGTGTTGGTTTTGTTGTTGTTGTTTTGGTTTTGGGGGGGGGTACTTGCTTGTGATTATTTTTAATATCCTGCACTAGCACCCCTCTTCTCCTTTGGTAACTCACCTTCTGTATGTTGGTGACTGGCAGGATCTGCTTCAACACTGAGAAGCTGAGCATGCAAGCTGCATCACTGTCACTATTAGCTAGGGGTCTAGGTTGTGTCAGTAGGATTTACCTGACTTGACTTTCAAGTTGGGAATTAATGATGGGGAAAAAAAAGTATCAGAGATGCCTTCTTCCCTACTCCAAGTTAGAGTACATTGGCCTCCAGTATAGTAGCAGGTCTAAGACCAAGGGAAGGCCTTGTTCACAGTGTGAGCAAGGTCACACATGCAAGCCAGCAGGGCTCTTTTGGAACAATTGTTCCTCATAGGATAGCCTTCAACCAGGGTTTTCTAAGCCCCCTAAAACTGTGACTGCCTACCATCTTCAGTTTGTTTGTTTATTTTCTGCCTCCTCCTCCTCTAGTTGATTTTACTTTCTCCTAAAAGTCCTGACAGATTTGCCCATCATCAAAGTGAATCATGGAGAGCACGATTTTCAGGTGGAGAGAATAGTGCTCATACATGGAAGAAGCAGAAGCAAGACAGAGGAGAGGAGTCTTCTAGAACCGTGTAGGTCCTCAGAAGCACTGGGACCAGCCTAACTGAACTTTCTAGTTTGCCAGCTAACGAACTCCTACGTTTGTTTAACCTCATTGGAGATGGTTTCTGTTACTTGCAACTAAAAGTTTTGGAAAACAGAGATGGAAGCAAATGAATATGCCCAGAGTCTCAAAAGGCTCACCTCTTTGCATCTTTCCCCCCAGCCCCGGTTCTTTGGAAATCATTTAAAATAGGAAATGATTTAAAATGTTAAAAAATAAAACTAAAGTAGTTAGTCTATTGGGTAAATGGGTGCCTAAGACATGTTTTTAGATAATAGTACCAATGAAGAAAAGGGACTTTACTAAGAGCTCACACTTACCTTCTTTACAGCATCTATATTACATTTTAAAGATGATCTTATTGCTGCTTTTCTGGACAGCTTATCCCTTGCACTTTTATGAGAGTTTTAGAAAACTGCCCTTTGACGTTCAAAATTGGCATGAACCATAAGGCCATATAAACACCTGTTTGCTTAGCTCAGGAGGTCTGAAAACACCCTGTCACCAAGCACCACCCAGAATCTGCATATATTCATATTTCAAGCCTATCCATTAGGGTGCCATCTGCTTTAGAGGCAAACAAATCAAATGGCCTATGGAAGAGGCAAAGCAGGTTGGGAAAATATAAGGGGTTTGTCTGAGAGCGAGCTAGCCTGAAGTTTGTTCCTTGTGTAAGATGACACAAGGTCACACTGTGTGACACTTAGTATCCCCATTTCTCTCATCAGACTGTATCCTCCACATTTGTATAGTAAGACATCGGAACAGATGTGTTTTTTATTACCTTCTCTTCTTCTAGGGTTCTTAACATCTGCATTTTATGATTCCTTATCAGGTAGATTTTAAAGGAAAGTTATCAGAGAGATTGATTTAGATGGCCTTTGCAATACCCAGGTCAGACTGGGCCTCAGGGAGTCATGGGAAGAATTTGGTTAGATGAGTTCTCCTAGGAAGACAAGCTGTGCCAGGTCTTTAGAGTGAAGTCTCCAGGGATATGGGCTTCACTTCACTGATTCTCTGCTCTTGCCTGCAGGAATTAGAGATCTGCTTCCTTCTCTGCCCTTCCCGAGCTGTCTGCCTCTCATTCCTCAGGTATCAGCATAAACGTAGCCTCCAGAGAGGCTTTATTTGACCACACTCAGCAAAGGTCTTTTTGTCTTCTCCTTTGTGACTCTTGATGTCAGCAGACACATCACAAGTTGCAATCATTTCTGTGTGTGTGTGTGGTGGTGGTGGTGGTGTGTGTGTGCACATGTGTGTATGTGACACTCTTGAGTTCTACTAATATCTCTTCCAAGCCCTTCACCATTTCTATTCCAGTCAGCTTCCTTCCTTCCTTCCTTCCTTCCTCCCTTCCTTCCTTCCTTTTTCCTCTTCCTTCCTTCCTTCCTTCCTTCCTTCCTTCCTTCCTTCCTCTTCCTTCCTTCCTTCCTCCTACCCTCCCTCCCTCCTTCAGGCTTAAGCATGAGACATTTGGAATCTAAGATTAAAAAACAGCCATTTTGCAAAACAATTAAATAAACATATTTATAAATAATTAGAAAATCCTTATGCATTATGCTAATTAAGCTAAGAGGATTCTAATAGCATGTTTGGTCAGACCTGGGTTGATAGACTGAAGAGAAGTAGTAAAAGTGACTTCAACAGTTGACTATTGATCTATCTGGTTTTATGTCAAGTTGACATAAGCTAGAGTCATCAGAGAGGAGTGAACCTCAATTGAGAAAATTCTTTCATAAGATCCAGCTATAAGGTATTTTCTTAATTAGTAATTTATAGGTAAGGGCCCAGTCTATTGTGGGTGGTGTCACCCCTGGGCTGGTGTTTCTGGGTTCTATAAGAAAGCAGGCTGAGCAAGCCATGTGGAGCAAGCCAGTAAGGAGCACCCCTGCATGTGCCTCTGCATCAGCTCCTGTCTCCAGGTTCCTGCCCTGCTTGAGTTCCTGTCCTGACTTCCTTCGATGATGAATAGTGATGTGGAAGCAGAAGCCAAATAAACCCTTCCCTTCCCAGATTGCTTTTGGTCATGGTGTTTCATTAAAGCAATAGTAACCCTAAGACAAGCATAAAAAAATATTTTGATCAAAATAATTTATTGCATTTCTAAAATGAAAGCCTAAAATAAAATATTGAGTAGAAGTACAAATTTCTTTTAAATGTGTGCATAATATGTGTGTAATTGCATTTAGAAACAAATTATTCATAGGTATAAATATATGAGTTAATTTATAGTAGAATCAGAAGCTGATAATTCTTAAGGAACCACCAAAGTAAAAATATACAAAATATTTAAGATTGGTCAAGAGATATGGAGGATAGAATGCAAGTAAAAGTTAATATGTAAGAATCATGTTTGGAGAATTTCCCAGGACTTTGGAAAGCACTATGTGGACTCTCTGTAGCTGTCATAACAAGTTACTGGCTTAGAACAACGGAATTTTGTCTGCCATTCCTGGGATTCTATAGAATTCTACAGAAATTCTACAAGAGTATCACTGGGCTGAATTCAAGATAGTGACAGACTTTAGGGGAGAATTCATTTCTTTGTAGCTTCCAGATTTCGGGAGCTGTCTGTCTGTATTCTTGGGCCCCCTTTCTTCACCTTCAAAATCAGCATGAGTAGGCTGAGCCCCTCACCATCAGATCACTTTGACCACCTCTTCTGTCTGCTTCTTCTACTGTATAAACGTAGTTGATTATATCAGGTTTACATGGATAACCCAGGATGATCGTTTCACTTGGGGTCATCTGATTAGTGACCTAAATTAATCTACAATGTTAACGTGGATTGTTCATGGGGGACTAAGAGATGAGCACCTTTGGGGAGCTTCTCATCACAGATACAGACATCAATCTACAGATTTAAGAGGCTATATAAACTTCAAGAAGAATAATCACACACACACATACACACACACACTGCATGGATACACTAGCTCAAGGACTTTATAGTAAAAGTTCAGACTAATAAATAGAAAGGGGTGATATTTGATAGACTCAAAAATTTGAAAGAGTAATGAAAACAGACCACTACATATTCATTAAAATCACCAATGAAAATCAGAAAGTCTTAGAATAATGTTTTCCATGTGCAGAAGAAATATTGCTATTAATATGTAGTTAAAAGCTGTCAGCAATTACCAGCATGATATTCTCTACTGTGTAAATAAGTGTTTTCATACAAAACTGAAGTCTTGGCTGTCCTGGAACTAGCTCTGTAGACCAGGCTAGCCTCAAACTTAGGAATTCACCTGCCTCTGACTCTTGGAATAAAAGGTGTGTGCCACCACCGCTGGGCATATTTTCTTGTTTATATCTTATTTATATCTTCTTATATTTTGTATATTCTATTCTGTTACTTTAAAAAACTGTTTAGATTCATAAAAAATAGGGAAATACAAAAATTTCTTACATAGCCTGCATATAACCACATCTACGGCTAATGCTTTACATCCAGATTGGTAGATTTAATATTAATAAACTAGCATTTGCGAGTTGTTAACTAAAAGTCATTCTTTATTCAGACTACATTTGTTTTAAATATTTATCTTATGTGTCTGTGCCCCAAATATATTCACTTGTTCCTTGTTTGTGCTCATTTTCTGTAGTCAATTCCAGCAATTTTTGGAATGCTTTTCTTTCTAGAGCCTGGTTTGCTTCTAAGGATGACATCACCGATGGGGCGTATAAACATATCAGATCTATCACCTTTAGTAGAATTTATCAATCATGTCCCAGAGTTTTACCCTGATGATTAAGCTTCAGGGCCAGATGACAGCTGGCTTCCCTGTATATCGTTGCTCATCCTCTGTTTTCCAATTGATGTCCCAACACCTGACAGTGCTCTTATGTCTTCTAAATAATCAGTGCGGGAACCCAAGTAAGACTTCGGGTGTTTGTGTGGGCATGCATTAATGTGTGTATGTGTTGTTCTTTCTACGTTTCCTAATAGAGCATATATCATCTATCTGCCTTGTTCATGGCTATCTCCTAGTGCTTAGTTACTGTCCAGTTTGCAGAGAGTACTCAGTGTAAGTTTTTGTAACTGATGAATGTCAGTTGCTACTATTATTGAAATGCATAATTTCTTCATTTCACTGAGCTTAGTTTATAACAGTCTTCTACACACACAAACACACACACACAACACACACACACACACACACAATGACAGATGCTTTCGAAAATGGAAATTTGTGGGGCCAAAGAGCCATGGGACTTGACGGAGCAGGCCCGGTTGAAGTGTGTCCAAACCCCTGAAATTTCAACCTGAGATTGGCAAGAGTAGGACCATTCTCCCACTGCCCTGGACCAGTGTGTCCTGATGTTCATAGCCCTTCGCTCCTACCTTTGACTACCAGAGGAGATCACAAATTGGGTAGCCAGGTTAAACTTCCTTTTCCATTTATAATGTCATGTCCAGCAATTGCTGGAATTCCTTTTTATGCAAATGAGGCTTCCCCAGTGCCCTGAGCCCAGCCAATAATGTACACTCACCATGAGACCCCCACCTACCTGCCAAAGGTTTAAGTAGCCTTTGTTCCCCTACTAAAGAAGTTGTCTCACTGAAGCTGTTTCCCAAGATTCTGTATTCAGAGCATGGCTAAGTTCTCTTGCACCTGAGGTCTCTTTCGTTCCCAGCCATCCTGCCTTGCTTCCCATCTCAGAATCCACGTGTAGATGCTGCTAAGAGCAGAGAAGCAGAGCCTGAAACTAAAAATATTTTTCCCTAAAAGGCTTTGAAGAATAGCATTCCTGTTAAGATGTTTTAGCACAGTTTGATATGCCCAGAGGCTCTTTAGAAGGAAAGGATGTCAAAAAGCATTCTCTTAGAAGCGGATTCACTTCTTATTGGAGGAACTCAGTGTGTTCCACTGGTGTGGGGCCACTTCAGAGATCTTAAGCAGTCGAAACTGAAAGCGCAGAATGGTTAATAGTGGGTGCTTTTAAACAGAAAGGAACTGGACCCTGGACCAGGTACCTACAGTGTAATGAGATGGATACTTGTATAGAAGGTATGGCAATAAAAAAAAAAAAATCTAACAATAAAAATCAGGAACACAGGTTAGTCCTTGACTATATTGGTTATTTCTGAGAAATCATGTGTGGTGTATTGTATGTCAACCTCATTAATAAACAAGAAAGAAGGAATGTGAAGCCAGTTATGATTACTTTAACGGGCCCCCCCACCACACACACCCCTACCACTCTTGGCCATTGCTCTATACTGTCCCTTGTGTCAATAATACTTAAAACTAGCTCATTGGGTGAACTCAGTGAAATCTTCAGTTTGAAAAAAATAAGAATGGTAAGAAGATACTATTGACAATAAAATACACCTGTTCAGAGTTGCCTTACAAAAAGCTGTAGGTTCCTATTTAACATGGGAAGATGTGTTTTGTGACTCGACGCCAGTGAGACATTTGCCATTGTTCTCCAGAGGTGGATGGAGGGAATAGGGTATACCCAGGCCCTGGAGGTGGGCCTTTCTCTGCAAGCCAAAGAGAGGATTGAGGTATGGGAGAGGTAGCCAGTTGGCTTTAGAGGACCCTCACAATCTCTTTTAGATGTCAAATTCCAGAATATAAGAATGTGCTGGCTTACATAGACCGTGAATGTGTGGTTGGGAGTACTAAGGTTTAAACTAGACCTGAGAGAAATACACAAACGCATGGTAAGTAAACAGTTGTGTGTCACGCACACTCTGCACAGGTAAGCCGAGCTTCACCAGGAACCCCCTCGTGTGGGGGTCAAGAGCTATTCTTCACAACCTTCCTAATGCTGCAATCCTTTAGCACAGCAAGTTCCTCACATTGTGGTGACCCCTACTCATATAATTATTTTTGTTGCTACTTCTTAACTGTAATTTTGCTACTGCTATGAATTGAAAAATAAATATCTGTGCTTTCTGGTGGTCTTAGGTGACCCCTATTATCTCAGGGGGTTGAGATCCATGGGTTAAGAACCACTGGTCTAGCATGTGGCTCTGGAGTCAGTGTACATGAGTGACTTTAGATGTATGTCTTACTTCTCTTGAGCCTTAGGTCTCCTGTTGTAAAAAGCTATTTGCTCTGTGGTTTAAATCATCCCTGGCCCTTGAAAACTGGAAGACTTTGAGATGGTAGTTATTTTTGGTTTTTACCTGAGAACCTTTATATTAAAAGCCTCCTTAAAATTATATGTATATAGATATTTCTGTTTCTTCTGCATATTCTCTAAAATTGAAAGGAAAAAACTTTAAATTTGGAATGCTAGAATATTCAGAATGAGAATTTGAAACTTTCCCCCCAAGCCATAGTTGTTGCCAAGGTTTGGTACTGCTCTGATGAATTTCGTGTCCATGGTAGCTTTTTAAATTTTTTTATTTTTGGCTGAGACAGGGTTGGTAGCTGAGTTTCCTGACGTTCAGGCTTGGCTTCCTGCCACATGCCCAGATGACAGGTTTCTGTAGGGAATGGAACATAAATATTTTGCTCTGACTCTGTTTATATTTTGGGGAAGGCAGACTAGTTCTGGCCCAGAGCTTGTCATAACTCCCAATAAAATATATCCCCCCACCCCCAGTTTCCCATCCATGCACATCTGATTTTCTATTAGCTTCCCTCTCTCCCTGTGTCTGACTTCTCCTTCCCCAACCTCTAGACCTCCCATTCAATCCTTCCTGTCTTTCTCCTCTATCTCCCTTTGTCTCCTTTTTCTCTACTTACTTAGACTTGCTTTTTTTATGATTGAAATTTTTAAATTTCTGATCAGGCAGTTCTAGTTAAGACAGAACACACCATTGCCATAGAGATAAGATAGCTAAGGATTAAATCACTCTGTGGAAGCTTCTGAGATGCATTAGTATGGAGAAATAAGTGCCAGCAGGAAGCGATCAGCAATGGCAAATTGTATATGTGCCACAGGGTTCCAGGAAACCATCCTGTGGTCCTTGTTCCCTTGGTTTCCCTGTTCAGTGCCCAAAGGGTTCCAGGAAACCATCCCATAGTCCTGAACCCTATGGTTTCCCTCCTAAATGCCCAGTGCCTTGGATTCAGGCAGATCAGGTTCAAGTCCTGACTCTGCCACTAATTAGTTGATTTTGTTTTTGTTTTTATCTTTAAAAAGATAAAAAGAGATAAAAAGAGATGCTGTAGACCTCCAGGGAATAGTGGAGAGAGTAAAGAAAAAACATGTTTCTTTTGCATATTGCCTGGACTATGGTACATGCTGTATGGGTCCAGTCATTGGCAAGGTAACGATTCACCATAGTGTTCGTCCTCTTTCCAGCATCTTTCTCTACCCCCCCTATCGTTTCTAAAGCAGTCCTTGACTAGTTTTGTTCTACTCTCCACGTCTTGAGATGCGAATAGAAGGTAGGAAGGCACCACATCCCACTTCCAACCTAACTTGTGGACAAACACGGACCTCAGAAAAAAAACTAAAGCCGGGCGGTGCTGGGCGGTGGTGGCATGCACCTTTAACCCCAGCACTCAGGAGGCAGAGGCAGGCGAATCTCTTGAGTTTGAGGCCAGCCTGGTCTATAAAGCAAGTTCCAGGATAACCTGGGCTACACAGAGAAATCTTGCCTTGAACTCTCCCCACCCCCTCCAACGTAAGAAAACAAAAATGAGATAATAAAAAAGAAATGTGTTTAACGCAAAAATGTTTCTCTTTCCAATATAAAGGGAATAAAAAAAGGGATGGGAAAATTTTGCTCTGTGGATATGCTGGAGGAAGGCAGTGCTGGCATCCCCTTTCACCCTCACCGGCTTCTGCCTTCCTTTAAGCACAGAGACAAACGCCTTGGATTTTCTCGACACACTGGAATTCACTCCAAGGAGACACTTGAGCTTTTGGAAGATCACTGCTGTGCTTCTCTAGAGAGGAGGGAGGGGAACTTCTCTCCTTCCCTGCTCCCTTTCCCTTGTTTATCAAAAGTCCCAAATAAGATTTATCGCCACCCCAGCTTTCTCATATCCAGGCAGCTCGTTAATATTTCAGATAAACACCGTTCCTGAACACAGTCCTGCACAGTTCTATTCCTGTCCTGTGCCCAGTGATTCTGTCACATTGCCTTGGTAACCAATTAAAATACTCTGATGTGTATGGCGATATCATTCCTAGCTCTGCAAAAACCAGGGCGACCTACTCAGAAGACATGCCAGTCACCTGGTGTTTCTTACAATCTGCTCCATTCTGGTTTCGGTTCTCTCTCTCTCTCTCTCTCTCTCTCTCTCTCTCTCTCTCTCTCTCTCTCTCTCTCTCTCTCCTCTTTCTGAAATCCTTGGGTCCCCTGCAAGCACTTACATGCCATTTCTAGCACACCTGGCCCTAAGTCAAGAAACACCTTTGTCAACCAGACAGCAGCTGGTACTGATCTGGAGCAAAATGCTGCTTTCTGGTAGCCTCGGGAGCCAACAGCTCAAGGAGTCTCCAGCCTTGAGGCTGGTGAAATTGAGTGTTGTTCTTACAGAGTGGCAAATAGGCATTCACATAACTATTAGTGCATTGGTGACAAGGAGAGGTTGCACTAGATACCGATGGAGATAGAACACTTCCTTACCAAAGTTTAAGTCTGGAAAGATAGGCAAGCACAAAGAGACCGGGCAAGACTTACGATGAAGACACAGACCTAACAGTGAGTCTCAGACAGCTACGTGGGGTCAACTTGCTGATTAGGAAAATTGTCACATTTTGCCCTCCCATCCCTGGTCCTTTGATGGATGTCCTCAGCTTGGGTGGTCTGTTTCGAGCTTTCTGGGATTATCTACTTCATTTCTCCTTCTCCAGACTAGTATCCTCTTATTAGCTTTTTGGGGAAGGGCTATACCAAATGTTCTAAGTTGTTTAGACTCTTTCTCTTGACTGTGAATGATACCCAAAGGCACATTTTCCAAAGTCAAAACCTTGGTACCGGGGGTCCAGGACTCAATACTTAGCATTTATGCCTCAGTGTATTTTGAAGTTTGTAGGCTTAGTTTTGTCTATCAGTGCTTAGATGATTAGTGACCCAGACCATGTACATCAAAAACAAAAATTAAAAAAACAAAAAACAAACCTAACTCAATTATTTCTCTGAAGTCTCCCACAGCTACTGCAGGGATGCTAAAATTTGATCTGTAATCATATTCTCCTGTAAAAATAATAACACCAGCTGTGCCTGAGGCTACTATATACAATATAGAGATTCCAGCAGCATGCATGTCTGTGATGCATGTAGATTGAGAGTCTTTGGGCTGGACAGGTGGTTTAGAGATTAAGAGCACTGGCTGCTCTTCTAGAGGGCCTGGATTCAATTCCTAGAACCTACACAGTGGCTCACAACTGTCTGTAGCTCCAGTTCCAGGGATATGGTTCCCCTTCTTAGCCTGTGCAGGCACTGTGTGCATATGGTGCACAGACATACATTTGCAGGCAAAATATCCAAACACATAACAAGAAATTAATTTCCTAAAATTAAAAACACATTAAATGAGAATCTGTGGGTTGAAGTGTTTTGCCTCAGGAATGGCACTCAAGTGGTACACATGGAGTGTTTGGCAAGTGGACCACCGCTTACCTGTTATCTTAGCATGCTGTGCTACTTTTAGGATGTATTAACTCATCACGTGGTTAGTGTATAAAGCTCTTTGAGGACAAGGGTCATGTTTCATTTGCTTTCGTCTTCACTGAAGCCAAAGAGAAAGCTTACATGTATAGTATCTACAAGAGCATACAATCCATCAGGCCCTGTGTTAGGTAATTCCTAGATTTTTTTTCTTGATTTATGCTCTGAGTGGCACTAGGATTGTCATTTTATTTAATGTGTGGATGCATGGGCGAGTACCTGTGCGGGTGCGTGGAGGCCAGAGGAAACCTCAGGTAGACTCCTTAGGAGGGCCATCTACTTCTTTTAAGACAGGGTTTCTTGGGCAGGAGAGACGCTTAGCCATTGAGAACACTGGTTGCTTAGCCAAAGGACCTGGATTCAATTCCCAGCACCCACATGGCAGCTCACAAGTGTCTGTACCTCCAGTTTCAGAGGATCCAACACCTCACACAGACATACATGCAAGCAAAACACATGAAATAAAACATTTAAAAATTATATATATATATATGTATATGTATATGTATATGTATATGTATATGTATATGTATATACATATATATGGGAGAGAGAGAGGAGAGGGAGAAAGAGTGAGAGGGATAAAATAGAGAGAGAAGTCAGAGGGGGGTGTTTCATGGGCTGGAGCTCACCAATCAGGTCAATGAGCTCCAGGGCTTCTGCCACCTCTGCTTCCTTAGTATACTCCATGCCCAGCATTTTGACGTAGGTTCTGGGGACTGAACTCTAGACCTTGTAGTTGCTTTACTGAATGAGACATTCCCACACCCCCAGAATGCTACTTACCTCCATGTTCACAGCACAAAAATAGCCATTTAACTGCAAGTAGGGTAGCATTTTAGCAGATATATATGGCTACCTGGATGGGTATACCTTAAGTTAACCTAAGTAGGAGCTAGACCATTGACTGGATACTTTATAAATACTGTCTCATTGAATTCTCCAAATCATTCTGTGAGATATGCCCTGCTATTTCTATTTGATACCAACAATTCTCAGAGATGCTAAGTAACTTACCTAGAAGCACACAGCCAGTGCCTATCAAACCAGGGCTTCTCTTTTGAGTCACAATACTATCTTTTTTATTTGCTTATCCTATGGGAAGTCTAATCAGAAGTAGCAGAAAATTTGAAATGCATATTTTAAAATGCTTCTAAGACATCTCTTTCCTTACTCAGAAACACAGACATACACAGAACATACGCATAGACACACAGACACACAGACATACAGATACACACACAGATATACTTATAGACACACAAGACACACACATGGATGCACATGCACATACAACACACACACACACACAGACACGGACACACATACAGAGAGACACACACATACACTACACACAAGAGATGAGGAGACCTATGCACACACCAGGTGCTGGGGGAAGGAGAGACTTAGAAGCTACAGTGGGTTCACAATTTCATGTTGAGATGATGAAAAAGTTCTGGAGATAGAGAGTGACTATGGTTGCCAAAGATGAAGGCTGTTTGTGCTGCTGAGCGATGAGCACAGAAGGGCCTAATGCAGCAGACTTAACACTATGTATGGTAATGTTAGGAGTTTGGCGGCAACCAGTTCCCCCAGCCATGTGCTTATCCACAGTGACAGTGGAAGTCAGATCAGTTCAGCTTGTAACTCACAGGCAAATTATCCTGGAGCCCATTCCGTTCTGTGACTAACACCAATTAACTCCAATGAAATGTGCCTACCAAGAACCAAGGAGTGGTGTGGACTCGTGGTGTGCAAGAAAGGTGTGCCTTGTGCAGAGTGGCAGTTCCTGTCTTCAGGTTAGCGATTCGTGACCCAAGTGATTGTGAACCTGACCCACCGTGCTTTTTAACAGAGTGATGTTCATCCATCAAAAAGGTATTTAAGGAGGTGACTCATGGTAAGAACATTTCAGGTACCGTGTGCTTTGTACCTAATATAGTGCACAGCTCATTCCTTAGATAGCTCTGTAATAGCTTAATTCATGAAGGACTCATTTCTGCACCAAGAGCAGTTAGCCCATGATTCCATAAAGTCTACCAGAGACATGAACTCATCTATTTATTATTCTTTCAACAAACAGTTTAGAGTTCCTACCATGGGTTAGGCTGTAGACAAGGGGCTCTGAGGGCAGTATTGAAAGATGAGGTTTGTTTTCTCTTGGAATCTTGAAGAAAGGCTGAAGAACTGACAGAGATCTGAGCTGAATTCTGCGAGAGTTTCCTGTGACCGTCAGGACAGGGCTTGTGTGTAGCAGGCACCAAGTACTCTGGCTTCTGAACTGGGCTCTGGGTTGAGTGTCAGCACTACTGCAGACAAAGACCAAGAAGCTCACACAAGGAATAGTGTCCTATGCTGTTTTTGTTACTAACGCTTTGAGTGTTGTGCTGGCATTCCTATGCACTGGGTTTACTAGGTGATCTGATCGTGTGAAGGAAGATTGGCTCTGCTTTCTGCTGTCTTCTCCATTTCCCACGTGCTTGGCCACCACCTTGGAGCACACCTATCTCATTTAGCTGTATCAGATCCATCAAGTCTCTACTGATGTCGCTGCATGATGTGCTGACATGTAGCCAGTTTGGCATGGCTGTTGGAGTGACTTTATTACGGGAGGAACTGACATACACCTTCCAAGTGGTATCTAGTCACCCTGATAAGAAGGCAGGACACCCTGCCTCCTCTCCATCTGTTTCCTCCCTTCCAGCTGCTGTTCTAATTCAGCACATCTCTGCCTGCCTTTCTGTGCAGCCCATGTGCCGGTCAGACCCTGCCTTCTCATCCTCAACCCCATTCTCCTTTAGTATTTAAAAACGTCTGTCTTGTACAAAGTTACTTCGGACTGACCAAGCTTCATTCCCCTCAAAATGATCTACCTCATTACTTGACATTCTCATAGTATGTGTGAGTCTATGTCTTCTTTGTCTTGTCTTAATCAACTTTGATTGAATTATAAAATCATATAGATTCACCCATTTAAGTATAAAAAGATGGTGAATTTTGATAGAGTTGCATACAATTACACTAAACCTCTTCATTAGCCTCCAAACCATTATACTTCACAATTCTGTATTTTCTGGAGCTTTATATACATAGAATGAGGCAATACTGTATTTAGCACCCCCAGCATTCCTAAAACTGGATGTGTCTTACAATGAATAGCTAATGTGGCCATGTTTCTTTTTTCTCCTATATGTCATAAGAATATAGACAATGTGTCTTATAATGGGTGTCATCTTAACGATTAATATCTAATGATACACAGATACACATGCTAAACCTGGGTTTGTATTCTTGTATGCTGATAGCTGGATTTCCAGCCAGTTAGGGTTGGATACTTAGCCCTGGCAAGGTGATAACCTTACTGTACCATAGCTCCTGTGGCTAGAAACCAGTAGGAAGGAAATACGCAAAGGATGGAGATAGTGGGTTTCAGAGTTGCTTAAAACTAATGTGTGTATTATGACTGAGCATGTGAACTCTGAGGTAGCGCTTCTCAAAGTTTGTCCTATTACGGAGGCCCTGAAAAGAACGTGGTACAATATTCTGGAGATTTGGGGAATGAGTTCACCCTAGTTCCACAAGCCTGCCATGCTGGCTGCTCAGGAGGCTGAGGCAATGGGACTGGAGGCGTAAGGCCCATATGGACTGTGGGGTAAACTCAAAATGAGCTGGGCAATTTATTAAGACCTTTTTATCAAATAAATAAAATAAACAAGAAGGGATGGGGGACGGAGCTCAGTAACTGAACATTTCCTAGGTGTGGGCAAGCCCTAGGTTCAATCCCCAGCATGGAACAGGAAGAGGAAGAGGAGTTTGGGAAATAGGTTTTTTTTTATTACAATCTCTCACTTGGAGATTCCCAGTTCATTAGAGGTTAAAGTCTTTTGAAATCTCAGCAGCATTCCGAAAAGAAGTTTATAGTTTTGTGGTTTGACTCTGGAGCTCTGTGGGGCACCCGTTAAGGGTTTATAGTGCACACATGTGAAAGGCTGGTCTCTGGACTAAGCAAAAATGAAAAGAATGCAAAAGATAGCAGAACCCTGGAACGAGTCAGCTGAGGCCTCTCTTCATGAGCCATAACTACACAAGTACTTTCTCTTCAAAAACCTCTTTATAGTATGATGAGATGTGCTAGCAATCTTTTGTAAGCAGAAAGGAAAACAACACAAAAATATGCATATGGTAATCCCCAAGGTGGTGTTTCCCTTGTGGAGGATAATTGATGTCAACTATGGAGAACTTCATGCCCCACCCACCTGCCTTAGAGCTGAGGCCTCTCATGGGGAATGAGCTAGACACCTTTAACCAAGCGAAGCAGGCTATGTGAGAAACCCCCTGAAACAAGTATCTAGGAGATAAGAACAGAATTTAACAAAATAAAAAGTAATACAATAAATGAAGATCACCACATTGAAGTTGGACAATCCAAGCCAAAAGAAGAATAAAAGAGCCCCAAGAGAAGTGACAGAGTCAGATACCGACTTGTTTTTACTTTCAGGAGACTCATAACAGTACTAAAGGGAAAGGTATGGTATATATGCAGAGAGCCTGGTACAGGCACATAGATTCTGTGCATGCTTGAGTTCATATGAGCATTGCTCAGTTGTTTTAAAGGTCCTTGCTCCTATCAGACTTTTCTATGGCTGATGCCTTATCATTTACTGGTGCTAACACGTCTTAGCAGCTGTTAGGTTCCAGGCACTTTGCTAAGCGCTCAATTCGCATCATCATGTTTTAAGTTCGTAATGTATGTATGCTGTATGCATGCCGTTATTATCTGTATTTTACCAATCAGAAACTGAGGATTAGAGGCGTTAAGTGACTTGCCCAAAGCTTCACAGCTAACAAATGCTAAATCCCAACACAAAGGCAGCTCTGTTTAACCAGAAATTTGTGAACAATGGAAGGGAGAGGGATATAATAACTAGCAATTGGCGCAGTGAGGGCAGGGGACAGCAGTGACCTCAGGACCCTGTGCTGTCCCAAAGTTGTTGACAAATAAATATAAGTGAAGCCGAAGAGTCACTCTTGTCTTTGAGTTTCTCAACCACAGCCTCTACATACTTGAATCTTTCCACCTGCTACATATGGTCGTCCCAGGTGTCACCTGACTGCTGTTTTCAGGGACTGGAATGATTTTAAGTCTTTGCACACTTAGCATAACCCACCATCTGTGTTACAGGCTTAGAACACATCTGAGACCCAAGAAAGGGTCACAACCACCTTGTGGTTTCTGCCCGACCTCAGCTCCCTCAAGTGCTTTCTGACCTCGTTTTTTGTTTTTTTTTTTTTTTTTTCTCCTCAGTTGCTTGCAACAGCAGCTGAGGAAGTTTCTATGACAAAGCCACCTGGTCGGTCTGTGGTGACAGCAGGTGTGTTCTCAATGATTTGGGGTGTGATTGTCACAGTGCTTAACAATGCAGGTAGAAAGTCCAGCCTGAGAGACCCAGGTTGGTGACAGTTGTGCTGAGGAAGGGGGTGGGGGCGGGGGGAAAAGAGAAAATGCAAAGTTAATGAAGAGTCAGCATTGCTCGGGAGGTGAACCAGATTCTTGCTTTCTGTATATGGTTTTAAAATTTTAATTAACTTTTTTGAACTATTCAGAGAAGTGAAGCATGTGAGCTCTCTCTAACCGTCAACCCCACAGGCTCCCTAAGGGTTCTGGAACGGAGCCTCAAAGTCAGCCTGTGCTGGGACATCATATACCTGAATTATGGCCCATAGAGCACTTAGATGAAAACCACACATGGCAGATACTCAGGGTATCAAGAATCCTTTTTGGGGTGGCACTTAATTTACAAAGGGATGAGAGAGGGTGGGTAGTTTTGAGTAGAAAGTGCTGAGTCACTTCAGTAATGGTCATAGCTAATTTTTATTTGAGCCAGTCAATGCACTAAGAGTTAATGGGCGTGAATCAGCTCCTTGTATCTTGCAACAACACTCTGAGGTAGGTACTACCATTATCTTCAATTTGCTGATGGAGAATTGAAGGCTCCGAGGTTTAAGTGACTCAGTTAAAGTACACAACCGCCGAAGGAGCAGACTTGGAGTTTGGAGTTTTAATTTCTCAATACCTTTATTTCCTGCCCCGAATTTCCTGAATAATAATTCAGAAATATTGTTAAGCTGAATGAGGAGGGAAATAGAGAAGCTCTTCAGCAACTCAAAATCTTTTCGAAGGCTTGCACAGGTCCTTTGGCTTGGCTGCATCGTGAGGAAGATCCAGAAGCAGAGGAATTTGTACCAGAAGGAGCCCACCAGAGCTCCCAATCTGGGTGGAATAATTGCATGCTATAAAAGCCCATAGCCACATCTCGAGTTTTCTTTTTACACAATCAGCTTGGGAGGGATTTAGATGTGTAGGCACAATGGGCTAATTTTTCTCTCTCTTGGGCTGGCAGCATGAGGTGTGACTATTGGCTCCACCCTGGCATACTTGCTGGCACAACAGGCATCAGGCCTCCTTGAGCCAACAAGAAGGATCCTGATGAGCTTGTTTGGTGGATGAGCCTGGGCGAGCAGAACAGACTTTGGGCTTGTAGGTAGGAAGTTAAATGAACTCCTTCAGAGTGCCAGGCTATCAAGGAGACCCATGAAAGAGGTGTTTTACAAAATGGTACCCTATAACAACAGATTATTTTCTCTGCTCAGGGGAGTACTTTGACTTGGTGTTACCCCAGGTTCACCATAGACTCATGTTTAATAACAATGCCTGTTCCGCTTTGCTGCAAGGGCTATAACTCCTGTGTTTTTGCAGAATGCCTCACGAATGTCAGGGCACAATAAACAGTCAATAGTGATGTTTACTATGATAACGATCTTCCAATGCCTTTCATCTGAGGCTCTCAGACTGCTTTGCAAGCACTAATTAGTTAGGTGTCAAGGTGGCCCTTTTGTTTTTACAATACATTTTTCCATTTTACAGAATTTTAAATTGAGACCCAGCCAACTTAAGTGGCTTGGCCAAAGTCATACCAAGAGTTAAATTAACAATAATGATGGGGCTTTGCATTCCCCTGGCAGATGTTGTCCATGGTGATACAGCATGTTGCAAAGATAATTTCACAGTGCCTTAGAGAAGGAGTGGGGGTAGCGAATATTACTGGCTATTGGCTTGGTTGGATAAACGGAGGTAGAAGGGCAAATAACTCCAGGGGTGTGGGGTGGGGTTGAATGGTGTTGCAAGTCCAGTCTCAAAGTGACTGAGCTGGAAGGCATGATGGTTTCATACTTTCATACAGGAGAAATAGTTATATTTTTCAAGCAGAAACAAGTTGTGAAGTGACACCATATTAACATCCGGGAATGGGCTTGTTCATATCCCAGCAAGAGGCAAAGGGCATGAGATGAATACTTCACTGAAAGAAAAGAATGAATTGGGGGTGCTCGTGGTGAGCTGCCAGCTCCTCTCTTTGAAAAGCATGTTTATTAATTCGGTTCTCTTGGAAATCATAAGTTCTCAAGGACTTGAATCGGTATTCCAGCCTAATGACAGGTTTAGGTCCACAACAGCTTGGTGAGTAGCAAAGACACATCACTGTCTCCCTTGTCTCATATTCCAAGCCCCCAAGAAGAGGTCCAAGGACAGCCACTATCTTAATGTCTTAGTATTATCTGTTCTCAATCTCCCTTGTGGAGGAGCATGCTCTGTGACTCTTGAATGGTTCAACCTCCTAATAACTGTGGAATCACTTTTCTTAGCAACATGCTGGAAAGATGAAAACCTAAACCAAAGTATGCAAAGTGTACAGGGGACCCACCTCCTTCCAGGCAACATCCCCACAGTGATGACGAGCATCTCCTGAAAGACAAGTCAGACTTTCCTAGGGAACAGAAGAGAAGAGGCTTCTAGGGATTAGGCATTCAAGGGAGACTTGCCAACCCGGAGACAGATAGCTTTTCTCTGTTAACAAGGCATGTTTGAATAAAGTTTGTTCTCCACCCTACTCTACCTTTGCAAGCCTGTGGATTCTGATTGATTGGGGAGATTTCCAGAGAAGCAAGTGCCCATCCCTTCTTTGGAATGTGTTCACCACTCACACAAGCACAACAGCAAAAAAATCTTCAGCAAAGAAACCGCACCAACTTCCCGCTCTCATTTTTGAATCCTTACACACACAACTCTACCACATGGGTGTCTGAAAGGCACTGTGAACTCCAAGAGACCGAACTCTCAGAAGAAAAGCTTCAGGAAACAGCTGTTAATGCACACCCCAGGCCTCTTCTGTGTGAGGAGAGAGGCGAGGGCCGTAACACTAACTTGTACCCACTGCAACTCTCCAGAACAGTCTTGGGACCCTGCTGCTAGCATTAAAGCTTGCTGTAGGCAGGGCTTCAAAGAATGCATCTTGGATGGCTTAAGTATGCCAAGAGTCTAAGCAATAGTGTTGTGTCCATTTTGGTTCAAGGAGTCTGGGGATGACAATGCAAATAATCCAGATGGATTCACAGGACTGTATTCTCCTCCAGATTTGTGCTCTTGCACAGCGGCCCAGATAATGTCCTTGGGATGTGCTATCAGGAGTAGTCAGAGGAACATAGGAGGCTTTACTCCATAATCTATATGGTTTGGGATCTATAGCGTACCCCTTGCCCAGCATGCATTTGTGTGTTCTTTCGCTTTGTAGACACACATTGGCGGCATTCATATACACACAGGTTCTAGTATATGTCTTAGCCTTTGCCCTCAATCAATTCACTCACATAGACACTTCCCTCCTGTGTGATTTCATGCATCAAGTCTCTCAGGTTCGAACACAGCATGAATGAGCATCATTATAACAGCACTTCAAGACATGGGATGGGAAGACAGATTTAGAAAAATTTCAAGCAACACCTGACATATGAAAACTTCTCTGAAATCTTAAAAGCAACTTTCAGCTTTTCTTTGTTCCTCAATGTATGAACATTTCCCACACATTGGTCTGGCCCCTGAGCAGCACACGAGAAAGACCAAGAGCGATCATCAACAAGTACTGTCCTCATTCGACTCCCTCTGGAAAAGAACTAAAGACAATCTAGCAAGCATTAAAAGTTCTGAGACCAATTGTCAGATGGATTAGACAGGCTCAGAGTTCCCGCTATGTCTCTGTTAAGTGATCACAGCCCACCCAACTGATTGCTAGGCAATCATCTCTAGCACTCTGATGGAAGTCTGTCTACATGTGGCTGAAGAAAGATCTGTTTCCCAGTTCTCCGCATACACATAACCAACCTCCAGAGTGCACATGATATGAGCAAGCAAGATTTCTCTTACCCCATCCATGTGGATTCTGACACTGGGCACCAGCCGGAAAGGGCTGGCCTGTAGACTTCTGGGGCTGCTCTTGGCTTTCCTGTTGTCCTGCAAGGTCAGTATTCGAGGCCTTCGAAAGGAGCCTCCTCTCCACGAGCTCTGCCCGGAACGTACACCATCCAGCAGACGCACCAGCAACAGGTTGGCGGGCAGCGCCTCGATGCTGCAAAACACCAGGGTCCTGCATTCCGGGCACCTCAGCTCCTTGTGGGCCTTGAAAATCCTCTGTAGGCATGGTTTGCAGAAGGTGTGCTGGCAGGGGAGAACTTTGGCTGTGACATCGAGCTTTTCAAAGCACACAGGGCACTCGAGGAGATCAAGTAACGTCAAATCATCCATTTTATTTTAAAACGCCAGTCCCAACCTGGAGAAGCTGGAGCCACATTGTAGGGGCAGCCGAGTCAAGGGTTAGAGCCAGTCTTTTGGGAGCATCAGAACTCCCTGCCTGTTTGAAAGAAGGAGGAAAAAAAAATGCGACTGCCTTGAGAGGTGTGTCCCACCTACATGGAGGCCGTGTCTTGAGAGGCAGCTGCAAGTACTTTGTTCCGGGAGCGTCAAATGACTCATTCTGAGCAGCAGGTTAGAAGACTCAGCCTGTGCCTGCTGCAGGGATCAGACGGAATTCTGCACAGTGCCTGACTGCTCATTGCCTCTGAGTGGAGGGCCCTAGCAAGGAGAGAAAACTGTCCAGCTGAGGCAGGGAGTTACTTGTCGACCAGAAGGGCTGGAGGGATCTTTTCTTTTGCCTAAAGCACAGTCAGTCTTAACTCAGACTAAGGCCCTGATTTCTGTGAGGATATCTATCTACCTTTCCTTCCCCGCCCCCCTTCACCTCCCCCAGATCAGTTTGTCTTCTAAACTCCAGCAGCACAAGCAGAGGAGCTTAGGGAAGTGTTTATCGGCTCCTATGCAGATGTAGACTTCTTTCCCTCACAGTGGGGCTTGTTCCACTATTTTGTTCTAGAAATAAACAAGACAAATTCCTACTCCCCAATATTGTTTGGCCTTAATTCTATCCCCTGTCTCTCTCCCTGTTCCCCTCCTTGCCTCCCTGCGTTCCTCCATTCCAGGTTAGTTTAGTCAGAACATTCTTCTCCTACCAGGTAGGTCCTGGGGCCTGTTTAGTAGCTTTGACAATTGTCCTGGGTTTCCACTGAAGCCGAAAGGAATTCAGGCTTGTGGTTACAGCCTACAGAAACCCAGAGGAAGCAGCTTGAGTGAAAGGGCAGGCCTGTGTGTGTGTGTGTGTGTGTGTGTGGGGTTCCCAAAACAATCCTGACTTTAGAAACAGTTTCATTTCGGATGCCTGAAACCAAGTGTCCAGTTTTGAGAGATTCTTCCCCCTCCCCACAATCAGTCACACCCAGGCTCCGGTGACTGCAGACATCACAGGTAGGCTTGGCAGGAGGGCCAGTGGCCCCCCAGCAGTTAGCAGAGCTGAAATGTCTTGTGCTGAACAAGGAAGGCGCCTGGGGTGGCAGGGTGGGGGTAGGGGTGTGGGAGTTGTCCCTCTCCAGAGCCGTCAGCACTCTGGAGAGGTGTGTGAGGTCACTAACCTTGTGCCTATAACTGCAGTTACACTCTGCTTGCTGGATTCTGGGCTGGGCTGGGGCTTGCACCTTCTAACTGGCCAGCCTTCTTTCCTCTGAAGGGCTGGGCAGCTGACGGCCAAGCTTTGAAAACTTCCACCAAAGTCCTTCCAGTTTCAAGGGATCACCTTACCCAGCCCTGTTAACACTGTCGCTGCCAGCAACTGCCAGCCTCTCTGTGACTGACCTATCCTTAATGTCACAGCATCTATGGCCAAGCAGTAAAGAGTTTGTGCACCCAATTTCCTTATTTTTTTTTTCTCCTCTACCCAAGCAGCTTAAACTTGCTTAGTTAGAAACATGCCGAAGTGCTCATACTTATTTTTAAACTTTTATAAGTATTTCCTGAGAAGGTCAAACATATTAATGATAGCTGTGGTGCAAAGATAAGCCAGTCTCTCATAAAATACTGGTCTTAAAAGTAATAATCACGCCTGGGATTTTGAGATGAGAGGGACTTCAGTAATCTTTGGCTCGGTTTCTTCCAGTTCAAAAAACAGTGGGATGAACATGCACATGCTTTGAAAATGGAAGCCCAAGAAGGGCTTTTAAAAAGGCAAAAAAAAAAAAAGTAATGGTGGCAGATCTCTTGTCTGTTATTTCCTGTAGTCATTCCACACCCCTAAATGATGCTAAAGTTCCATATTTGGTTTATCAATAATGTTTCATGTGAAGTTGCAAAGCATTCCGATTGATCAAGTAAGTACATAACAGCAGGGTGGCCCCTGTCTGGGTCAGCTACTACTCTAAATACTTTACCTGCATTCACCTGCTTAACCCTTACCTTAACCACCCAGATATGGACGCTAAAACAGACAGGAAAGCAGGTCATCAGACAAGTGGCCTCAGATGGAAGGCAGGTGTTCTGTGCTCTTAACGACTGTGACACAGAGTAAGCAGGCTTTAAGAGAAGAGAGGTTTGAGGTCACCCAGCCTCATCTAGAATGGCAAGAAGTCAAGAGAAAATGACCCGGCCTGACCAATCAGCATGCCTTGCAGATGAGGCAGCTGTGCCCAGAGAATCAAGAGATTCTCTCAAGTTGCCTAATGAGTAAGGATAAAGCTGCAACTAGAAACTGGATCTTCATCATCCTCCTTCTCTTCTAATCTTCCTCCTTCTCCTCCTCCTCTTCCTCCTCCTCTTATTCCTCTTCCTTTTCCTTCTTTCTTCTTCCTCATTCTCCATCTCCTCCCCCTTCTTCTAATTCTTCCTCTTCCACCTCCTTCTCTTCTAGTCATCCTTCTTCTTCTGCTTCTTCTGCTTCCTCTCCTCTTCTTTCTCTTCTTCCTCCTCCCCTTTTCTTCATCTTTCCTTTCTCTTACTCTTTACTTTTCCTTCTCCCTTCTTCCTTTTTCTCCTTTCTTGCTTCTTCTTCTTCTCTTCCCCCTCTCTCCTTGTGTTTTGGCTGTGTGTATGATTACACTTCTTATCCTAGTACTGAAACCAGAGGCTGACCTTGAGACTATCCTGGGCTATATTGTGAGACTCTGTTCCCCACTCAAATTAAATCAATTTTTCTATTTTCTTTCCCTCTACCTTTTGTCTATTTACCTAGTTAATCTTTTATCTTTAAACAGAAGGTGACAATCTTTGGGGGTATGGAAGGGAGCAGGGGTTGAACCTAAGGCTTCATACTTGCTCCTGTGACTCTCTCTAGTCTAATTGCCCTGCCTGATAATAATTCTTTATCACATGGAAGCACTTAGGCATGGCTTCTTTGAAAATCCTTAGAGGGAATCAGGGAGCCTGTGGTGGTTTGTCTTTCAGTGTTCCTCCATTGTCAGTTAGAAAAAGAAAGAAAGAAAGAAAGAAAAAGAAAGAAAGAAAGAAAGAAAGAAAGAAAGAAAGAAAGAAAGAAAGAAAGCTCAGAATGAAGGAGATGTCAGAAAGGAGCAGGGATAGTCTTCTCTTCTGGTCTCGGGCCTTAACTTCTACCCATGTTCAACTGAAAGAACATGCATAGCTCTTCACATTTCCCCTTTGAGCAGTGTCCCATCCCATTCAGATTCGCTGTGTCTGACCAGAAGGGCAGTTTGAAGCTCTGTCTTCATTCTTATTTCCTCTCAGGAAAGCTCAGCTCCTCTGAGAACTGCCTTGTAGTCACTTCATCTTCTAGAATGTACTGCTTCAACACTGGCACTTCTGTAGTAGGATCTGGGAGTGTCCCCTATTTCCCTCTCTGGTTCTTAAATACACTCTATCTCCCTGACAACCCCCATCTGCACATACGTGTACATGCCAAGCTTCAACTAGAAACGTATTGTAAGGGTCTATGATTTCCAAAGAATGATGCACTGGACTCAAATAGTATGTAAACACAGAGTGCTTTATTCTGCAGAAGTCCAGCATGCTGGGGTCTCCCATTGCCAAGATAGAGAGAAAGCCAAGTGAGCTCACAGGCCTGATTTAAGGGATGTTAGGGGAATTCCAGGGTAGGTGACCTTTATTTTGTTCCATTTCTAGAGATGTTCTACCAGAACCATTACCGTGGTGTAAGGACTGGAAACTTGCTGGGGAAGTCTGGAAACAGCTGCTGGGGTGAGGGGAGGGGGCAGCTTCTGAGGCCTGGATTTGCCTGGACTTACCCAGTTCTTGGAAACAAAGATTTAGACCTCTTTTCCTGAATTGCCAATTTGAAGCCTGTCATAGAGTTAGCCTAGTGTTCTCAGTATATAACATTTGTAAATGGGTAATAAATTAATAACAATAATAGAAATGTTATAGATAACTTAATATATGCCAGATACCAGTGAGAAAACTTTAAGCAAATTACCTCAGTAAGTCTTCTAGCAGCTCTAGGTGGTAGGTGCTGTAACTTTTCCAGTTACAACTTTTGACTTGAACCTGAGTCTTTTTTTTTTTTTTTTTTTTTTTTAATGTTACAAACTCCTGTACACACAATGAGTCTATGCAAGCATTTTTACTATGTAAGTCCACCCATGTCTACATACAAAGTCCATCGTGTATCCATCCATCAGCAGACTGCGGAAGCAACCCAAGAAAATAAGAATAAAGGAAACTAGGGTTCTTTGGTGCTCTCCCTCCTTCTGTGTCACCATCTCACAGCCCCTCTCTGTTTCTGTACGTCAGGGGGTCACAGAATTCTTTGGAGCCTCCCATTCCTGAGAAAATTCAGTCACATCTGCTTCCCTGAAGAGGCAGGCAGGAAAGACCAATGAGTTACCCTTTCTTAGTGCATTTGACAGTTGGAATTTTAAAACCAGAATGAGAATGGAATATTTGGACAAAGTTTACACTAACTGGGGGTCGGGGGTTGGTCTCTCAATTCATACCTGTAGGTGGTCCCTTACCACCCACAGAGAGGTTAGTCTCCATAAGATCTTTCTTTTGAAGTGTTGGAAGACAGGGTGGGGGTAGGGGGTGGATTCAAATGGAGATTTGATTCTGGTTTTCCCAAGCACTACCTTGGCATCAAATCAGACAAATAGCTTAGTTCCTAAAAAACAAACAAAAAGGTGAACTCTGCCTCCTTCCCAGGCTCCAGGCCCCCTGCACCACATCGATTCATCCACTCTTTACAAGGCAATTCCAGGCTATAAGCTTGTTTAATGTCTGCGTGGCACTTAGGAGTTTACCCTGCTTGTATTCACATGTTGATTCCTGCTAAAAGTAGACTAATCTGATCGCTTGGCTCCCGGGTTCAACATCCTTCCTACTGGCCTTGGGCTGGAATCCAAGTCTTTCTTTTGGCCTGTAAGACCATGTATGATCTGGCTTATCTGCCCGAGCTTGTTTGAACATATCCCCTCTGTATTCCAGAGGCACTGCCTTTTTTCCTTCAACCTTCTTTCTCTCTCTTTGCCCTCTTTGCCTGTTTCACATTCTCTGTGACTTTGAGCTTCAATTAAATGCCCCTTCTTCTGTGAAATGGTCTTGATTTCCATGAGGAGGGAGTTGGTCATCCTATCTTCTTTCATAAAGGTTTTCACAGCTGCAACTCAGCCCTGTAATCATCCATTAATGTCTAACGCTCCCAAACAGAGCAGAGGGGAACAAAGCACTTACTTGGCCAACTATGTGACTGGTATGTAGTTGGTGCTCATCACATGGGTACACATGAACTTAAGAGCAGAACAGTGAATGCATGAATGGATGAATGCTGTTTTAAATGTGTTGTGTTTGGAAATCAGGCATAGTGGCCTATGTTGAAACACTGGATTGTGAGTTCGAGGCCAACTTGAAAGACTATTAAAAAAAATCATACTTAGGGCACTATACATCAAACCTGTATTATATCAGACACATCTTTGGAGTCAAATTGAATACCCTGAGCTCCACCTTTTACTTGAACTAAGAATTTTCACCAGATTTAGGTAGATGTCACTTAGCAGTGTCTTGCCTCAAGGCAAGAAAAATCAAATCACAGGGGCTAATTTAACATCACAGGGAAATAGCACATCTATACTTAAATATTATAAATGCATATGCAAATTTATACTAAAGAAAGAGAGTGAGAAGGGCAAGCCTCCACCAGAATGCAGTGAGAGCCAAGAGAGGTCTTCTTGATGTCACAGCTCTCTCTCCAGAGAGCTAGAGGTCATGGGAACTCTATGGATGAGTTACAGTTGATTAACTTCATGGTGGAGATCATCGTAAGATTAAGAACACTAAGAGCAGAAAAGAAAAATGCTTTATGTGGGTCAGTGAGATAGCTTCGCTAGCACAAGCACTTGCTCCACAGCCTGACCATCTGAATCTAACCCCTGGACCACTTGATGGAAGGAGGGAACTGACTCCCAGGAGTTATCTTCTGATGCACAGAGACACAGACACACATACACAGAAAGAGACACACACGGCAGCACACACATAGAGACACACATGCACATACACACACAGAGACACATACTCAGACACAAACACACAGACAAATACAGAGACACATACAGCCGGGCAGTGGTGGTGCATGCCTTTAATCCCAGAACTTGGGAGGCAGAGGCAGGCAGATTTCTGAGTTTGAGGCCAGCCTGGTCTACAGAGTGAGTTTCAGGACAGCCAGGGATACACAGAGAAACCCTGTCTCGAAAAACCTAAAAAAAAAAAAAAATTAGCCCCTGTGATTTGATTTTCCATCGAGTCCTTGGGAACTTTTGGAACTCTTCAGGAAGTAAAAGGAAGGTAGAAAATGGGCGTCTTTCTAGCGCTAGATTCGAAAGCAGCCAGAAGGATGGTCTGGCTGGCTGTTGGGCATCCTGTCTTTCTTTGGAATGATGTTACCTGAGGAATTTATTTTCTCATCAGGGGATGTTTGCAGGTGAAGAGTATATTTTAAGATATTCCTGTGCAATCATTAGGCCTGCAGTAAAGTCATTTAAGTCTGAGACAAGGATAAAGAGTCATTATTAATGTTCTCAGGAGGATCTGTGGTCCTTAAGTTAATGAGAAGCAATTTGAATCCATGTCAAGAGCATGACTGTGGACTCCTACAACCCTGATCTGAGTCCCGCTCTGCCACTTGCTACATAGCCCACTTCATTCCTCTGTTCCTTGGATTCTTCATGTATCGAATGAGGTTACTGATAGGGTACACCTCGTGGATTCTTTCCAAGGAGTCTGCTAATGCAGTCAATAAGTGCTTACTAGATGTAGGATTCTTCTCTTCCTCCTCTTTTTCTTCCTTTTAGGTAAGCAGATCTTTCCTTTTTTTCACCAAATACTTTCCACTCTAAACCAAATTAACTCCCAGGAAGAACATAGCAGTATGTGCCTCCAGCCAGTTCCCTATAGAGCACCATGGCTCAGAGATGCACTCCACTCGCATGCCTCTTGTTATAGGAATACACTTTAAGAAAATTAAATCGTTTTTTCTGATAGAAAATTTATCTTAAAAGGAAATTTCAAAAATAATTCTGCAAATGATCCAACAGGTTCACTTGGTGTATTTGTAGGTGAGAGTAAATGTTTGTGTAGTTACGGCTAAAAGGAAGCAGCTTGAGGTCAAGCTAAGATGCATAGTGAGTTTGTATCAGTCTGACCTACATGTTTTTTCTAAAAACAACAGGAACAAACAAAACAAAAACCAAACCAAACCACCAATAAACCAACCAACCAACGACGACAACAACAAAACCAAACAAAACAGGGGCTGCACTGATAGTAAAAGCTTAGCACACAAACATGAGGACCTGAGTTTGACCTTATTATCCATCTGAGAAGCCATATGCTTGTAATTCCAGATCGGTGGAGGTGGAGGTAGCCCACCAGGGCTCAATGGCCAGCCAGCATTGCTACTCAGCAAGTTCCAGATCCCTGGGAGAGGCCCCGTCCCAAAAATCAAGGTTGATAGCGCTTGAGAACGGTATGTAAAAATGACTTCTGCCTCTACATACATGTGCACACATGTACATACATAAACACATACACACACACAGACACACAGATACACCACACACACACACACACACACACACACACACACCCAAATAGCTTAAATCATCGAAGATTTACTACAACATTTGCAAAGAGGAGAGGTAAATCCAAACAGCCTGCTCATACAACTGAAATAATTATTAAGACAATGAATTCCACAGGCTCTGAAAGTGCAGTCGGCCACCAGGAATCCAGAATAGGTACAGGCCTGGTGAAAGGAAAGCTTGTGACCGGCACGCTACCTCTAAGTGGACTCTGGGTCTTTTTTTTTTTTTTAATTGTTTCCTTTCTGAGGAACTCAGTAAATACTTTGATTAAAACCACAAACAAGATAAGGCCTTATACACGAAGCAGATGTGTACAAAAGCTGGCAATTTGCCGAGGCTGTTAGGCAACCAGTCTTGCAGCTTTGATTACACAGGTAGGGAAACTGCAAAGCTGAGTCACACCGAGTGCTATGATTAGTCTTAGACATCCGTCCATCCTGAGTCTGATCTTCAAGGACAAGTGCAGATTACATGAAAAACAAGCACTCTCGTTTTAATATTTAACTGAAATTACTTTTCTATTCCTAAATGTAAGTAACATTTGTCAAATCAATTAGACACTTCTGAGGGGCTCCTGAGCGGTGCCAATTATACATTAATTATATGCTACTATGTCCTATTTACTTGCTTTCCCCTTAATTTTTCTCCTACATTGTCTCCACCTCGTGGAGCAGGAACAATGTCTATGCTGATTGATCGCTCTGTGCCTGATACCAACTGATGTAAAGATCTGCTGATGCCTGAGAATGAACCGATCACATTGAACTATTACTACATTCCTAAAGAGAAGGCTTGGGACTGGACATCTGGAGACTCTGGAATACTTAGCTCTACCATCTCTGTGTATTCAGCATTTCCAAGCCCCACCTGTAGAAGGTGCAATCAACAACATCTACTTGTCGTGAGCAACACGTTTCTTAATAAGTATTGGTAATAAGTATTAATAAGTAGTGGAGCGATAGCTCCTATATAGAGAGTGCTCAAATGATACTGGTGACAATGTCTGTACTTTCTATTTGTCCTAGCCATGTTCTTCTGGAGTCAAGTGACCCTAGCCATCTTATTAAATAACAGTAAGACCCATAGCTAGAGGTGGTGGCATGCACCTGCAATTCTGGCATTTTGGAGGTAGAAGCAGAAAGATTTGGAGCCCAGGTTCATTCTTGGCTACCTAGGGGATTTAGCATCACCCTGGACTACATGAGACCCTGTGTAAACAATCATGTGTGCTATATGGGATGGGAATAATAACACCCTATAGAGCTGTTGTGTACATACATACAAAAGATGCTCATAAAATGCATCAAAGTGTGTGACACAGGCTGAGTGCTCAGCCAAGGTTACCCATTATCCATACACCTGGCCTCTTATTATTTATCAGGCTGCATCTAAAGTACAGTTTAAAACTGAGCCCAACTCCTGGCTTTTACCAAAGCTGTTATTCGTATGGCCTTTGCATGACTGTCAGTCCACAAGGTGGCTGCCTAGAGGCTTCCATGGTCTCTGGCACTGTAGCCCTCTGTAGAAGTTTAAGAGGGGTGCAGCTGGCTGTTTGCTAGAACAAACAATGGCAGTTATCATTATTTTGCCAGATTCTGAGCTAAGAATCATAAACTCTATTTTACAGATGAGAAAATCGAGTCCTAGAGAGGTTATGTGTGCTCCAGCACCTACAAAGGGAACCCAGGATTCAGACCAACTATGTCTGTGCTCTTGACCTTGTATCCCATGTAATGCAGCTGTACTATGAAAGGACATGTTATCGCAATCAGTAACAGCTGTAGTAGCTTTGATCTCAGACTTTTAGTTTGGTTAAGACAATAGAGCTCAGTCCTTGGAACTGTAACAGTAACGTCAGGTTAATTCATAGCAAAAAGAAATGGAAATAAGCCTGGAACACAAAAGGAGAGAATGATGAGGAAATGGCTGGCTATGGCAAGCACACCTACCATCTCAGGGCTTAGCAGGCTGGGGCAGAAGGACCGAGATGCAAAGGCTAACCTGAGCTACCTCAGGAAACCCTGTCTAAGGAAAAAAAAGAGAGATGCCAGAACAGTAAATAATGGCTAGTTGATATAATATATGTAGTTAAAATCATTTATTTTTAAATTAAAAATAGAGATTCCTACAGAGGTAAACAGAATTGCCCCATTTTGTTTTTATGCCCCATTTTTGACTATAAATTATTTTTCAGCTTTAAGTCTGAAAAATATTTGTTCTGTTAGGTCTGACTCTTCTATGTGTGATTTTATCTTTGGGCAGATTAGCTGTGGGTTGCACTAAGAGTGTGAATGGAAAAAAGAAATAGAAAGGAAAGTATGTGACTGCTTCTAGGTATGGCAGAGGAGAAAGTTTATTATAGATATGTGGGAGAACATATTTATCTATAGCTATAAATGCAATTTAAATGGAGTCACCATATAATGGGGGAGACAGTGTCTCAACATAAGAGACATCATATGCTACCAAATAAAATCCTTGGTAACAGGAATGGGTTACAACTTTTTGATTCATTGGCCAAAGGGGTCCCATAGATGTCCTCAAATGCTACAAGCTATTGCCAATGCTATTGGTTGAACTTCACAACTGAAGTTGCCAAGGACACCACATACTTGTCCTAAACACGAAGACTAGAAGCATCTTACTGACTAGCGTTGGTAGTGCTGGAAGGTACTATACATGCTACAAGAGGGGAAATTAATTATCAATATCATTCAATTATGAACTCTGTAAGCTTCAACAGTGACCTGGACCTGCCCACAGGACATATTCACTGGTGCAATAGTGGCATCAATGTTGTGGAAGTCACCAGCCACTTTTTGGTTAGGCATGATGGAAACCATATCGGACACAGTTAATGCAATAATTGCATTAACTTTTGTTAATTGCAGTTAATGCAATTAACGAGGCCAGAAACCTGAGAGTAGATAGGTCATAGGCTTTAGATGAAATCTATTAATATTAGTCTGGTAAATGAGCATAGCTATAAAAGTATTCCTAATGACATATTGCTATGCCCATGTATAGTGCACTATTGACCCCTCATCAGAGAAGCTTCTTACAGTAGATGGTAATTAGCACAGAGACCCAAAACCATACAACATGTAGAGAGTGAGAGACTTTGGAGCACTCATTCCTAAATAGGATGTCTATATCACCGTCTTTCCCTCAAGGTTCAGAGTTCTATGTGGAAGAAGGCAAAGATGGGGTGTAAGAGGAGGTGGCCAAATCCAAGGAAACTGTTTTACAGACTAGGAATCAAGAATCAGCTACTTTCTGATCAACACATATGATCTGCCAGTCTCTTGATCTTGTACCTCCAGCCTCCAGAACAGCAGACAAAATACATTTGGTTGCTTATAAGATGCCAGTTTAGGAGATCTGTTATAGTAGGCCCAAAAGACTTTAAAGTACTATGCATAGATATGTTCCCTCATTTAATGCTTATCATAGGCAAGCATTCTGAAGTCAGATCAGGCAGAATAAGCAGCTCTCGTTACTCAGTTACAGAGAAGAAATTGAATCCCACTTAGTCTTTCCCTAAATCCTTACAGCTTCCCTGGGGCACATGCAGCAAATCCATGTTTCCTTGTGGCAGAAAGACCAGGAAAACCAAGGGTGGATGCATGCGCATCAGCAAATGAGATCACTGCTCCAGGGCTGAGTGTCCACCTCTATAGTTCACCCAACACCCAGATTTCTCCTCTTCCTCTACCTTTCAAAAACCACTAGCTTTACCTTGAGTTTGGATGCCCAGTAACCACATAAGAAGCTGGGTAGACAGCACATGCCTGTAATCTCATCCCTTGGAATAGAGACTGGAGGGTACCTGGAGCTTTTTGGTTAGCCAATCTAGCTAAACCAGGAAATTCCAAGTTCAGAAAGAGCTTTTCTCAAAAGACTGGTTTAGGAACGTTGATCTCTGACTTCAAGATAAGTGGAACGTGACAGATGCACATATGAAGTGACAGAGCATGCGTAGGACCTGCACATGTGCATTTATGTGGTTGCTGGGAATCGATACTGAGGTTTCTATGGCAAGCACTTTACGGACTGAGACATCTGGGCCATCTCTTTAGCCTTTTAGAAAAGGTTTGTAAAGACACACAACAGCGATTATAAATTCCAGAGCATATGGCGGCCAGACTGGCTTTGTCAGTAGGCCAGGCTGGAACTGTGAGAACCTTAAGGGCATGCTTCATGGCAAGTGACTGGTGTTTCTCAGTTTCAGCTATCATTGTGAATGAAGTGGCAGATCTTTAGATTTTTCTGAGAATAGCTGGAAACCACGGAACTTTTCATTACATGGTTTGCAATAGCCTGCTCATGTCTCTGTCACCTCTGAAGACCGAGCCTCAGAGAAACACCTCAGTTAGGTGAAAACCTTTGGTGTTTATTCAGTGGTAACTAATAGTAATATTTTAAATAATACATTGAATGTGGTCAACTGCGAATAGCTTTGTCTTGAAGGCTCGCTTTATATTAGATCCTAAAATGGACTTGCCAACAGTCTCTGGAGAATTGTATTGATGGCTAGTATTAGGGGACCATCTTCCACAGCCGTGTTAGTCATTTTTCTCACTGCTGTGATAAAATATCCTTACAAAAAGCAATTTAAGGGAGAAAGGGCATATTTGGGATCTCAGCTTGAAGGTCTAGTCTGTCATGGTGTCAAGGTCCTGGCAGGATTTGGTCATACTGCATCCACAGTCAGGAAGCAGAGACCAACAGCTGCTCAAGCTCAGCTTGTCTCCTCCAAGTCTTTAAAAACGCCTTTTATTTTAGTCTTTGGCAGTTTAACATTTGTAAACTTTGTGTCTTCATCATATCCACCCTGTGCCCCTAACCCCCGTGACCACCTCTAGGCACCTCCAACATGCTCTCCCAGCTTCTTGTTCTCCTTCTGACTCTGTCTTGTAATCCACTGAGTCCGATTAGTGCTGCCCCTTACAATGTTGACTGATCTTGGCTTGGTCTTGGTAACCATAGCTGCAGTGAGCTCAGGAATAGAATGGCCATGCCTTATAATAGAAAGCTCTGAGTTAAACTGAGCTTTTAGACAGTTACAGCCTGGAACTAATTCCAGAGTTTGGTCTAACCTCATTACTAATCTCTGGCATCTCTAGGTTGGTGAATATCACTGGGCTTATCTAGATAATGAAAATGGGCTCATAAGGTTTTGGACTAGGGTTTAGTAACTTTGAGATGCTCTGACCCTGTTGGTCCATGAGACTCTATGGGTGTAGAACTGGCTTTTCAAGAGTATTGAAAACAATACTCTTGTTTGGCTGAAAACAATCTTATATGTCTCATTTCTGGGCTTCTATCCAGAGCCCTCAGGGAATATAAATATTGGGCATATGTGACCTATGTCTACAAGCTACTGGAAATAACAGAGGCAAGAGGATTACTGTGAGGGTACTGTGAGTGACTTAGTGAGACCATCTCAAACTAGGGTAAAAATAATAGGGCAGAGGCTGTTAGGTCTGTGGTATAATCCTTGCCTAGAATGCACAAGATCTGAGTTCAATCCCTATAGCACAATAAACAAACACAATGAGGTCACCGCCCATCCATTCAGCAATGATGCTGTGAGTACTTACTGTTTGCCTAGCACTGTGGTGGGCCTCAGTGAAGCTCGTATCTTTGGAGGTGACACAGAAGTAAGTAGACTACTGTGAACCATGTGAGAAGGGATGTCATGAGGCTCAGCTTTTGAGAGTACTCCAAGGGAGTCAAGGGATATGTCCCAAAGAAGTGGCAGTGGCAAGTGGGCAAAGTTTTTTTTTGTTTTTTGTTTTTTTTAATTTATATTGGATATTTTCTTTATTTACATTTCAAATGTTATCCCCTTTCCTGGTACCCCCCCAACTTCTTATCCCATTTCCCCTCCCCCTGCTTCTATAAGGGTGTTCCTCCACTCATCCACCCACTCCCACCTCCCCACCTTGGCATTCCCCTACACTGGGGCATTGAACCCTCACAGGACCAAGGGCCTCTCCTCCCATTGATGCCCAATAAGGCCATCTTCTGCTACATATGCAGCTGGAGCCATGGGTCCTTCCATGTGTACTCTTTGGTTAGGGAAGAGAGGAAGTTGGTTTGCCTGGGGGGAGTTTAGACTGAGAGCCTAAAGGTTGCAGAGGGGTGAAGTGTGGAAAGACTGGCATCTTCTGAGCATTGCTTGGGTACTGCCTAACCTGGGCAAGAGATGTAGGAGCATCAGACATTGGGATTGGAGCATGGCTGGCCATATAGTGCTTCTTAAACCTCTGAGCTCCATTCTAAAAGCAGTAGAGACCCAATCAAGGTTTTCAACTAGGAAGTGACAGATTGCCTTTAGATTTAGCACAATTTGTATATTTATGTCAATGACTATTCTCAGAGTTTCTACCTTGTGTCTCTTTGAATTTATAAATCAAGGAGTAAAAAATAAATCTGTCTTTAAATGAAAATAGCAAAATATTTAACAAATAGAGAGTACATTATGCTGGCTGGGAAAGTATAGACAACATACAAACAGATGCCAGTCTTTCTCCTTCAGCTGCCCGCCTTCACAGACATTTTATGACGTGTCACCACGCAGAGCTTGCAAATCAACTCAGCCATCGATTTGGATGGTTGCTGGTAATCCCAAGCCAGTTTCGAGGGCGTGTACATGTTCTGTGTGGGGAGCTGGCTGAAGGCATCCATAGCATTAAGATAATCCTCATTGAATATTGCTAAGCTTCCAATTGGCAATTCATCTTGCCCCTGGCATCATAACCTACTGCGAGGGCCTTGTTTCCCTGGAAAGGTATGAAAAGAAAGAGACTCAACATGTTCAATTTGGTAAGAACTTGTTTTCCCTGTTTCAGGAGGAGAAAGGGGAAAGCTGGTGTTTTTTGAGAGGGAGGGAGAGGAAGAGCAGTCTGGGGTGTTGGGTGAGCTCTAAGAGGTGGACGCTCAGCCCTGGAGCAGCGTGATCTCACTCATTTGCTGATGCGCATGCATCCACCCTTGGTTTCCTGGTCTTTCTGCCACAAGGAAACGTAGATTTGCTGAGTGTGCACGTGTGCCTGAGGGAAGCTGTGAGGGGTTTAGAGAAAGACTAAGCAGGATTCAGTTTCTTCTCTGCAGCTTACTGACTTCAGAATGCTTACCTGGCCCAGCCTATGACAAGCTCTAAATAAGAGGACATATCTATGCATGGTATTTAAATCTTTCAGGACTACTATAGCAGATCTCCCAAACCGATGTCAACCAAATGTATTTAACCTGCTTTTCTGGAGGCTGAAGGTCCAAGATCAAGATCCCATGTGTGGATCAAAATGCAGATGCTTCTTAATTCATAGCCCGTGCAGTCTGTCGGTGTCCACACAAGGTGAAAGGAGTGGGTAAGGAGTCTTTCCAGAGCTTTTGTTATAAGGGCACTCACTCCATTTATGAAGTCTCTGGCTGCTGCTCTAACCACCTCCCACAACACCCATGCCCCATGCCACTACTTTGGAGACTGTAATTTGGATGTAAGAATTTGAGGAGACACAGCCATTTGATGCATAGCGATTAGCATGTTTGCCGAATGTTTACTTGCTGAGTAACTGAAAGTCTTTTGCTGTTTTCCCAGAAATAACTGTCTTTCTCCTTGGTTCTCTGGCATGCCAAGTGTTCGCCAACAGAAAAGCAAGATATTAGACTGTGTTCCCACCTGAGTGTTACTGATGCTCACTGTGGGCAGCTTACACCATGTTCTTAAGACTTTAGAGACCTTCTTTATAAAATATAAGCAGTAATGCCCAATAGTGAGACCAGGGCTTGCAAACTTGAGATATAGCAGAGTCTCCTGACAAGCTTTATTAAGGTTCCTACTGATGAGGCCTTCCCCAGGGGTTCTGACTCAGTATCAGGGGCCTGAGCAGAAGTATCATAACCAGCTATCAAGTGACACTGGTATTGTTGTCTGGGGCCACTTGAACATGCCTGGCACACAGAAAATATAATACTCTTTCATAGGTCTAGACACAAACCTAAATGTAATACTGATTTTAGGGGTTTTATTTTTGCTATGCTTGATTTTCAATGTGTGCAGAACTAGGACATACATAGATGAAGAGGAATTTGATGTTTAGGGGGCTAGGAACTACTAGTCGTTACTGCCGAGGACATCCGAGTGACCTGGAAACAAAAACGAGGCCCCTGGATGACTAGGTCCCAGTGAAGTTCTATCATCTTAACCCCTGTGGAAATGCCTGGATTAAAAAACAATTCTTGGAAAGTTCTCCTACTTTGTGAAACTCTCTATTAGAGGTTGAATGCATGCCTTGGGGAGACAGGAGACTTACAGGCCAGGGTTCTCTTCAGTGAGTTGGAAAAAGCCCCACTATTCCCGGGGTTTATAAGGATGGGAAGGAGAGATCTCATGGGAAGGAGATCTCTCTAGTTCAGAAGGTGAATGGAGAAGACAAAGGCGCAGTGACATCTCTGCCATTTAATGAGCAGTCTGAATTACAGATCCAAAATTAACAGTTTCTCCTCCCCACTCCCACCACCTACCCACCCACACTACCTAAGTCGTCTTTTGTCTTCGTTTCTCAGAGAAATCCTGCATCAAGAAACATTCTCTGGATTTGCAAACCCTGTCAATATAGTCAGGGTGGGCAAGGCTTGGTCACAATATTGTTATAGGGTTGAAGGCCTAGGTTCTGAGATCAGGTAGATGGGCCGATGGCTCCCTTCCTGGCTTAGAGAATATGTCCACTATGTTCTTATCTACATTGAGGACAGTGGTGGTTCTTGTACATGTTCATTAGATTTGCATGTTAGGACTAAAAACAAACAAACAAACAACTATGGCTTGAAGAGATGGCTCAGCAGCCAAGAATCATTTCCTATTCTTTCAGGGGACCTAAGTTTTGTTTCCAGCTTCCATATTTGGTGCATACAACTGCCTATAATTCCCGCTCCAAGAAACCCAATATCCTTGTCTAACCTCTATAGGTACAAACATACACCACACATGTGGCATACACATATACAAAACACACATACACAAAAATTAAAAACTAATTCTTAAGAAAGGATGACAATTACCATGGGGGGGGATCATGTTTTGTGATCTATTCCTACACATGCCGCTGCTCAGCTCTTTTCCAGACACATGTAGTAATGTTCAGTTTCTTTGCAGGGCCCAGATCCTCTAACCTCCTTGACTTGCTTATACGGCTTTGGGCTGGAAGAGAAAAGCCTTGTATTTTATAGGCCCAGGGGAAACATGGACAGTGGATGGTCTACAAGGAATCTGCCTCAACCTGCCCAAAAAGAGATTATTTTTTTCCTAGGAAGCAAGCGTTAGAGTGACAAGTTATTACCCCAGGTGATATGGCAAAGGTATCTAATAGCCATGGTGGCAAGTGTAAAGCAGAACTATGAAAAGGACCTGTAGATGGCAGTGTGCTCTGTGGGGCAGTGAGGACAGATGAGAACCCAACTCTGCCATTTCCGGGGTTTGAGACCCTAAGAAGTGGCATGCAGCCAGGAAGCTGGTGTTGTTACAAAGGTCGGAGGGGGATAACAAGGCGATTCTGATGGGAACTTACAGACAAGAGGCAAATACTGATGAGGGACCCAAAACAACTGCTTCCTGAGATGGGAGCCAATGATGGGGAGGGAGTCTGGAGTTGCACAGGTTGGAGAGAAGATGGAAGGATATCCACTAATGCTAATGCCCCTGCAGCGGCTGCACAGGGCTGGATATGTGGGCAGTGCTCCAGAACCACTCCGTGTGTCCCCAGTTCTCTGGATCGTGTCCTTTGCTCTGCCCTAGGAACAGAGGTGATCTCTGCCACACCAGTAATGAAGAATGTGCGAACTCTCAGCTTTCCTTCCACAGAGCTCTCTGAAGAGTGCAGGATAGAGTGTGAACATGAGTCCAAATCTATTTTCCCCATCAGGGCCATCATGGACTTCATTTGAAAAGAAAAAGCACGTGGGGAGTGGGGGGGTCAGGAAATGATGCTGATCTTTGGATGAATTTGCTGATCGCCTTACTCAGGCATGAGATAGGTGTTCACCCTCAGCTCTTAGACTTTTGAGCTCTGAGGCTGCTGGTCAATCATTTACTCCCTTATCCAGAAGACAAGAGCAAAACTGTTTGCCTTTCCTTCAGACATTAACAGAAAGCTTTTATAAGCCATGGAATTCTGTTAAGAGAACTGAAGCAAGGGTTTTGGCTTGGTTCATGGTTAGGGACAGTGGCTCTCAATCTAGGATGTCCCTTCACTGTGGTGGAAAGTGAATGATGGGGAAGCATCTTGAGATGTATTGTGTGTTCACAACCCACCCCTGATGAGAGTCCATAGACATGTGCTCATTGGGAAGTATCATTGGGGCAGTCCCAACAAAGTGTCCCTCCATACCACTGAGGGCTCTACTACTTCCAGGCTATGACTTCTACATGAAGGACTATGTTGTCTTCCCATCGTAGGGTAGGGCCAGATACCCACAGATGCTCCCTTCGTGCTTGCAAGATGACTTGTTGGGAGGATGCTTTTGTCTTGGGACTGTGGCTTTGTTGATAATTTACAAATTATTTGTCAGTCTCAGAACTCTATTCTTTCTGATACGTCCTTGGGGGAGATCAGATATGGAAATCCAAGCATTTCCATCTAAAACACAGGAAAATCTGAGACAGGGAGATGAGAACTGCTCTTTCCTTTGAGCTGTTCATGCCTTGTGAATCAGAAACGAGACCCTGGAAATGGTTATTAGTGGTGTCTGGGAATAATAGGGGAATTCTGTAGGGAATTTGTCTGCCTCAACACAGCAAGGTGACTAAAAAGGAGATGTGGACCCTTGGCAATCTCCATCCTAGAAATCACTGCTTCCCCCCCCACACACACACACCTCCAATAAGAACAGGGAATCTACAAAATAAAAAGATGGTGGCTCCCACTGTTAACAGTGTCATGTGATACTGCTTGATCTGAAGTTGCTTCCATAACCTCTTAGGTATAGTGACAATGCTGGCCACAACTACAGTGGCAATAACAATTAATGATGATACCACCCTAGCAAGCTTCCTGAGGGCTTACTGTGTGACGTTGGTGTATCTGTCCCAATTCAGTATAAATATGGAAAGACATTCAGAAGGGCAAAGGACTTCTCCAATGTCACTTGAGTGGAACATGGCTTACCTCTAGGTATGACAGCTACCTCAGTATCCCATTCTGCCTCCCAATCTTCTGCTCTTTGAAAGCGTTTGGTGGCCTTATGTTGAGTAGTACTGAAGGATTTTCTAAGCAGTTTAAGTCAAGCCCTTCAAACTGCAGGGGTACCTTCAGTGACGAGGAACCATTCCTCCTCCCCTTCCCTTTGTAGTAGTAGACTTCCTCAGGATTCTACCCAGGGGCTGATAAAGAAAATCGGGCAATAAACAATGATATAAGAGAAAGCAAAAGACCCCAAGGCCTGTCACAGCCATCAATAAAGCCAGTTTCTCCAGTCTGGGAAAATGTCCAGCTGGTGCGCTGTGTTCTAAAAGCTCTGGCTTCACACAGCATCAGTTTGTCTAATAATGAGACCTTTTCATTCCCACTCTGATGACACAGCTTTGCCTTGAGGATTCTTACCATGTCTATTGCTCATCCGTGGTGACAGATGCACGCACAGAGTGTTTGTCACTTGCCTTCCTCTCTCTTCCTTTCTGTCACACGACTCCCACTCCAGCACTTACAAGAGCTCAGAGGAGTGCTCCCCCTTTCCCCCCATGCCTCCCACACAGCCTGGAGCAGCTTTTGGAATTCTCCACAGAGAATCACCTGTTCTCCCATGAGCGAGCTTGTCTCTTTTCACCCCCAGACAGTGTCCTTTCACCCCTCACTGTCTCTTTTTATCCCTCATCTCTTCATGGTGACTTCTGTATCAGTGTGCTTGAGTGTTCCTAAGTGATTGGTTGACAACTTGTACATTTGTGTAAATATTTACCTTGCTATCATTCTGTCCAAGGCACACACTGAGAGCTTTGAATAGACATTCTCATTCATTGCCAGATGGAGATGGAGACTGGTGGAATCCCATGGTCAAATCAGGAAACCGAGTCATGAAAGGAAGCTAGAGGTTGTACAGCTCTCTAGTATTTGGATTCTTGAGCTGATCTTTTTCACTCTCTTTACAAAACACAATTAAAATATGCTAGGCATAGTGGTGCATGCCTTTAATTCCAGCACTTAGGGGGCAGAGGCAGGTATATCTCTGTGAGTTTGAGGCTAGCCTGATCTATGGGGTGAGTTCCAGGACAACCAGAGCTCCATAGTGAAACATTGCCTCAAGAAAATTGTGTGTGTGTGTAATCACATCATATAACACACACACACACACACACACACACACACACACACACACACACACATGCACACACTGCCTAGGACTACTAAGATGATGGGTGATATCAACATTTTGGGAAACAGAGTAGGGTAGGAAGATTGTAAGCTCAGGACCAGCCTGGGAAAAAATAGTGACACCTTGATTCAAAAACCAAACCAAAGAACAATTACAAAACATAACCTTTTCTTTGTGAGGACAGGAATGACCTGCTTGAAATTATCCTCTATGTCTGTTTCCACTTCCCACCTCCTACAGGAATTCCTTCCAGGTCACTGTGTATTCCTGACACTTCTTTCTCAGGAGCTCATCATGGAGACATAGAGATCCTAGAGGACAGTTGTTCCCAAGGGTAGCATCATCACCTATGACTTCATCCTAAAAACCTCTCCCTGAAATTTCAATTTAGTGGTCTGGGACAGGGACCCAGAATTTTTAAGTCATAGCAAGCATTTCTGATCATCCTAAAGCAAGGTCCTAGGACACCGTATAAAGTCACCACTGCTCCTCAGGAAAAGGAAGCAAACAGCACCAGTGGTTGACTTTGCTCCACAGCCACAGATGTTGGGGACCATAGCTACAGCTTGTGACCCCGCTGTGCCTCCACGTCGGTCACTGGGTTTTAGTACTTTGCTCCTGGTGATAAGGCTGATGGTCCGACATTCCTTTCTATCATCTTGCTCTTTCTTTTTTTCTTTCTTTTCTTTCGTTCTTTTTTTTAATAGAAGCTCAATAATGCTTGCTTTTCATTTTTAATTTCCAATAGAAATAGAGATTTTTATCACCCGCTCTAAGGTCTCCTTACCTTAGAATGTTAGAAGACCAAGTGAACCAGGGAGGGAGAAAGAAGATGAACTGAAAAGGGGGTGGGGTTAGAAAGACAGCTGCTTATGTAGGCAGCACCTCCAAACTCGCTTTCCTTTGAATAAATTGTGTGGGAAGTCCCTACTTTGCAAGAAGAGGAGTGACTGTCCCCACCCATTTTGATAAGATCTCTTTAGCAACCTACCCTGGTGGTTGCACTCATGATTCAACCACACAGACACATCAAATTGCTTTGAACCTAACCAGCTCTGTCAGTTCCTAAAATGTCACCAATCTGCAATTAGTTATTTCATTTTCTATGGTTTTTCCTTACAATGCTTCTGAAGCCAGAGTGCTTTTGACATCCATACAGGCTGGGACCTCTCGGAGGGCAGCAAATGAGTCTCTCACAAGTAGATTTCCTGGTGCCCGGCATGCAGGAAGTGTTTGTCTACAGTGATTCCATGAGTCCATCTTTGGTTTTAAAGGTCATTCGCACTAAATGAATGTCTGTGAGCTGGGCCACTGGATATCCACATGAAGGTTCCCTCATCTCAAACAAAGTGGGAAGATTAAAAAAGCTATATTTACTTAATGTGAAGGTTTAAGACTGTTTTCTGCATTTGGGAGTATTAGACAACATGTATTATATGAGGTGGTAGTGATCGACTAGCTTGTGTTGACTGGGTGGGCATCACCTGCCCTTCTGTAGGCTCTTACCTCCTGATAGAAGCCACTCCTGAGAATGCTGCTTGCCCTGTCTGCACCTGCTCTCCTCTTTTCCAGGACTGGTTATTCTAGATCAGTTTTTTTCAACCTGTAAGTCACAACTCCATTGGTCAAATGACCCTTTCACAGAGGTCACCTAAGACCATCAGGAAAGATAGGCATTTGCATTATAATTCATAACATTAGCAAAATTACAATCATGAGGTAGCAACAAAAACAATTTTACAGTTAGGGTTCACCACAACATGAGGAACTGTATTAAAGCGTTGCAGCATTAGGAAGGTAGAGAACCACTGCTCTAAATTAACAGATTGGATTCTGGCTAAAGTGGCATTTCCTCCAGGATCTAGGGGCTGTTCAGAAAAGCAAGCTCTGAGCCCAGCACACCAACCTAAAGTGGAACAGGAAAAGGATATTACAAAGCAGGTAAAATCAGTGTGGCCTTTGAGGCGTTCTGGTAGCGATGAACGTCAGTCGCTAGGAGACCTGTTATCAGCAGTCGAGATGTAGGGAGCGTATGATCTACTTTTGTCACTTTCCTAGTAGTCTTAAATTGTTCTAAAATTAAAGTTTAATATTTAAAAAGACAGCCAGGTAGTGCTGGCACACGCCTCTAATGCCAGCACTTGGGAGGTAGAGGCAGGCAGAGCTCTATGAGTTTGAAAAGCCAAAAAAAAAAAAAAAAAAAAAAAAAAGACACCATCAACATGGGTGTTCAGTGTTCAATGATCTGCATTCAGTTTGGCCAGAGTTGCGTTTTAAAGATACAATCAGAGTTTATCATTGCTGGGCTGAATGTAACCAACTCAGAGCCATCAGCAGAGTGCTTACATACAATGTTCAAGGCCCCTGAGTGTCATTCTGAGCTTTAAAAAAACCAAAAAACACAAAAATATCCAAGGATTTATCAGCATCCTGTTTTGGTAGCAGCATTGAACTGAGCCCTCGATTACGCTAGAGAAGTTATCCTGACATTGAGCTACATATCCAGGCCTCCTTTTAGGTTTTGTGTTGAAACAGAGTCTAAGTTGTTAAGACCAGGCTTGAACTTTGATCCTATTACATCAGTCTCCCAAATAGCTGGGATTGCAGTCGTTTGCTCACAGCCTAGCATCAGAAGCCTCCAATGCTTCCCATGGCTCTGTGGATAAAATTCCTAACACTGTTCCAGGCCCAGTCACTGGCCATGTTTACAGCTGACCTCATCTCCCATCTGTCTACTTAGCCTGTCCACTTTGGTCACACACTAGTCTTCTTATAGAGTTTTTCTTTTGTCCAGAGCATGAGTCTGCTTGAGACCATTCTTCAGGCTCTGTCTGGAGTCTTCTTCCTTGTTTTATTTTGCTCATAGTCAGGGCTCTTCTTCACCTTTGCTGCCATTCATTCTATAGCAGGTCTCCTGCTCTTCTAACACCATGGGACCTTCATCTGAGTTGTATCCTTCAAACACTTCCCACTAGCCATGGGATTATTAAGTTACTCATGTTGCATTATTGGTTTGGATCTCCTCACTCTCTGGGATGTCAGCTCCAGGAGGGCCTAAGTCTTAGTTTCAATTCTTCTCTCTGTACCTAGTGTGGCTTCTGGATCCACACAGGATTCTACACTTTACTTTCTGAGTTGATAAAGGAAGAGATATTCTATCAGGAAGCCTCATGATACCTGTGTGGAGCCAGGAGCCCTCTCTTTTAGTCAGTGGCTTTTTGGCACTCCTCCACCTGCACAGACCTTGTTCTAAGGATTCTAGCTGTCAGCTGACTTGTCTCCTTAAGGTATAGTGGGTGGAATGGTTTCACACTGGATTCTCAGAGCTGATGATAGTTGGCTGAAGCTGGCCATCACCACGACGGTGCTCACCAGAGTCAATGCTTTGGGTACTTGCTACTTTAGAGATAAGTTATGGACCACTTTGTTCATGTTTGTCTTGTAACTGTGTTATCATTCCAGAACATGGTCTATGAAAACCATACTTTTAGTTTAAAGTGAGTTTGTTAAGGATATAAGAAGCTAAAAGGAAAAATATAGAAAGTGATAAATATATCAGATAGATGTATAGAAAGATTGTAGGTGATAGATGATAGATAGATAGATAGATAGATAGATAGATAGATAGATAGATAACAATTGAATGCAGAAAACATCCAGCAGAAATGGACTGGGAAAGCACCAGTAAGGTAGTGAGCTAGGATTCATGACTGAGCTGCCTAGGAGGAGCAGAGCATCCTCTTGAATGTGGCTTTCACATGAAAGAACAGATAATAACAACAAAGAACGATAAAGTCTTTAAAGCTGGTCTCACCACATCCAGCAGAAAATGGACTGTGGAACTTGAAGCAGCCAATTGGAGCTCCTGGTTGAGTTTTCTCTCCATGGATCCATTTCCCACGGCTGTCCTTTCAGCTTCTCTTTCCCATGGTATTCCATCTCCAGCATGGGATAAGTGATAGTAACTTCTGTGGGGAAGGGTTTCTGTTCAGTGGTTCTGCATGCTCCTATTTCTGAGCTATTTCCACCCCTCACTGTCACAGAGTTTCTGGCGAGAGCCCATATCCAGGCAAGGGACATTGAAAGATCCTTTAAGACAAACATGCTTCCATCTGAAATAGGGACTCAACCCCTCTTCCAAAGCAAGCTAGTCAGTGAGCACAAACCACGTAGGACAACTTACTAAGAATGTTTATTACACAGGGCTGAGCATTCAGTCCCACACTCAGCATCTGCCTCTAGAACTAGTAAGAATTGGGATGGAAGAAAGTTTGGTTATGGGATCAGAAATAAATGTCAAAATTCAGCCAATATCACAGAGTAGGCTACCAGGAAGGGCAAACCTGGAGACTTGAGACCATCCTACTTTGGCTTTGAGTCAGTTCTTCCTATGTTTTCTTCCCCTGTGTGTTTCCTTGGGTCTTTAGACAGCCACATTTTCTAAAATCAGTTCTCCTGTTGGCCCTGATGATTCCCTTCTAGTTCATTCTACCATGTCCTTTTCTTCCCTAGGCTTCTAAAGTGCAGACATGGGGATGTCAGTTAGCCATACTGACATGTATAGGCAACACAGGGGGTGACACTCAACCTGTGTTGTCTCCGATTTGATACAGAAAATAGAACTGCAGAAAAACTATGCAACTAGAGTTATAGCAAAGCTGTAGAGAAGATGCTAATTATGGGAGGTGATGGATGTGTTATTGTCACTGTGGCAACCAGTACATAGCATGTAGTCAGCGCATTGTATACCCCGAATATGTAAAATTTTGTCAAATGAGTAGCTCTGAATAAAATCCTATTTTCATAAAATGTAAACAAAAAGCAATATGATACATTTGAGCTTTCCTCTCTAAATCCTCTACAAGATTACAGAATGGAATGGTGGTTACTAGGGGATGGAAGGGGAAGGAATTGGAGTGGAGGAGGGATGTTGGACAAAGAGTACCTAAACACAGATAGAAATGGATTCTCATGTTCTATGGCTTGACAAAATGACTGTTCAAGACCACTATGTGTTTTGTAAAGAACCAGAAGAGGGATGCTCGAAAAAATTGACACGTTTAAGGAGACAGTGATGCTAACATTCTTGGGTTGTGTCACTACACATGATAGCTACGCATCAAATTACTACATTGCAATATTGTAAATAAGTACCATTTACCAGGTGCAATGTAGTAAATGTGTGTTTGTTTGAAAAAGGGAAGAAAATAAGTAACTTTTAAGAGTCAAGCGTGGGCTGGTGAGATGGCTTTCTGGGTAAAGACCCTTGCTGCCAAGACTAACAACTTGAGTTTGATTCCTGGAACCTGTGTGGTAGAAGAAGAGAACTAACTTCCACAGGATCCCCTGACTTTCACATGAGCACTGTGCTGTTTGTACATGTCCACCACACACACACACACACACACACACACAGAGAAGAGAGAGAGAGAGGAGAGAGAGAGAGAGAGAGAGGAGAGAGAGAGAAAGAATAATAATATAAAAACCTTAAATTTAATAAGTAATAAATCTTAAAGAGTAAAGCAAAACCACAAAACACTCACACATACCCTCTTGTCTTGTAATATGTCAGTGAACTTTGGTAGGAGATCTCCCAGAGCTGAGGACCCACCCACAGCCTGGGGATGTGGCTACCCATAGGCAAACATACATGTAGGTGAGTGACAGTCTCCTCTTGTTTACCTTAGCCTGCATTTTATTTAAAATGGGTTTCCTCCCTTAGTCTCAGCTGGGTATGAGCATTCTTTATATTATTTATCATAATTCACAATTGTTTTATTTCAGAAAGTCTTAATCCTGCTGTCCAGAAGCAACTGACAAATGAAGAGAGTGTAGAGATTTGGAAGGAAACAGCAGGCAGACCCAGGATCTAACAAAGCGAAATTTATTGGGACCGACAATAAATAGCAACAGCCAAAACTAACTACACTCTGGGCAGGAGGAAGTGGTCTATAGACTCAGCTAGCCAAAGAGAGCCTTGACTAACCAGAATGCACCTGGCCTTTATTTTTAAAATGCTAGCAGGCTGGAGAGTTGGTTCAGGATTTGAATGCTTGTTGCTCTTGCAGAAAACTGGAGTTTGACTCTCAGTATCTGGGAGAAAAGGTGACCAGCCATGTGAGATCTCTGGTGGAGTAGCCATAGGGCGTTTCCTTCAGGTGAGAGATTAAAACACAGCTAAAGCTGAGGGCAGTTTTGGGTTGGTGAATAAGGAGAAAGTAACTGAGCACCTAAAGTTAGGGTAAATTCAGGGTGCTGAGCTAAGAGTATTAGAAGGCACGTTAGCCACAGGAGATTAAAAGTGCAACGATTGAGCCATAAGACAGGTGAAAAAGTAAGCTAATGAGTGTGTGTGTCTTTCATGCGGGATCTAAGAGAACCTTGGCAGGGCTGGTAGCACGGTCTGTCTGGAACTTAAATGGGGTGACAAAAACTACATGCTACAACTCATAACTTTCTGTAACTCCGGCTCCAAGGAATAACACACACACACACACACACACACACACACACACACACACGCACGCACACACATGCACAGACTTGCACTCACACATACACACTAAAATTATGCTCTAACCCCCCTGCCCCCCAACTATTAGCAGAACTAACATCAGTTAACAAAAAACCTTGGAGTCAAGGCTGACATGTCACACTGGCTGACCGTTTTGATGACTTGGAATGGGAAGAGAACAGGGTCATCTAACAGGCAAAATGGCAGTTAGGACCAAATTGGCCACAGCTCTGTCAAGTCCCTTCTCTCTCTCTCTCTCTCTTCTCTCTCCTCTCTCTCTCTTCTGTGTGTGTGTGTGTGTGTGTTCCTCTGATTAGACCGTAGGAAGGAAGATCAGTTACATGTCTCTCTTTGCCGTATCCCAGGTATAGGAGGTTGGCAATATAAAACATGATAATAATTATGCCATTCTTATCACTTCTGGTTATCAATAGTGGGAAAATTATTAGAAAGAAAGGAAAACTATCAAGTGACCAGGTCATCTTTCTTGAATGGAAAGGGCAGCAGTTCAAGCTGGGATCAGAGGGTCCTGGCTGAGAGAACCAGGCGGATGTCTCAATGGTTGTCAGTGCGTGATCGGCATCGAGTTTGAAAAGACTGTTTCTAGTAACGCTCTTCCACCCTAGCCTGTTCAAGCAGTTCCAGTTTTAGCTGTGAAGTCAGCTGGCATTTCCCCACTAGAATTTCATTATTAAAACAAACTTACCAGAGAACTCCACTTGCAGCACTGTTGGGGCAAAATGAACTCCCATATATCATGTGAGAGTCACGATATTGGCTCAGCCACAGCATGACAGTGAAGATGAATGGGAATCTCGCTAAGTCTCACAATGGGGCACCAGCCTTTGGGAGAGGAGAAAACCCTGCCTGACTACACTGTCTGTTAGCCTTGTGTATTAGTCAGGGTTCTCTAGAAGAGCAGAATTGATAGAATGTGCATAAATACGGGATCTATTAGAGTGGCTTACAGGCTGAGGTCCAGCTAGTCCAACAATGGCTGTCTCCCAAATGTCTTAGACTCCAGTAGTTGTCCAGTCCACCAGTGGAGCCTAGCAGTCTTTCATAAACAGAAAGGAAAAACAACACAAAAATATGCATATGGTAATCCCCAAGGTGGTGTTTCCCTTGTGGTGGATAATTGGTGTCAGCTAGGGAGAACTTCATGCCCCACCCACCTGCCTTAGATCTACGGCCTCTCATGGGGAATGAGCCAGACACCTTTAACCAAGTGAAGCAGGCTATGTGAGAAACTCCCTGTAACAGGTATCTAGGAGATAAGAACAGAATTTAACAAAATAAAAAGCAATGAGATAAATGAGAACCACCATATCGAAGTTGGACAATTCAAGCCAAGAGAAGAATGAAAGAGCCCCAAGAGAGGGTACAGCTGCTCTGCACCTGTCCAGGAGCTCTGGGTCCACTAATGAAAAACACGCACACACAACTTTATATTTTGATATGCCTTGCGTAGCTCAATGGCTGAGCCACTCTTGAACCTCCGCATGGCCAACACACTCGCCTCCGATGTTCCTGAGTGCTAAATCTGTATTTCATCTCTGCTACCCCAGACCCAGTCCAGGGAGTGGCCCTGGGGCAGCTTTGGCTTTCCTCAATTCTAACATGGGTCTCCCTCCCACACCTTTCCCCTTCGTGGTCTGACTCCTTTACCCTCCTAATGGTGGAATCCCTCTTCCTGTCTCTGTGTTTCTTGCTCAGAATCCTAAAAGTCCTGCCTCTATCCCCCTGCCCAGCCATTTGCTGTTGGATCATTATTGACTAGTCAAAACACCAACTGTTGACAGGGTCTTGAAGCAGACTTTGCAAATTCCCACGTAAGCACAAATCAAATCCCTCCAACACACTAGGCTGGATGTCTTCAATTTATGCCAGAATCCAGAAGACGTAGGCTCTAATGCCAGTGAAGGAGTAAACTTGCCATTGAGAGTGAGGACAAGCGGGCCAAGGGCAAGAGTTTCCTTCTTCATTACCTTTAATAAAGGCTGTTACCAGAAGGTGTGGTCCAGATTTAAGGTGGCTCTTCTCACCTCAAAAGACTGATTCACCTCAAATAATGCTACTAAGAAAAAAAAAAAATCCCTTACAGGAGTACCCAGTTGCTTGGGTTTTAGTTAATTCCAAATGTAGTCAAGTTGACAACCAAGAATAACCAAACCATCACACCGTGTAAGTAAATGTGTATGAGAGAGAGAAATGGGTTTAAGAGGAGGAAGAAAAAATATGCAGGGAAAGTTCCCCAGCTCGTTTGTCACTTGTTGATAGAGCCAAAATAGAAGGTTAATAAAATAGATTTATAAGAGAAATAATGCCAGGTCACAGTCCAGAGGCTCAGCGTCAGCTGCTCCTCACTAATTGAACATCTACTTTTGTGATGGGCAGAGGTAGAACAAAGATGAAGCCATATTCATTGTTCATAAAACGCTTGCCTTCAGGTGGGAAATTAGTGGTAACTGAAGGAGCAAGCTCTCCAATAAAATCCATAATGAAAGTAAAAAAGTCACAATGGTTTGTTGTCTCACAGTTGCCGGGGTCGGGGGGCATGCAGACAACAGGGTACCAGTTGAGAAAGACTTTTCTGAGATGGTGTGTTAGGAATGGTGGCTGGATATTTGGATGGTGACAGTTGTACAGGGATGGGAGTTGAGAGCATCTCAGCTTAGGAAGGCGACAGACACCTGAAATGAAGACAGCATTAGAGGATGCCTCTAGGCTCTCTCTGTCCCCTCCTCATCCTCTACAGATTACCACTTCCATCTTCCTTCTTACTTACTGGTGGCATTTATTATTTATTAGCAGCGTGACCTTGAGCAGGATGTACAATCATTCTAATTAGATAGCTGTAACGTGGCAATATTAATGACCTCAACCTCAAAGGCTTATGAGAATTACACAACGTAGCGATAAATAGGAATAATTACCATAGAGTGCTGGGAACTATGATGTCTCTAGCTAATCCAATGATCTCCTCTATAGGAAGAACTATTGCAGATGAAGATACCAAGTGGGCAGGCCGAGCACCTTGCTTTAGGATACAGGATGATAGAGATGGCATTTGAATCCAGGAACTCCTCTTCCAAAGCCCTCAGCTTCACCTACACATCACCTAGATAGAGAATCTGAAGATCTGTGCCTGCCGTGGGTCTAACCCTTTGCCTGTGTGTGATACTCTCCGTGCTTATTAGGTCAGTTTCATTTATTTCACTTTACAATTTTGAGTGATTTTTAGAAACCATAGTTTAGAATGATGCCCAGAAGTCAGAAATCTGCCACAGAACTGGAGCTAGAAGCCAACATCTCCTGATTTTAAATTCCCAGGTCTTTCTCCTGCAGTGTGCCTCCTGGAGTTTCTGCTTATTATAATTAAGCGTATTTTGAAAGGAGCCCTCAGACGTGCTCGCTGAATTTGCTCCAGTAGATCCAGCTGTTTGCCAAACAATAGGTCCAATTTTCTTCTTTAATACTGCTTCTATTAACATTTAGAAGAATTTTTCCATATTCATCGTTCCTATTTTAAGCAAAAGATCCTCCGAGCATTTCAGTGTTTGTCAGCTGATGGCACCGACAGGATCTGGATCTGCACCCCCCCCCCCCACCTGTCAGTGGTGCTCATTGTCTGCACCTGTCTTGTGCCTCCTTCTGCATGTCCTCAGGATTTCTGGGTTATCTGGAGGCTTCAGAAATGGGGAGAAATCTTTGTTCTTGGAGAGTGTGATGCTTGCGTCTGGCCATCTTCATTCCATTAGAAACCCAGAGTTGAACTTTTAAGGTTAAAAATTTAAAGTGGGGGTGGGGGGTTGGGGGGGACTTCTTAGCTGAGATTGCTGGAACTGAGACTCAATCTCTGAGGCAGGAGGAAAAGGTACAGGGGCTGCAGGTGTTCACAGTTGCTGTGAAGAAAGGAGGTCATGCCAGGCAGGGGAAGGGCACCAGCGAGAACACCCCAGGCTGCTCTGTGCTTTCACTGGTGTTGGTGGTGCAGGCTTAGAACTAGAGTCTTGGCTGCGTGGTGGTGCTGGTGGCGGCGGTGGCATGTGACTTTAATGCCAGCACTTGGAAGGCAGAGGCAGGTGGATCTCTGTGAGTTTGAAACCAGCTTGGTCTACAGAGCGAGTTCTAAGATGGCCAGGGATACATGGATAAACCCTATCTCAAAAAAAAAAAAAGCAAGCAAGCAAGCTAGAGCTCTGCTTTTGATACTCAAACACCTACCCTGAGTCTCCAGATTACAAGTCTAACAGACGGTTCAAATCCAATGTGATAAACATAAACTCCCCACCTTCACTCCCAAATTGGCTCACCTTGCTGTCTTCCTTACATTTTCTAGTGACAACTTTATCCTTGGAGATACTCCCACAAAGATGGAGTCTTCCCTAACACTTCTCTTTCCTGTGTGATTCCACATCCCAGTCATTGGCTTTACTGTTAGCCAGGACATTCTGAATAGATCCTGAGGCTGACTGTTCTCACTGACATCAATGTTGCCAGCCCCTCCCCCATTCCTGAGTTTTCCTAAGGGCCCTGGTTGCATTGGTGTATACCCTTGTCCTAGCAAAGCCCTGCTACAGCCTTATGGCTCTCAAGGTAAAAGGTGAATTCTGGGAGGGTGTGGGGCGCCAGGCGGATGAGTACGTTTCAAGTGGGATGGTCTTGTATTCTTTATGTAGTTGAGGATGACCTTGAATTTCTGACCTCCTTGCCTTCACAGGTGTGCACCAACACTCCCCGTTTATAAGAATTGGATCCAGTAATTTATACATGCTTGGCACGCACTCTACCAACCAAAGTAGACCTCCAGCCTGAAAGTTCTTTTTTTTTTTTTTTTTTTTTTTAGTTTAAATTTATTCTTGTTTTACTTTATTGTACAAGTGCTTGCTGGCACCACCTGTGTGCCTAGTGCCGGCAGAGACCAGAAGAGAGTATTGCATCCCTTGGAACTGGAGTTACAGATGACTGTGAGCTTCCATGTGGGTGTTGGGAATTGAACCTGGATCTTCTGCAAGAACGGCAAGTGCCCTTAACCACTGAGTCATCTCTGGCCTCCCCAATGCCCGTCTTTCCCCATCATTCCTCTCATCTAGCTGATCTTCTCACTGGCCACTGACCCTAGGCCACTTGGGTCTCCTGGCTGCTCTTCCGCCTGACAGGGAAGGAAGTTTCATTTGCCAGGAAGGTTCAGTCTTAATAAACGACTTAGCAACAGCAAGTGCCTGCTCAGCCGAACCTTCGCTCATCACCCTGTATAAGACCTTAAGCCCCATGCCAGACTCTGTTCTCAGTCCCTACCCACTGTTTCATTTTCTTAGAGCATATGTCACCCTTTGATACACTATGTAGTTTACTTAATAGTTCTGTTCCTTGCCTCAAGCTACAGCTCTCTCTAGAACGTAAGCTCCAGGATGCACGGGTATCTGTTCTTCTATGCATTTTCAGTGGCTTGCTCTGCACCTGCCTCTTAAATATATTCATTAGAGGAATGAATGCTAAGGCATCAACACAGTGCCTGACTATATTTAGCTAAAACCATTCCATTACAAAAAGACAGGCAACCAATTTGAGTGGTGGAGAATGTGACTGGATTGCTTCCAAGGCTCCTGGAGATCCAAGGGAAGCTCCATCCAGGAATGTAAATGAAGCCATCACTGCCTGTTGTCTCTGCGGTCCTCCCTGGTGGCTTCATTCGCAGGCTGGTTTTCATTGCCACCTCGAACTGAGGGCAGGAGAGACCAAAAATAGAAGGCATCTAGAAGCGGACAGACTGCATGGTGGGTGGCGAAAGCACTTCTGCTCTAGCACCTCATCCTAGGCGCTTCTCACTGGCCTGCCTCAAGACATGAGTCACTGCGATCCCCTGGGTTGAAGTGCTACCATTGGCTAAGATAGATCAGCTGACCATCTCTGGAGCGGAGTGGGAAAGGCATCAGAGGTGGTTCTCTGAAGAGAAATAGAGGCATCAAGGGTAGGTTCCCTGCGCATTCACCATGCCAAAGTGATCTTTCCAGAACATGGCTCTGGTCTGGCGCTGATGGTATTTCAGAATCCTCAGTGTCTCTGTGATATTATTTTTGCAATGCTGTGACAAAACAGCAGACAGGAACAACTTAAGGAAGAGAGGATCTATCTTGGCTTCACAGCTCATTATAGTGGGGAAGGCATGGCGGAGTGGCTTGGTTAGAAGTTTGGGGTGGGAGCTTGTGGCTTGATGGAAGACCATAACACAGGGGCTGGAAGGGAACACAATGGCCTTCAAAGGCTTGCCCTCAGGAACAAACGTCTGCTAGCCATGTCCTGCCTTAATGTTGTCACAACCTCCCAAATAGTTTCATTTGCCGAGGACCAAATATTCAAACACAAAAAGAGCCTGTGGGGTGACATTTCACAACCAAACCACAACTGGTTCCTTATCAGCAAAATGGTCAGAGTCCTTGGTCTGGCATCCAAGGACCAGATTTATGAAGCTTATCCAACCCTTTCCTGCCTCCAGCTTTGCATCTCTATACATCCTGTTGTGTTCTCTTTGCTAAAAACACTGGGGCCAGGTTCAGCACTGGGGCTTTCAACTGTTCATTCATGAATCTTTATACAACATTAAACACTTACTGCATGTCTCCAAGCCTCTGTTCATTCAGTGACTGCTCCTCTGAAGGTGCTGGGCCTTCTTTCTCTGTGAAAGCCAACATGTTCTCTATGGTCCAAGTTAAGCCTGGGGCGGTCCCTGGAAACCATTGGTTCTCTTGGTAGGCAATGAAAGCATGAGGGGAGCGATTGCTTTGTTCTGCCTAACTTCAAATCAATCACTGTGACCTAGGCAGGGTTATCTTCTTCTCTGCTGGAGCATCAGGCTGTTCACATACTGTTGCAGTGACTCAGCAGGGGCCTAGATGGGAGCATGGTCTTCAGATCTTCTCTCTGTGGTTTGGGTTTTGGGCTGGATCCCTCCAGGCAAGTCCCAATGTGCCAGCAGCTTGCTGGGCTTCTGCTCATGCTATAGTTCAAAACTTCCTAATGACCAGAGCCAACAACAGGTCCAAGGTGAGAGTTGGGAGGGAGGAGGGACTGAGCAGGCCAGTGAATCCCAAAAAGGATGGTTCTTGAGGGTCACAAATCAATTAAGAATTTCCTTTTTGTAAGATGGTTTGGGTTGATGTCATTTGCCACTGAGTATCTGCAGATAATAGACTCAGTATTGGATTTCCATTCAATTCTACCTTTGCCAATTTGTTTCCTGGATAGCCAAAAAGTTACTAGCCTTATCAGAGATTCCATTTCTTTATTTTAAAGTAGGGTTAATGCCCAGTTCAGAATACTGTAAGGCAAAACCAATACTATATAAGACTTGAAAAGTTTTACAAACCTAAGTTTCCTGTACAAATCACATCAAGTCTTGTCAAAGGAATGAGAGCCCATTTTCTAATCCCTTCGTTTACTCTGTTCCTTTCACAAGTATTTACTGGACCCCACTGCAATCAAGCTGGGTTTGCGGCCCTTACTAGTTTTGTTTCAGAGTCAACCCTTTTCCCAAAGCCCTAGAATCCTTGATGACTTCAGAGCCAGCTCTGATATATGACAGGGAGTCAGTTTTGGGAAAGGAAGATAGAGAAGGAATTGAGTTTCAGTGGAGGGCAATGGGTCAGAAAGTGACAAGACAATGTAGAGATTCTGGACATCCCCAACAGGACACTTAGATCTAATGTCTTTAAGACCATTTTCCTCTCCAAGTACAGAATTAAAGTCTGCTGTGTTTTATTTTCTCAGGGCCCTGATCCACTTTTCCTGTGGTTCAGAGAGGTTAAGCAATTTACCCAGCTGGGTGGTGGTGGTGCCCACCTTTAGTCCCAGCACTTGCGAGGCAGAGGCAGGCAGATTTCTGAGTTCGAGGCCAGCCTGGTCTACAGAGTGAGTTCCAGCACAGCCTGGGCTACACAGAGAAACCCTATCTCGAAAAACCAAAACCAAACCAAAACAAAACAAAAGCAATTTACCCAAGGTAATTTGTAAAGGAGCTGTGATTTAGTCCCAGCATTGCCTTGTGCTTGTGGCGATGTTTAGAAGTGTGCCCACTGTTATAAACAGCTTTGGAACTATTTAGTCAATACCTATTAGTCCCAGGGAGAAAAGCATTAGGCTACAGAGGAGTTTCTTTATAAGTCAAAGCTGCATAATTAATACATGTGGTTGACAACATGGATCTTGGGACCTATCAGGTTGAAATCCATCCAGGTTTCATCTTGGAGGCCTCCCATATCCCGGGGTCTTCTCTTACATCTTATGTGTACAGTGGACACAATTTTAACATGTACCTCACAGTGTTTTGATGAGAGAAAGGGGGAGATGACGCTTCAAGTCACGTGACACAAGCCCTCAGCAATGTCTGTGTCCCTGGTTCACTGCTATATAATTTAATTAACAAGCAGGATAAGGCATGAAACATTGAAAGGGATATATACTAGATTTACAGTAACAATTTTTTTTTTCACTATCATGAAGGGGACTTGGAAAAAAAACCTCGTATGTCAGATTGTTGAATTTATGGAGAAAGTTGCACATTTATGTTTTAGTTGTATGCTTTTAAGTGGAATTCTATCTAAATGGCTACAAACTTTGGAAAAGCACGGACTCTTTGTGTTTGGAAACACTGGTATCCTTGGTACGTTTTCCTGGATCGACTGGCCTGGACAGGTTGTAGGCAGAGACGTTTGGACTAGTCCAGGAATACCTGTTGATTGCTCTTGCCTGCCTGGTCCGCTCCCCCACTTCTCCAGGCAGCTTGCATCAGGGTTATATCCCAGTCGGCCAGGTGGGACGCTGGACTGGGACCCATGTCCTTCCTAATAACTTGTGATGACTCAATGTCAGTTCACCCTTCTGCCTGCAGGGGGCAGTGCTCACCCTTGAGCCCAGTTCTCAACCTTCCTAATGCTGCGACCCTTTAATATAGTTAGTCTTCAGGTTGTGGTGACTCCCAACCATAAAATTATTTTCGTTGCTACTTCGTAACTGTAATTTTGCTACTGTTACGAATTGCAATGTAAATATCTTTGGAAATATTTGCCTGGGGTTGCTACCTACAGTTGGGAACCACTGCCAGTCAGCCTTCTCCCCAGACATGTGGCTTTCTACTCATCAGACCCAATGGATGCGCCGGGGGCGAGGGGTACATCTTTTCCAGCGTCCCTTTACCACTCTAGAGTGCATCTCACAGACTTAATAACTGCCCACAAGTCTTAGTTCAACGATACAGTGCGATTTTGCTTTAACAGAAAGAAAAGTAATTGAAAATAAAACAGCGCACCTTTTAGTAGCAAACACTTGGGTGTACTTTATGTAGACATTATGATGAAATAGATGCCAGGCCCATAGCTATGATAGCTAGGACTGTAGCAGAGCTGATGATGTTTGATAAAATGGCTGTGTGTGCGTTTGCACGTGTGCTTGCACGTGTGTGCTTGTGTGTGTGTGTGTTGTGTGTGTGTGGTGGGGTTTTCCTATGTAGCCAAGGCTAGGCTTGGCGTAGAACCTGCAATGCAACTCATTCTGGTTTTAAAGCCACAATCCTCTCATCTCCGTCTCTTAAGTGCTAGGATTACAGTTGTGTCCCACCATGCTCAGGCTAATTGATCAGTTAAATGACTTTTTGCCGTGGTGGACAGGTTTCAGTAGCACTCTGAACAAAGTGAAGGACAAATTTACTCTAATATGTGTATTTCAGTTTCCACAAACAGATATATAGACTCATTCCCACAAATAAAATAAAATATGAAATAAATTAAGCAGATTAACAAATGGTTAGGCTGTAGGCTCAAATAACACTGTCCCTGGATGTGGAACAATGGTTTTGTTGTGTAGTATGTTGCAAGGTGTCTCAGCTTTGCCTCTCAGCTTCTAAATGCTTGTGGAAAAGCTAACTAGTAAAATGTTTCCATAAATTCCCAGAATGTCCTCTAGGGGGCACCAGCGGCCTCATTAAGAACGACTGCTAGGGCTGTTAAAAACTGTCACAACCCCTGTGTGACTGCTGGACTTACTCACAGTATAGCCAGTTCCAAAAACCGACATCACTCATAATTTAAGTTACATATGGAATTTAAAATAGACACTTAATTTAGTATTACAACAATCCTCATAACGATGGTAACAACTTGGATATGTGAATCCATTTTGCCAGCAACATACTTCAAGAGATCTGGGTACAGACCAAATACTCGTAACAAGGTTTGATGAATTAATGATGTATCCTCTAAATGTAAACAGAGGCAGGAGTTTGAAGTGGTAGCAAAAAGAGTGCAAGGAACTTCGTGAGTAACTTTACCTGGGATCGCATGTCTAAATGAGAAAGGAGGTTAAATAAATATTACCAAGAGTAATTTTATGTTTCTTTTTATTATTAAAATACTGCTACCAGAGAAGTTAAATATACCCCCCACAGTTTGTGCCTCTCTTCTGCTGGAGGATGCTGAAATAGAGAAAACCTGGGGCCAGTTTTCTGGCCTCTCAGTTTTTTCTCTGACAGGAATACACACTGTGTGTGCCAGAAGTAAAAGAAAAGTGAACATGATTTTTTTTTAAATTTTAAACTTTTTTTTGTTTTTTGTTTTTTGAAGCAGGATTTATCTGTATAGCCCTGCTGTCCTGAACTCACCCACTCTGTAGACCTGACTGTCCTGGAACTCACCCACTCTGTAGACCGACGTCCTGGAACTCACTCACTCTGTAGACTGACTGGCCTGGAACTCACTCACTCTGTAGACCTGACTGTCCTGGAGCTCACAGGGATCCTCCTGCCTCTGCTTTCCGAGTGCTGGGACTAAAGGAATGCTCCACCACCACCTGGCATGAGCATGAGTTTAAACAGTTACTTGTTCTCTATAGGGCACATGGCCTTTGGGACAGGGCCAGCAAGTAGCAGGCAAACCCTCAAGTGAGTATTATTATTATTGCTGTTGTTATTTACTTTGCAAAACAGGTTCTCATGCATCCCCGGCTGGTCTTAAACTCTCTATGTACCCAAGCATGATCTTGAACTTCCTATCCTCCTGCCTCTACCTCCTGAATGCTGGAATAGTAGGTGTGCACCATTATACCCAGTTTAAAAAAATACTTTATGCTTATGAAAGTGATTTGTTCACATGTACAATTGTGTACCACATGTTTGTCTGGTGGCTTCAGATGACAGAAGAGGGTTTTGAGCTATCACATGGGTGCTGGGAACTGAACCCAGGTCCTGTGGAAGAGTAGCCAGTGCTCTCAACTGCTGAGTTATCTCTCCCAGGCTCTCACATCCAGTTTTATGCAATGCTGGAAACCGAATCCAGAACTTTGAGCTAGCTGGGCAAGCACTCTACCAACTGAGCTACATACATCCCCAGTCAGTGGTTAATTTTTAATGAATTCTCAGATTTGGGCTTATGGTTTCTGGCAAGGCTGATTTTTTTTTTCCCCCACACTCTTGCCCGTGATCTGTCTTTGAGATCCTTTGCTCTACCCTCTGACGTGGGAGTTTGGCCCAAGATATGAGAACTTGTGCCAGCCCGCTCAGGGAAAATGAGCGAGAGGCATTTCAAAGCTGAGGAAGAAGGTGGCTTGTTCCTATGTCCGGGAGAGATACCCAGATAAAGCAAGTGGCTCCATTTCAAAGCAAACTCTGGGCTAGCTCCCAGACAGTGCCTATAACCATCCACTAGGTAACAGCCTAGCCAGTGAGCGGCCTCACCGGATCGGGCATTACAATAGCCAGTTATGGGTTTCAGAACACAAAGAGGCTATGTAAAATCATGTGTAGTTCAGTTTTAGGAAACCACTTCTTCTCCCTAGGAGGCCAATTTCACACCATGAGATAGAAGTCTCCTTAATGGTGGCTTTGAGGCCAGACCTGGGTTAGAATAAAGACTGTTGCATCATGGCTGTGGGACCTAGCTTAGGTAACTTAACCTCTCTGAGCTGAAGTTTCCAGTTTCTGCCTGGGAACATATCCATGGGCAGGTAGACCGGGAGGAGCAGGCTCATGTGGGAGGTGGAGGGGAAGGGGAGGGTAAAAGGGGGGGGGACAAGAGCGGTAAGTGAAGAGAACTTTCCTACAGGTAACCCTTTTAGGAGAGCATCTCTCAGCTGCCTTTGCTCAGCGTTTGTTCCCAGGGAATCTAATTTCAGAAATAAAAGGGTTTTGTCGGCAGTATATTTTTGGAAATAGTGTGTCCCCGGTGAGGCTGATAAAGAACGGTAACGCAACAAGCCTTCCGAGAACTCGTGTCGGAAAGAAATGAGCTTCACCTGGCTTCACTCAGAGTTTCCCAATTTATTTCATTAGGATTATCACCCTCCCCCAAAGAACACTCGAGTATATGGGTTGGTAATGGCGCAGGGAAAAGTCTCTCCCCATCTAGGTAGAGCGCCCCTCCCCCACTCCCGCATTTCAGATGGACTCCTCAGATTTCCCTGTAGTGAGAATGGAGATGAGGGACAGACAGGTCATCAGCCATCCCAAGTCACTCAGATCCATTCCTGAGAGAGCTCAGACAACTTTGGAAGTGTCTCTAAAAGGACACAGGGTCTCAGTCTTTTGAAGGATCACTCCGGGTCTTTCTGCCTTAGGTGGCTTAGATTTTGTTCCTTGTGTATTTTGTAAAATCTCATGAACTCTTAGAGCTCTCTGCAAATGATCAACAACTATAATAATCTTCTGCCATAACAGCATTTCCAAAAGAACCGAGGACTGTTGCTTCACACACACACACACACACACACACACACACACACACACACACACAGAGAGAGAGGAGAGAGAGAGAGAGAGAGAGAGAGAAGAGAGAGAGAGAGACACAGTAGCTTATGAGCAGATTAAAAGAACATAATTAATTTATAAGTCCTACCCTGATTAGAAAGGATAGATGTGGAAAGATCACTAAAAGATAATGTTCAGACTCAATTTGCAATAATTGTACATTTCTTTCACCAAGAACATATCTGATATAATCTCCTAAATCCCCAAATACACATAAAACAAGGCTCAGTAAGTGACATGAGACGGGATAGGATAAAGATACTGTTTCTAAAAGGATTTTGGATCAAATCAAAACGCACAGAAGCAAACCTACCTACCTGTGAATTCTTTTTTGTTGAAAGCATAATTCCTGCCAGAAAAAATTTCAAGTGTAAAAATCTGGAGCACTAGTATAATAACCAGCCACCTGGAATCACCAGTATTTCTCTATCCTCGAGTCCTATATGCAAATATATTTAAATATGCATGTACATATATTGCAGGGTTACTTTTTCCATATTAAGTTGCAGACATCACAGCACATCACCTTAAATATTTAAGCATGTATCTCTTACATAAAGGACATTGCCTCACATGATCACATGACGTTATCTTGCCTGAGAACATTGACAATAATTCTGTAGTTGCACCTGGTGCCAGTTCCACAGTCAGATTTCCTGAGGAAACCGTCAAAGCTCATATACTGCATTTAGTTATAGCGATTTATTCTTTGTAGAGATGGAATGCGATTTCCCTGTCTAACATTTTCCTGATCTAATAGCCCTTGGACGAGACTAGTGTTTTGTAGGTGTCCCACAGAGTGGCTTTGCTTTGTATACTGTTTCCTCTTGGGTCATTTAACAAGTTCCTCTATGTCCTGCCAGTCTTGTAAGCCACGAGCTAGGTTTGTACATATGAAGGACTTCGGTCTAGACTAGACTACCTCAGAGGTGGGCTTATTTTCTCTATGTCTCTCTGTCTCTCTTTCTTTCTGTCTCTGTCTCTCTCTCTCACTGTGTGTGTGTGTGTGTGTGTGTGTGTAAGCCAGAGATGATCTGGAGTCTACTAAGTAGGTTAGACTGCATGGCCAGAGAGCTCCAGAGATCTACCCACCTCTGTTTCCCCAAGACTGGGAATTCAAATGTGTTTCACAATGCCCATCTTCTCGAATGTGGCTTGTGAGAATTGAACTCAGGTCTTCATGCTTGCAGAGTATTTTACTTAGTGAGCTATCTCTCTAGCTTTGTGGACTTACTCATCTTTCTATTCTGTTCCCATATGACTATAAACAGGGTTTGAGATAGCCCCCACTCCAGCTGCTCAGGACCCACATGAAGACCAAGCTACACATATCTCAAAAGCTGGTGCCTGTTTGTGGGATATGGTCTTCCAGCTGGACTGCTTTGTCTGGTCAATGGAGGAGGATTTGACTAGCCTTGTAGAGATTTGATGTACCAGGATCAGGGGATATCCAGGGGGCCCACTCTCTCAGAGGAGAAGAGGAGGACAGAGGGGGAAAGGACTGTGAGAGAGGGCCTGGGAGGGAGGCAGTGAGTGGGATGTAAAGTAAATAAGTAAAAACAAACAAACAAACAAATAAATATATAAATGGGTAAGCAGAAGAATAAAACTGCTAAGGGAACCAATCAGAGGTGTTCTCACTATAGACATAATGTAAGGTGATGATTATGTTAACTTGCTGGACTTGCACATTTTACTACACTTGATCTTAGCCAAAAGGCCGAGAAGCGATACTTGCACATTTTGCAATGGACACATATACTCAAGCATCAGACTGCATACTGCAAGTATATACATTTCCGTCGATTGACTGTGTGTTAATAAAGCTGGAGAAGTTAAAACAAAATAAAACAACAACAACAACAAAATGTTTGAGCTTTCTGTCTAGTTTGAATTCAAGCAGAAGAAAAATGGCAGAATGGTCACCATGGATGAGTCAGTTTCCTTCCGTCAATTGTGCATGTTCATCTGTAGTTTTAAAATCTGAAGCACTTCTAATATTAGAATAGCACTTGTTTATCCTGAAAATTTTAGAGAAATACAATAAAGTATCAAAAAAGAAAGAGAAAAACGATCATCGCTTTTAGGTAGAACTACTAACGTCTTAATGTATTCACTCTTTTCTTTCCTATAAATTTTCTATAGTAAATTATGTGTTACTGAACATAAAACTTGGTCATATTTTCCAACTTAATTTGTAACAAAAACATTTTCCATATTATTTCAAACTTTTTTACATCTTTAAAAAGAACAGCATGGTCTTTCATATTGTGGAATTCTTACTGTTGAAAATTTAAGGGTTTTCTTTTTTTTCTGGGTATAAGTAATGTCATGGAGAATATCTTTATCTAGATAAATATTTCCCTCCTTTGAAAATTATTTCCTCAGGAGAAATTATTGGGCTGAAAGGAATGGATTTTTAAAATTTATTTTCTGCCTGATTATCACAGTAAGGTGAGTTTATCATTGGCATGTAAAATATAATAAAACTGAGAAAGAAAAAAAGTGCTCAGCATCCTATGCCCAGAGGCTGATCTTAGCGTTTTGACATGATTTCTTCTGATATAGGCAGTTATTTTCTTCCTTAGTAAGACTCAAGGGTATGAACATTTTTAAGGTTTTCGATAATACTGCCAAGATTGCTTTCAAGTCTTTAGTTTATTCTTCTGGAAGTGTATGAGTTGCAACCATTCTGAAAACACAAATATCTAAAACTTGTCAAGTGAGCTTGCTTATTTCCAAACTCTCTACACCTTTGCTGTGACTCACTGAGAGTTCATGAGCCTGCCCAGGAAGGGCGTGAAAAACGTCCCGGACAAATATGACTCAGAAAACTCATGCCTAGGTTTTGATTGGATTGAAGTCTCTGTTTCTGAAAGGATGTCTTCGTTAATGTTGGTCATTGTGGACATGCTTGGTTGTGAGGTCAACTCACTGCTTCTGCTAGACAAAGACTGGCTACTGGCCATGTACAGATACAGACGGAAGGAAGTGGTCCTTCATAAGGGGTCTCCAGGGTGTGGTGTACATGCACAATAACATCTCTCTATACACCCGAGGATGCTGATAGGACTGATGCAGACTTGGGCCTCATCAAGCTTTCCCAGAGGATGAGAAATTATGATCCCAGCCTCCTGCAATTTGCCACTGAACATCTGGGCCAGCTTTATATCCAAGTGAGGAATATGTCTTCTAATGTCAGGAAGAAAAAACGTCAGTTTCTCTGTGTCTCTGTTTCTCTGTGTCTTTCTCTGTGTCTGTCTGTGTCTCTCTGCCTCTCTGCCTCTCTGCCTCTCTGCTCTCTCTCTCTCTCTCTCTCCTCTCTCTCTCTCTCTCTCTCTCTCTCTCTCTTCCTCTACCATTCTGTTCTCCCATCTAGTTCTTGAAGCAATTACACTTGCTCCCTGGCTACAGGTGTTGTTTTGGGAGGCTGGTGGAACCTTTAGGAGGTAAGGCACGGCTGGAGGAAATAAGACACCATCGCCTTGAGTTCCGGCAACTGTCTGCTTCCTGTCTGTTGCCACATGAACAGCTACTGCCACACACCACAGCCTTGCTGATATGAACTGAGTCATTTCAACATGGCTTTTCCGTTATGATGGACTGGAACCATAAACCCCAAACAAAATCTTTCTACCCTCAAATTGTTCTGTCAGATACGTTGCTTAGTGCTATGCAAAAGAAATTAATACACACAGGATGGAGATACTTCCTTGTAGAAGGTTCGAGCTTTTCTTAATAACCTTCTGGTTTTACATGTTAACTAGTCTCTATAGAATACATCCAGCTCCTGTTTTCTTTCTTTGACTTCTCTTATCAGAAGCCATCCAATAACTCAATAGTTATTAACTGCGTTCTAGTGTGTACCAGGCACTTAGTCAACACTGGGGACAGAAAGCTGGCACAGACAGCTTGTGACATTCATATGCTCACAGCTTTATGGAAGGAATCACAAGAATGACAAAGGAAAGGGGGAAGAACTTTATCAGGGTGGATCCATGTTCCATGGCAAACTTCTTCAGGCAGTGGGGAGGCTGCCAAGAACAGCATGCCACATAAAGGAGGACTAGACGTATCCACCAATCTGGATCACTAATGAATAAGAGACAGAATCTTGAGGTTTGGGGAAATGAATGAGCTTTTTTGTGTGCCTTTAATACCCGTTCCAGGCAGTACCAGGAAGTGTAATAGGAGCTGAGGGTGTGAAGGAAGGAAGCCAAGACTGGATTTTGAGGGATTGTGTCACATGCGGGCATTAGAACTTGTTTTGCAGTGGATCTCAGGAAAGATCTGTAACTAGCAACTGGCATCTGCAGAGCGCTAGGGATAAAGGACACACTTCCCAAGCTAATGGTACCACTGTTGGCAATGGGAAGGGCCGTGATGAAAGTGATCGGGGGCAAGTGAACCTATGAAACACCTAGGACAGAACGGTAAGATGACCACTTCTCAAAAACTCCAACACCAGGCTTGAGAAGCTCTCTTTTGAGTTGTTGACCAGGACTGCCCAAGAGACTCTCAAAATATGCAGCCAATTGCTGTTTTCCTTGGTTATCCCTAGAAATAGAAGGTAAGACCCTATTGCTTAAGATGCCATGTACTTCAGTAAGAGGGTCCAGAAGGCCCTGAGCTGGTATCGACTTGAAAGCACTCTTCCTGCAGACTAGCTTTCAGGTTCCATGAAAGCTTCTGAAGGAGGGAGGCAACCAACCTACATAGTCTTACCCAGCTGTCATGCATATGGACCATAGCAACCAAGAGTGTGGGACAATAGGCCTAAGAGGGCAGTAATGGCATGAATACCCTGGAGCTTACCAACAGCTCTCTAATTGGACTTAAGACTTGCTCAAGAAAATACCCGTACTGGAAGCCTAGCTAACTACTTTGTTGGTGAACTACTGGTTATTGGAGTGTAATCTACAACAACTAGTTTATTAAACTAGCATAATCTCTAACAACAATCTATAAACATTTGTCGTTATACCCACAGATAGTGTAGTCTTCACCTCTCATCAAGGAAGTGTCTCTCTGTGGCAGACAGAGACCACTACAGAAAGCTACAACCAGTGAGAATGCAGTTTTGGAGCCCGGTCCTAATGGACACATATACAAATCACTCCCAAACCTAAGGCTCAGAAAATAATGTGGAAGAGAGGGTATGAAAAGTGTCAGAGCCAGAGAATCAGGGGGGTTACTTTGAGATTGTGTCTCTTAGGAATATCAGACATTATACACTGAAGTCCCACCCACAAGTGTAATCTGAACAAGGAGGCCACCAGTGTACACACAGAACTGAGCAAAGTATAGCTCACGAGGCCTCAACACTACACAAGGAATTATAGGTGACTGAGGAAAGCTAGGAACAAGAGAGGTGATCTTCCCCAGGGAAAAGCATAACAATCGGTTGTCCAGTACTAAATATCCAGCTCTGAAGTCATGATTTAAGGTTGCATTATATGGAGTTAACAGGTTATGTTTAGGAAATTATATAATATATTTATATATATATATATATATATATATATATATATGCAACAACAATTAGTAAACACGAGAGAGAGAGACCATGAATGAATTTGAAGGAGAGTACAGAAGGGCATATGGGAGGATTTGGAAGGAGAAAAAGAAAGAGAGAATGCTGTAATTGAATTATAATCTAAGAGAGAAGTGAGGAGGAAGGGAGGGGAGGGAAGGGGAGGGGGAAGGGGGGAGGGGGGGGAGGGGCGGGGGAGAGAGAATCCATAGAAGTGGCTGAGAAATACAAAAGCTCAGCTTGCGCAAGTGACTAAAGCATCCCAGCTCCTCAAACTCAAACCAGACCCTAGGCTCAACTCACAGACCCTGGCCTTTCTAATCCTTTTTGTATTCTCATCTCGGTAGAGAGTATTTCCTCTCTAGAAGACCACTGTGGGATCCATCGGGGACACTTTACTCCCTAAGCATGAGGCTGTCATTTCACACGTGTCTATTTTCTATAGATGTGAAGGTCTGTTCAAAGGACCCACACCTCAAGCTGCTCTGATATTCATTGCAATTACTATCTCAGATATGGGAATTTGCTAAGTTCACTAGCTGTAGGGGCTACAGAAGTAGTTGCAAATGAAGACTTTATTTTTATCTTATACATTTTGAGTATTTTGCCTGAGTGACACATGTGTGCAATGCCCCTGGAGGCCAGAAGAGTGTGTAAACCTCTGGAATTGTACTTAAGATAGTTGTCAGTCAGCACACAGGTGCTAGAACCAAAGCTGAGTTCTCTGGAAGAGCAGCAAGTGCTCTTAACTACTGAGTCAGCTACTCTAGTAGGAGACTCAGCTTCTGGCTCTTTGTTTCCTACTCTAAGAAGAAGACCCAAGAAACTGTTTTGTATCCAGAGCCCCATGAGACACTGTTTGAAAAACTGGTAGACCAGATATGGTTTTAGAGTCACATGGACTCTTTGAATCTCCTTGTTAGATTATAGTTACTTTTGGTAACAATAAAAAGGCAATTGCTAATTGATCAAATGTCCAATCTACAGAGTTGGTACCGATCATTGTAATAAATGTATTCACCCCCAGAGTAAGAGAAGACAAAATTAAGGTAGAGTTAGGGGTACACTTGAGACCAGGCAGTCTCCTCTGTCCCATCCACTTCACATGGACGTGATCACCTGCGTTTTCATGAGGTCTATCAATATTTAATGTGTGGGTGTCAGTTGCTGTAATTGAGCATTCTCAGAACCTATTTGAATTAATCATATGCAGGAGTAGAGAAAATAAAATGCCCTTTTCTCAGAGCTTGGTTTCACTGGCTACTTGGAGGCCTGGAAACCTGAGCGTGAACTTTCTGCTGATGGAGGACTCCGAGAAGAAACTGAATCAGAAGAGCGACGACAAACCCAGAAAAGTACGGTTTAAAATCTCCTCTTCCTATAGTGGCCGGGTGTTGAAGCAGGTTTTTGAGGATGGGCAAGAATTAGAGTCGCCCAAAGAAGAATATCCTCACAGTTTTCTCCAGGAGGCCCTTGAACCAATGGATGGTGTTTACGGGTCTGGGGAAGCCCCCAAGCCCCAGCTGTACTCCCCAAGCTGACTGCTCAGAGAATCAGTGTATTCAGAGACAGCGGCGCTTACACTCTGGCGGGCAGCCAGCCTCTGTTCAATGACTACAAGGCGAATGACCATAAGGTTGGTATTGTGCGAGGTTATGACCTTCTAGGGTAGGCTCCTTGAAATATGTTTAGATAAATGCCGAAGTGTTTCAGAAACGTATCTCACTCACGTTCAGCTACCGGCAAGAGCTTTAGGTGCACCAAATGGGGAGCCGTTATTAGAATAATATTTCTTGGACAAAAATAACACACGGGTTGACTACTCACCGGAAGGGGCAATGAGCATAAGCAGCGTTCAGATTCTATCCAGGGTAATACACAGTAATTGGGTCTTTGGCTGAGTTTCCTCAGTGTGTAAATTAAATAGAGGCGCAATGGTTTTCGGGTTGCTCAGCTGTCGTTTTATAGAATTATGCAGCAGTAGGTCATTTCGTTGCCTGAAAGAATTGAATATTGGAAGGTACCCATTTTGCTCCAGCCAATTACTCAGCTGTAGTTTATCCGTGTCTTGTTTTTTTCTCCTTATCACTTTCCTACTGCCTGCCTTTTTAAATTGTTAGTCTATTTATTTAGTTTTGCCTTCCCAACACTCATTAATGCGAATGCTGTGTAGCTGAAGTCCCGGGAAGAAATAGCGAAAAGCAAATCCAACAGAGGTAGTATTACTTAGGGAAGAAGTTTGAACTAATAGTTCAATGACACAAGCTCTCCCTGCAGGTTTGCTTAGCTTCTCTGGTACCACAGATAATCAAAAGTCCATGCAGAATTTCTATTTTAAGCTAAAACAACCTGGGAAATGCTCACTGATTTCCAGAATCTTAGGAACTGGTCACGTGCTTATGTCTGTGAAAGTATGAATGCTATTTCTTTTAAAGAGTACATATAATTATGTAATATATCTAATTTTTAATGTTAACTATACTTTGATCTGTCCTTATCTTTGAAGGGTTTTATTCAGATAATTGATTTAAATCATTTTTATTGTTAGTTTTCTAAAAAATAGGTGTTGCAGATAAATGTTTTGTGACTGACAAAAAGATAATTGTAGGCATATCCACCATCACCAAAACTAATACCAGGCTTCATGTTGTATGAAGGAGTTGAGAATGAAAAAACCCTTAGGCTGATGGAGTGCCTTGTGTGTTATAAGGTGCTGTCATGGATTTTCTTCTATGTCCATCACGTTCTTTTCTTTACCGAGTTCTCAAGAAAAGCAAGAATGATCATTTCTATTTTGTGAAAGAGGAAATTTATGTGCCAAGTTGATAAAGGGCCCACATATCATGATGGGACCTACGGAGCTGAGTCAGACTAGGAATCTGGATCCTCTGGTTTCCGTACTTTAATCTCTATGGCACGTTCCCTTTTAACAAATGAGATCATTACATAGTGATGATGTCATTGATGAGGTGGTATTTTGCACTTATGCCTACATACATAACTATGTTTTGTGCTTACAATAGTCCTTTGTAACTATATCTATTTGGAAGTTTGGAGAATTAACAAACACATAGTTCAAACAAGCCCTGATAGATGCTTTAATCTGTTTCATAACTCACAGCCAACTTTGGCACATGTAAGAATGATTTGACATAGGTGTGCAAGACCAGGTTAAAGCACAGCATTGTAGAGACCATGTTGAAGGTTGGACTCCTGTCTGTCTCATTACATCTGTTTTCTGCTGTTATGTCAACGGCTAGATCCTAGTTTTGCCACGGGTGTGACAGGGACCTTCATGGACCTGTTTAGCACACCTGTGGAACAGTTCATGATGTTATTCATGCAAAACAGGGAAACAGAAGCTGGAGCTTCATGGCTCCTCACTAGCAGACGGAGCTGTAAATGAACCCTTCATAAGTGCTGTCTATGATAGCGTCATAGGCTGTAGTTAAATGCAACGATTCACCTAAGAGTTTGGAGCTTTAGCTGAATATTTATACACTATTCACAGAAACTCACAATCAGTTAGACGTAGAAGCAAACTAAATGTTCATCAGTTGGCAAATGGCTACACAGAAGTGGTTTATACGAATAATGGAGTACACCTTAGGGAAATTTGATCTGCTTTAACGTGGATGAAGCTCGAACACACTAGGCTAAATGAAATAAGCCATGCATAATCAGGCAAACCTGTACCATTGCAGCTACACAATGTACTTAGAATGTCCAAATCAATAGAGACAAAAAGTAGATAGTGGTTGTCAGGCTAGGGTACAGAGGATGTTGCTGTTTATGGATCCAGCATCTCACTTTGTGGAGATAAAGTTCTGGAGAGAAATATTGTACAACAATGTGTATATCAGGGAACTCTGCACTTATACATGGTTAAGATAGTAAATTTTATGTGCACTGTAATTGTAGTAATTGTACATTAATTGTAATAAAAACAAAACGTGGGCTCTAATATCTGTCAAAGTCCAGTTCTAGCCACTTCCTGTGGGAGTTTGGACAAAGTATGTAACTTTGTTGAGCTGCAATGGTATCATCTTGGTCTAAAAATAACAGAAGTCTTCTTAGGAGGGCCATGAAGATGATTAAAATTGATAATGCCTGCAACGTGCCTGGTACCTGTATACATTTAGCAAGTGGTACCTACTATTGCAGTGATGAATGCATTCTTAAGGAAATGCTTAGTCTATTCTTTAGTTTATGTGACAGGTACAAAAGATGATACTAGATTTAAAGATGTATTAAGGAACCAAAACTCACTGAACTGTGTAGGTTCATTAAATTGGTGGACAGGGGAAGGAAGGGAAGGTAACACTTAGTGAATATCTAATTATATATGTATTGAATGATCCATAAATTACAATATTCAATGAGAAAGAATTTTTCACATTGAGAAACTAGACATTTACAGGATAAAAAGTGTGTCCATCTAGCATAGTGTCAAATAACATTTAAATAAAATTTCAATTAGAGCTAGACTGTGTGACATACACCTTTAATCCCAGTATTAGAAGCAGGGAAGGGCACGGGCAGGGCAGGCAGAGCAGAGGCAGTGGAGCCAGTTCTAGGCCAGCCTGATCTACAGTATGCATTCCAGTACAGCAAGATCTACACAGAACCTTGTCTCAAAAAAAAGAAGGAGGCAGGAGGAGAGGTGCACGGAGGAGAGAGAGGAGGAGAGATGGAGAAGAAGAAACAACAACAACAACAATAACAACAGATGTCTCTGACTCCAAACCATAACTTCTAGGACCTAACAAGGCTATACTGCATTAGAGGTGTCTGATAACTGTCCCTCTGTATGTGGCTACAGAAACCAGAATATTTACAGATACTTTTCCACATAAGCTGCCATTCTAGACTGTACACAAGAAGCTAAAAGATTCTTGGCTCCATCCGATCTTCTATAATACAAGAGTGGATTTTCCTCACAGACAGTTAGATGTCACCAGACAGTGTAGCAACACCCTGGGTGTTTGCTCAGACACAAGGGAGAATCTGGCTAGCAAGTGGACTCAAACCAAACACACACGCAGAATGACTGCGACCCTCAGTCTTTGGAGTAAATATATTTACTACTTTAGATGTTGACTGATATCTTAGATATTGGCCAGTTTAGGGACAGGGAGTTGAAGCAGGTAATCCACTCATTATTTGAGCTTATTGAGAGTTGAGTCTTCCAAGAGAAGAACCAAAAGAGAGTCCTGGGCAGAGGAGGCTTCCTAGTAACTGAACCTTTTAGCTAATACAGGAAGCAGAAACAGAGCCTTCCAAAAGTACCACCATCCTTATCTCTCGATGTCAGAAACTGATAGTCCAGAGTGCGAAATGGGAATCCAGTGTGCATAAAACAAAAGGAAATGGAATCTGCTACAGGATCCTTTGAAGAGGGAGAAAAGAGGGCCAGACAGGAAGTCCGGGCTTAAGCATTCATGGAAACCCCTGTGGCTATTTACAGGAGGTCTGAACTTTGAAGTCTTGCTCACTAGATTCTGACTGAATGCTTTAAATATTAGAGTGTTTAACTGGGGCATCATCTACGTAGACTGTGGTTATCCAGTTCTAGAATCAAGAAAAGTATTTTATGCTAAGGTATTTTGTTGTAAAGCACGAGTGTATTTGCACTACTGAAAAATAGTTTTAAGAACAGCAGTGACAACATCCACATTTACATATCACCACCAGCTTTTGCAGATCCCACTTTTCTGTGTCTTTCATATCATATTCCATTCTGAGAAGATGCTATCACCCTTAGGTACTAGCGTCAAAATATCTAACGATGTGGATATTGCTAGCACAGAAGCCAGAAGGGAGTTGGGAAGGGCCTTGGAACTTGGTGTCTTAAGTATTAACCCCTATTTGAGGAAGGGTGAGACAGGGTCTTTCTGTGCAGCCCCATTCTGGAACTCCCTCTGTAGACCAGGCTAGCTTTGAACTCACAGAGATTCACCTGCCTCTGCCTCCAAAGTGCTGGGATTAAAGACTTGTGCCACCACTTCCCAGCTAGCATTAACCCTTATATTATTGAGCATGACAATGTTGGAAGCTCCTTGTAGAGAGACTGAATAGTGTGTGGCAGGACCCAGGAGTTTCAGCGTATCTATGTACTACCAGTGTGGTAGTACAATGAAACTTAAACTCTTGATTTAAGGAACAACTAGCTTGTCTGTGGGAATGTCTACCAGCTGGATGTCAAGACATATACAGATGACCAAAATGGAGTTCATCAGAGTTTGTGACTGCACTTTGTCTTGTAGCTAGTATATGTCATAACTGGAATCTAGGGATGTTTCCATCCAAGCTGTGTAACTTGGCAGAACTCTGTGCTCCTGATCAAGTGGTACCTGAATATTGACTTCCCCCGCCTCCTCTCCTCCTCCTCCTCCTCTCTTCCTCTTCCTCCCTTCCTTCTACACCTTCATCCTCTTCATCCTCCCCCTTCTCCTCCTCCTTCTGTTTCATCTCTTCTTCCTGGGCTTTCTGAACCCAAGGTTTCAAATGTGCTAGGCAAGCTCCCTGCCACTGAACTGCAATCCTGCATCCTCGCTCTCCACCTACCTTCTTTAGTGGACTATAGCATTGCCCATTTTTTTCATAAGCAAAGCATTGACACATGGTAAATCCATAGAATGACACATTAGATATTAACAATGATCATTTAGAAGTATATTGACATAAAATATTTCATGTTATATGAATAAGAATGGATAATGACAAGGTATATTTATTGATGCATCTGGGTATATATATTTTTAATTATATTTCCTTTCCTCCCAAATTGAATTCTCTCTTCTCTCATCTCTATATATATATATGTAATATATATATATATAATATATATATATATATACTGAGGAAAAAGAAGAAGACTTGTGAGTAGTGCAGTACAAAAATATTGGCATTTGAGGACCAGGCATGGGAGGTGTATGCCTTTAATACAATCCGTGGAGAACAGATACAGGTGGAGCTCTATGAACTTGAGGTCAGCCTGGTTTACATCATGAGTATCAGACCAGCCAAGGTTACATAGTGATACCATGTATAAAAAGAGAAAGTGAGGAATGAAAGAGAAAGAGAGAGAGGAGAGAGAGAGAGAGAGAAGAAGAAGGAGAGAGGAAAACAATTACATGTGTTTTAGTGTTAAGAGTACTTGCTGTTTTTGCAGAGGACCCAAGTTCAGTTCGCAGCACTCACATGATGCTCACAGCCATCGTAACTCCAGTTCTGGGGATTCAGTGCCCTCATTTGATATCTGTAGGCACCAAGCATTTATGACGTGCACATACATATGTGTAGGCAAAACATCATACACATAAAGTAAAATGAATGAATGAATCTAAAATTTTAAAAAGATCTTAGGTTTGAATCCCCACCACAGTTCCTATCACCTTAGTGAGGTACTGACCCCATTGCTACTTTGTCCTCACCTGTAAAGAGTGCAGGTCACAAGCATTTTCATAGGGATGTTTGTTAGGGAAGGGGTGTCAGAAAATGCTTAGCATGACACCTGACACACAAACAGTGTTCAGTAAGTGATATGTGCTAATGTTATCTATGGATAGACAAATGGAGAAATCTTTGCATGAGACTAAAGGGCCCTTTCATATGTGCCCAGCCCTGGCTATCCCGGGGAGCAGTGGGAACAGAACTCTGAACTCTGACCTTTATGTCCTACCCTCTGAGTGGTTCAGCCTTCCTTGGTTCTTATCCTCAGCAAGGAGAGACCCTTCTTCCTTTTAGAAAGAGCCTTGGAACCTTGGAGCCTTCTTTAGAAGGAAACCTTGGCGTGGGGTGAATATAGTTTTGACAGGCGCAAAGCCCTTTGCTCTTATTCTTTGGCACGGGGCACCAGGCAGGCTCTGCAGCCATGCGTTTGGTGATGGCCGCTGCTCACTCTCTGTTTCTCTAGCCTCCTCCTATTATAGACTTTGGGAAGATAATCATCTACACCAACAACCTGAAAATCATCCGAACCCCGATGGACAAAAGGGACTTCATGAGGAAAATCCTCCAAAAGGAAGAGATGGCTGAGGAAGAGTCTCTGATGATCACAGGGGAACCTGATGGAGACAGGGAGCAGAACGGCAGCCCCCTGCCCGAGTCGGAACGCTCATTTCTCCATAGTCAGCACACACAGGTACGTCAGTGCTGCTGTTTCCCTCAGGCTGGCCCTGCAGCAATGGCCTGCAGATGGCTCTGCTCCCGCATCACCTCTACTAAACCTCTCTAAAATCTGCTAAACTGTGAGGTTTTTTTTTTTTAACATCCATTGGATTGTAATGGCATAGTATTGGCATAAGCGACTATAATTTCATATTTCAAATATATATGATTTTTAAATTTTTGGATGACTTATTTTCCCATCTGATTAGGAATATACTGTTTGTCACCAGGAATGAATACTCAGTTTTAGAGATGAAAAAAAAAAATCTCTGTTCTATATATTATTTATTTATTTATTATTTATTTATTTTCCGAGACAGGGTCCACAAGCTGGTCCTCAAACTCCTTATGTAGCTGAGGTTGATCTTGAACTTCTGATCCTTGTGCCTCTACCCTCAGAGTTTTGGGATAATAGATATATGTGCCACTAAACCCGCTGAGCGTTGAACCCAGGGCTTCTCGAATGGTGGGCAAGCATCCTACTGACCGAGCTTCTTCACTAGCCCCAGCTCGGCCACTTTCTTATGGGTTCACTTGTGCCTCTATTGTTGGACCGAGTCTTAGTCCACAGTCAGTGAAGATCCTGTAAAGCCTTGGGTCAATTAGAAGATTCTGTTGAGTTGACGCTGATACTATTTGTAAACCCGCAAGCCCAGGCACCTGTGGACTGCAATGTTTTGCACTATTCTAAGAGTGAATGATTGAGTCAGACGCTACTGTCATCAGCGTGCATCATGCTTCAGGGTCCATTAGATGTAAAGTTTGTTTCTGTGGGACTCACTCCAGTATTCCATGAGTTGGACTGGAAAATGGAAAGGCTTTGGAGAACCTGAGTGATGTCCCTTGCTCTGTGAGGACCGAGGTAAAGAAGGAGGTTATGTCCATCTTTGAGTGATGACCTTAGGCCAGGTGCCAAGTCTCTTTACTCTCTCTATTTCTCTTCCTTTCATGGATGACTAACTCTCCACATCACCTCTTAAGATCTAGCTTCTCTCTTCCTTTCTCGGCTCACCCCCTCCACTAGAACACCAGCCTTGTAGACTCCATTGAAAGGCTACTGAAATCTGGTTGACCTCTACCCTTTGGGCTGATTTCACACCTGAATGTAATACTTTTGAAACGAGAATCTCTGTTTCTGTCATTCCTTTCTTAGATCTTCCAACCCTCAAAGCCTTCTGTGGTGTTACATTGCTTGAGATAAGACCAAATCTCTTTATTTGAGAGAGGAGGAGCTCCTCCAAGTTATAGCAATAGAGAGTATTTTAGAAAGCCGTGGGTTGTCTGGCCAGTGCTAGCCTCTCTGACTTTATCTGGTACATATTTCTTACTGTGCCTTTGCTCTCCCTTCCCTCCACTGTCCATCCGTCCATCTCTCATAGGTTCTTTGCACGATTGGTGGAAGCAGATCCCCTCTGCATGCAGTGCCCCCAGGTTCTTCCATCCTCTTGCCTTTAGCTCTTGAGTTCTCAGTGGAGGTTTTTTCCTTCAGAGACTCTTGATGGCTCCCCAGGAGGCATCCTCAGAATAAACCCATCAGGAATTTAAACACCTCTTCACAGTTGCAACTTTACTTTCACTTTTGTGATTGTGTGCTTAGGGTTTGCTTATACCTACTAGGACTTCGTTTCCACAGAGGCAGACGTTGTGTTCCTGTTGGGTGCAACATTGCAGTTCCCAGGTCCAAGGGAGGCGTGTTGTGGTGCGTGGTGTGCGGTGGTGTGGTGTGTGTGTGTGTGTGTGTGAAGCCTGGTATATAATTGATTGCTCAGTAAATATTGTTTAACTTCGTTTAGAAAACATACTGGCCTGGCAGTGGTGGCGCACGCCTTTAATCCCAGCACTTGGGGGCAGAGGCAGGTGGATTTCTGAGTTCAAGGCCAGCCTGGTCTACAGAGTGAGTTCCAGGACAGCCAGGGCTACACAGAGAAACTCTGTCTCGAAAAACCAAAAACAAACAAACAAACAAACAAACAAAACCTGAAAACATACTGGAATTCGGAACCCAGTGTTAACTGGTACGAAATACCCCACTGTTGCTGATAACCTTGATAATCTTCTACAAGATGTAGAGCCTAGCATGCCAACAGGCAGACAGCATGGACATTGTGAACGTCATTTCCTCTTTAGATTTCTTTAATACCATTATTTCTTCTACTATCTTGTAACTTGGAGGAACTCCCCTCTCCACCCAGAAGAGAAAGAAACAGGAAGGTGCAGGTCACTCCCTAGGCCTGAAAGAAAAAGCAGCAGCAGGCTCCACGTGACAGTTACCTTTCCATTCAATCTGGAGGAATCCTGGTCTTCTTATTTTCTGTAGCTCTGTAAGTGAGGGCAGAGTGTGTGGCAGAAGGTTGCTGGGAAAGGTGATGCTTCCCTTGTTTGTCCTTTAAACTCTGTTTTAAATTACTATTTGTGTGTTCAATCCCTTGTGCGATAAATGCCCAGACAAGCTTTATTCTAAAAGAAAGGGTCAGAGAACATCAAGGAAGCCCTTCTGACCAAGAGACACTTTGCTCTGCTCTTTGGAACTGGGACTGGAAAGAGAGAGCCTGATGAAAAGTGGGGGCGGGGGAGGCAAGGCCGAGAGCTGGGCCTACCTTGAATCTCTATCAACTCTAAAATCAAAGCCCAAGAATAATGGAGGCGAGACTCAGAGGCATGTGCAAGTGGAGGCACCCTGGCTCTGGCTTGGTGGGTTTATAATCCTGAACCTCTGGGGACCTTAGTGCCTCCTGTGATCTCATCTTTGAGAAAGTAAGATAAGATGATGGTGATGATGATAGCAGCAGTAATAGTTACTGATTTCTGAAAGCTCAGTGTTTGCACATGCAATAGTTCATTTCATTCTCATGAGGACCCCTTGGAGTATGTCTTACCAACAGTCTTACTCTGCAGCTAGGGAAACTGAGGCTAAGAGTGGTCAAGTAACTTGTCAGAGGTCACTAGAGACAACAGTCACATTTAGATCCATGTACCAATGTGATGATTGCAGACATTTTATTCCAAGAATCTGGTTTCAGGCTGGTCGTTGTCTTTAGAGCTGTGCATGCCTACATGTCTGCAGGGAGCATGGCCTCCTTTTCTTGGTCATAAAGGAAGTAGGAAAAGGATTGAGAGGTTCCGTTTCTTGTCAAGGTCTTAGGAAGGCTCAGTGGAGTAGGAGGCTTTCTGACAGGGGCCAGTCATGGGTAGGGCTCCTTACAGGGAAGAGTGAATGGGTAAGTGTCAGGAGAGAACTGAACAGCTGACCTCTGGAAAAAAAGGTTTGCCAGGGTGTGTAGACATACCTCAGGACAAGGATCTGATGTTCCATGAAAGAAGAGTTTTTAGGTAGAAACATTTTTAATCTTCTAAGATTAGACTTTCTGTATGTGTCATGAGGATTTATCAGGAGGACAAGTGTTGGTTAAAAGGATTCTCAAGCTTTCTGTTTTCCCTGTTGTTTTGATTTTACTTCTTATGAGATGGTTAGGATGATAGGCAACTCAGTTGGACTGGTTGCATGGAAAGAGCATCTCTCCTGAATTCGTGCCAGCGATAGTGGGACCAGGGCTAGAAAGTGGGTGTGGGAGAACCGGAGGCGGGTGTGAAAGGATGCTTAGAAGCTGAACTGGACAGTGCTCTTTCGCAGGTCCACCGGGCATCAGTCTGGTTCGCAGCCTACTCCTTGGGAGATTCAGTTTATGAAGAGTGTGAAATGACTTTTTTCTGTGAGATACCACAGACATTTTGTCTCAAGACATGGTCGAGGGCCATTTTCTGGAAACAGGAGACATAGCTAAGAAAGAAAGTGACTTTTATGGGAGCTTAGGCTATATAAGAGGAGAAAGGCTGCATTTGCATGTGACCCTCACTCAGTATTGCAGAACTTAGAGGGTAGGCATTACCAATCCTCTTTCACGGAGAGAACAGGGAGGCTAAACAGAGGGCCTTGGTCGTACTGTCTGCACCAAACCCTAGCTTATGTTCTAGTCTGTTGATGCCACAGCCCAGAGCTTTATTTTAAAATTGAGACTGTCATAACACACATATAATATATTTTTTTTCTCTTTTGAGACAGAATCTCACTATATACAGCTCTGGCTGGCCAGGAACATGCTATGTACAACACACTGTCCTTCAACTCTGCCTGTCTTTGCCTCCTAAGTGCTGGGATTAAAGGTGTGTGGTACTTTGCCCAGCCATAAAGAAAGTGTTTGGATAGAATCTACTCCTCATTCCCCACCCTCCAATCCCATACCCACCCATTTCCCCTCCCTGATTCACGAGATTTCTCTCTTAAAGAAAAAAAAAACAAAACAAAAACAACTGAGTTGACTTAGTACCACTGGTAAATGCATGGAGTGTAGGACCATCTATCTGAACGCAGGTAGCCTTTCAAGGGCCAGTCCCTGAAGAAAACTGACTCTAGCTGACATCAGTTGCTAGAAACTTCTCAGCAGTGAGACTTCATGAGCCTTTACCTTGTCCATCACAGCCCAGGACTTTTAATCATTGGTTTAACATAGTTCTCAAAGAATAAAATATTACAAGAACTCAGAGCTAATTCACTCACTCGCCCAGCCTGCCAGTTGCAGAAAACATTCCTTCTTCAGCACCTGATTGAAGCTACAATGAGGAGTCATGGATTCTGGTGTTCAGCCCCAAGGAATCAGAATCTGCCCCACACCTTCTTCCAGGCTGTATGTCTGATATTGCCAGGTAGCTTCTCAAAATGACATTTTCCTATTGCCTTGGGTGATAGTATGCACTGGATGGTTGCGAGGGTACCAGAAGCCCTTACAGAAGGAAGCACCTGGTTTCCTTGAGTGCCTGCTGAGGTTTGCCACACCAACTTGTTGCTCTATTTGGCAGGAAGAAAAGTCATGCCCTTGCCTCTGTAGAGCACATGTCAGATGGGAACAAGGGTGGCTAAGAGCAGAAAGTTGCAGAATGCCAGATGTGATGGCAGATGTTGTATGATAACATTCATACAGAAGTCTGATAAAATTGTTGTTCTGGGTCCCAGCCATTTCCTCATTAGCATTTGTGGGAAACATTTTCTCCAATTCTGCTCCAGTCTTTGCCAAGACTCAGTGCTGTTTTGATCTCTGTGAGAATGGTGGACATGAATCCATTGGTCCAACTTAAGTCCGACTTGTCTCTTGCAGGATAGGTCGGTCCCTGAGGATAACTGTCTCCACTGCCAGGGGTCCGGCATTGCCACCTGTTCTCTGTGCCATGGCAGCAAGTTCTCGATGCTGGCTAACAGATTCAAGGAGTCCTATCGAGCCCTCAGGTGCCCTGCCTGCAACGAGAATGGCCTGCAACCTTGCCGAATTTGCAGCCCATAGCCCGGAGCCTTGGTTTTCACATGTGCCTTTCTTGTACTCTTAATAAAGTATCCTGCTTCCTCCTGCCTCTCTCAGAAAGGGAGCCTACTGCAGCTGCAATCACTTCTAACACTAGCAAATCTCAAATAATTTGATGACATTTTGTGAAGTTGGTACCATCTCTACATGTGCCTAAGTAACAGGGGCATTTTTGAATTAGAATCTGCTTTGAAACTGGTTCTAAAATTATCCTTCCAGGAACATGTGCATGCATCTCACTTGATTTAGCTCAGTCTTCCCCTTGCACCAGTGAACAAATAACTAAACGTACACTCCAGGCAGCAGGTTGAAGCCATTTTCCGGGCTGGAAGCTATTTTGCAAAATTATGTGGTCAGAAAGGAATGAAGAAGTAGATTTCCAATGAACCAGAGTCCTGTTTCTTATAATGCATCTGAAATTGTCTTTGGTTAAAATTGAAATTTCTAGTGAAGCAGAAGAGGGAAGGGGTAGTCAACACTGGAGGCTCTCACAGGCCTCTGCAAGCAAAACAGGATGCTCATTCCAGAACCAGACAAGCTGAGGAGGCCCTTTTTCTGAGGCGGCTCACTCCTGTGTAGCATGTTCTGGCTCTCACTAGGCAGCCCCAAGATAGAGTGCTTCTGTGTGCCTCTAACTGGTGAGGTTCTAAGCCACTCCAAAGCTATTGGGGTCAGGTTGGTGCTCAAGCACGTATCTGTGATACGATTTCTGCCAGCTTCACAGTCAATTAGCAAATAGACAGGTCTATTTTAAGACTAAGATCTAACCAGCTGCTCTTTAGAAAGGACAGCAGGTGTTTCGGGCTTACCTATAGCAACTCTTGAAGAGAAGAACCAAGAGCTTTCATAGTCAGACATTGTTTCTATAGCCTACGAGTGAGCATGTGAAGGGTGACCCTTCCCTCTTAAAGACAGCGATTAAGTTTCAAAAGCATGTTTGTTAATGAACTTCTGCAGTTTGAACACCCACTCTCCACGCTCAGTGAGAACGGCACCAGCGTTTGTTATTCAGTGAGACTCGCTGCTTATCTTCAAGAATAATTCTGACTTCATGTCTTAGTAATTCTTCAAGGTTGTTATTCTCTTGTACTCTGTTAAATCAACAGTGGGTAGAATCTGGGCAACAGGAATAGTTCTAATAAAAAGATGTGAACACTCTTTGAAGCCACAGTGCTCTTGTTTGTTCTTCTGTGCTCACCTGATCCCTTTGTGCCGCTGTGTGACTGTCTCCTGCCTCTGTTCATACTTCTTGCAGCTGTTCACCTTCCTGCGTTCCCAACATAGCAGAAGAAGGAGTGATGTCAAGAGACCTTTACTCTTTGGTGGGGCATTCTGTCTTCTAAGCAGTATCGTAGGTGCTTGAGGCTTCATGTAACCCTAGGCCTTTGGCATCCTGGGGGTCTTACACTTTTAGTGGAGGCAGACTTGGAACAGGTAACGTATAATGTAGCTTTACTGGGATGGAATAATTATAAGATGGGATTAATATGCTTGGAGTAAAAGAAGGATACCTTGTTAGACTTACGGATTTTTCTTTCTTTTGGTGCTGTGGCTTGAATCCAAGGTCTAATACATCTGAATTCATATTTCACCCCTGAATTAATATCTTCAGCCACTTCCTTGGTGGGTTTAGGAAGGCAGTCCAAAGGAGGTGTGAACTATGTTGGATCGTTTTCCTTATACACACACACACACACACACACACACACACACACACAGACACATGCACACATGCACATACACACACACATACATGCACACATACATACATACACACACATGCATACACACACACACACACACACACACACACACGGTTGTTATTCCTTTAGCTATCCCACATGCTCTTAAGGGTGGCAAACTTTTTAAATAATCACACAATATGTCTATTAATGGTTACATTAATTGTGTTTATCAGTAGGTAGATATTAATTATTGTGATGGAAATACTTAACATCTGACCTCTTAATAAGGTATTAAATATATAAAATCTTACTGCTGAATGAATTTAAACTTCTGAAATTATGAGCCCAAACCAAATTTTCTTCTTAAAATGGCAAAACACAAACCAAAAAACATCTTGTTCATCAAGGCTATAGAAGTAGGCAAAGAAAAAAAAAAATCCTGGCTCCTTCGAGCTTATATTTATAGAATACTTATATTAATATTAACTATATAAAATGATATAGAGAAATATACACTTGTACAATACATCTATGCATAGAATGTATAGCATGTTAGAAAGAAATAAATCTGTGTTAAAATAAAGCACTACAAAGGACTGCATGGAAGTGGTTACAGACAGTGACATTGAAAAGTGTCTTCAATGCCAGGTAGTGGTGGCACATGCCTTTAATTGTAGCACTCTGGATGTAGAGACACTCAGATTTCTGTGAGTTTAAGGCCAGCCTGGTCTACAGAGCAAGTTCCATCTAGGATAACCAGGACTGCACAGAGAAACCATGTCTCGAACACCTCTTCCCCCTCCCTACCCCCCCAAAAGTATCTTCAATAGAGGCGTAGCAGATGTTTTTGGTAAGAGTAGACCTCATTGAGGAAACAGCTAAAAGAAGGAGAGGGTCCAAGAAGCCAGTGTGGTTGCAGGCAGAACACAAGGGCACAGATGGAGTGTAGTGGAGGGGTGGGGATTGATGTCAGGAAAGAAGGTGTGTCTATGTGTGGTGTATGTATATGTGTAGAGTGCTTCTGTGTGCCTCTAACTGGTGCTGTGTGTTAGGTGGTGAGAACCTTTCTCAGAAGCCGTGGGAAACACTTGGCTTACTGTGACATGCAGCTGAGGTTGGGTCTCTCTGTTCCTCAATGTCACAGAATCTCTTCTATAAATTCCTCCTGATGCCCAGGACTGGGCTTGTAGACTACATTTCTCAGACTCCTTAGCCTGATGGGGGCAGGCAAGTTCTGCCAATGAGAAGTACTTGCAGGAGACTGGTAAGGGAGATAGAAAGACACCCCACCGTAACCCCAACCACAGTCCTCTTTTAAAGCCAGAGTCCCAGCAGCTTCTTTCACAGCATTTCTGTTCTATCAATTAGGAATCTTTGTAACTAAATCCTGTAATGAATTCCCTGTTTGAAATGTGTAGAATGGATTCTCTTCCTGGTTGGGTGACGACTGCATAAATGTTTGAGTAAAGGAGGATTGTGGGTGCAAGGTGGTTTTGTGTGTGTGTGGTTCCCCCCTGCTTGTCTGCTGCGCTAGGGAAGGAAACCGTAGGGTAAGGGGAAACTTGGGAGGCTGGCAGTAGATGGTTGCCACGATCCAGGTGGTGGCTTATGGTACAAAGTAGTCCAACTATGAATGTGTTCTGAAGGTAGAGCCGGGGTTTGTTTATTGCTCTTCGTCTTCAGAAATCTCCACTTTCTGATTTGTGAACTTTGCTTGTTCAGGACAGAGGGCAGCTTAGGGCAAGGTAGTCTGGTCCTCTAGGACTCCAAGAATCCCTTTAGAGCTGGAAGCAAATGCGATGATTGCAAACATCATCTGGACAATGATGTTGTGATACAATAATGCCAATGATATAGTGATGCCAATATAACAATAATGCCAGTGATACAACGATGCCATGATACAGTGATACCATGATACAATGATACCAGTTCTCTGAAAGTGCAAGAACTTTTTATATGAACTAGGGACTTCAAACATCCAGCATTTCACAGGGTTTGATGGGCCATGACGTGGATGTCCAGGATGGGGAAGACGAGGCGGAGACTGCTGAGTTTTGAGGTCAGCCCAGGTTATATAGTGAGACAAACAAATAAACAAACCAAACCAACAAAAAATTCAGAAATAACACTGAGCTGTTTTTATATTGGGTTTCTGTTATGTTCCAGGCAGGTGTCAGTGCCCTTTAGGAAACAAGCACAAAAGAAGAATTAGTATTTATCACTAATGAAATTACAGCACTGGGCCTGTAAGTTAAGGTAGTAAGTAAGTTAAGGTAAGTGGATTTGAGTTTCCAATCTGGGGACAGCACTATGGCTCTGTACTGCTATTCACGTCGGTGAATTTCATTTACTCTGCCTAGCCAGGTTAGTTAGTGGTTGTGTACGAATTCTATTTATTTCATTTAGCAAGCATATATTAGCCTTAATGGACACAGGACCTTATTCTAAGTTCTTTATCAATTCCCAGTTCCTTCAACCATCTTTATAGTAAAATGTTTTCAGTTAATAAGTTTACTACTGTCCTCTTACCCCCATCCCCATCCCTCATGTCCTGTGGTGGTTTGAATGAGAATGTTCTCCATAGGTTTTGGCATTTCAATGCCTGGGGTAGCACTGTGTGAGGAACATTAGAAGGTTTAGGCCTACTGTAGGCTGTATGGGACAGACTTTGAAGTGCCTCTGCCTTCCCATCTTAGTTCACGCCTTTCCTCACGCTGTGAGTAGAATGGATCATCCCTTGGGCCCTGCTCCTCACAGGGCACCTAGACTTCACACAGGATCTCTAGAATCCAGGGCCCTCCTTTCTCAGGTCTGCCCTGTTTGGCCTTGTGAACTAGAATGGCAATATATCCCCTCTATGCCTATCTACCAATGTCTGCAGAGTCAAGAAAGGAAGTACCCAGAGACTTAAACCTTTGATTGTAGAGGGAATAAAAAGTTTAGACAAGGCCTCATTTCTGTCAGGTTGGCCTCACACTCACTGTGTGGCTGAGGATGATCTTAAACTTCCGATTATCCCGTCTCTCCGTGTGAAAATAGTTGTGTGCCACCACATTCAATTCTATGTAATACTGGGGATCTGTCCCAGGGCCTTGCACCTGCGGGGCAAGCGCTCTGTCAACTGAACTACTGCCCTAGCCTCTCTACTTTAAGAAACAAGAAATTCATTTTTGCTTCTAGAAAAGATCTCTATTGAATGATGAATTACATATTTAAATATTTTTTTTAAACTGCATTCAGCATTGACTTTGTGACCCTAAATGTACCCTCCTAACTTAAACTGGCTCCAAACATCAATGAAGTCTTTGTCCTATGGAAGATGATATTTTCTTTCTAAGTCTTCCACAAATACGAACTATTTCAGTAATGTATTCATTTAAATGAGCACTGGTCACAGTTCTGAAGAAATTACAGTGGTTCACTGGAGCTTAATTGGAGTGAAGTCTGTGCAAAAAGTAAATCAGAGAGAAATGTTCAGTTGTTTTTAATCACCTGTTCTCATTAGCTGAATCTTCTCGTTTTCTAATTAAACACAGTAATTATCGGAGAGTTCATATTCATGCAATTATTCGAGAGAGAAATGGAGTTATGTCAGTGTCAGAATTGTGGCGTATAATCCCTTCCCGTGTCAGAGAGCATGTAGAACCCCAAGAAGAGAAGATCTGGGAGACAGTTCAGCAGAGATACCCATTGAGCTGGGGAAAGGAAGGGGGAGGGGCACTGGGCCCTGCTCACACTAGATCAGAGCTTACCTACCTCCTGTGCTTGCTGCCTGCACAGTTCCTTCAGCATCACCGTCACCCATCTCCTAAGCACTTCTGCCCATCAGTGGGTATTTCTCAGTGGGACCATTAATTTAGAGGAAAGTATCTATGGCTTAGAGACAGCCAACCACATCTGCTTTTCTAAACTCAAAGTGTGTTTTGAGGATTCCTATACGTCAGGTAACGTGAAAGACACAAGGCTGCACAAAGATGAAAGAGAGATGTCCCCCTTCAGGGACAATTGCACCTTCACAGGAAACCAGAGATTTAAATAGATACTCAAAACACACTTTGGTAGTGGCAGGTGTCAGAAAAAGAAGAAGAAATGTAGTTAAGTTGTTCATCCAGAGTTCCTTTCTGGAAGTACTTGAAGTACTTCCAGTACTACTTGTCATCACTGTCTGCACATTTTCCCACAGTGCCCAGTACACAGGCATTCGATGAAGACTTGGAGATTCTTTGTAGACACATCTAGGTTCACCCCTGGGCCTTTAGTGTGTTGTTTGTTATCTCACGTGCCAATACCTTATGAAAGCTTCGCAAGTAGATAGCTTTTAAAGTGACTATGAGCCAGGCTTGGTGACACATACCCCAATGCAGGCACTCAGGCAGGAGGTTCTTCAGTTTGAGTCCAGCCTGGAGTTCATAATGAAACTAAACATTTTAAAAAATCATTTCCAGTGATGCTCTTTTCCTGGATTTGTGCCCTCTTATAATCATTTCACCTCAGGTGTTGGTAGCCCCAGAGACTTTTTTCTAACAAGAGAACAGGGCCAAAATATGATGTCGCCCCTGACATTTAATTATAGAGAACAGTAACTCTTTCCCTGGCTCACCCAGGCCATATGTGCATTTTGGATAGGTCCATGTAGCAAGGAGTACAGTGTGGCCTCTAGCCACTAATCCCTCAGCAATGTGCCAGTGACCAAAGGAGGGAGCTTTCCTAGGACAATCTAAAATGCTGCAGCCCTGCCTGGCACCTGTATGATAGACTATGACAGCCCTGAATCCAAAGAGTACAGCTGATCCAAGCTCTGGTTAATAAATGATGGCTGATAAATATTAGCCTTTCTACTTTGAGTAGTACTTTGAAGATGGTAAGCAGAGGATTGGAGATTTAGCTCAGTTACTAAAATGCTTGCCCAGGGCTCATGAAGTGCTGGGTACCATGTGCACCAAACTAACAACGGTCATTGTAGTGCCTCAGGAAGGGAGGTGGAGCAAGAGTATCAAAAGTTTAAAGTCTCCCTTTTGCTAAATAGTGAATAGAGGCTATCCAGAGACACAAGAGACCTTATCTAAACAAGCAAACACACAAACAAAAGCAAAACAAGCACCCAAGACTCAGCTGATGGTTCTGGAAGAATGGGTAACTAATACAGGCCAAGACCACCTTCTGTCCAGCTTCTTCTCAGGACCTTTTATGTTCCTAGATTTTTGCAGGCTAAGAGACACTCATGATCATTATTTCTTTGATTAATGCTCAATACTCAAATCCCCAAACCAATTTTTCTTGGAGCATTTAAACACTAATTAAAATATTATAAGTAAATTTTAAAAATTTAAAGTAACTACAATTTTATATTTAGGACAGCTAGTCCTTTTAAACATTGTAACAACCCAGTTCATGAACACAGAAAGATGGTGGGACCAGGAGCTGAAGTTTCTTTACCCCAGTCTCTGTGTGGCATCATGGACTGTGGGGTTTTTTGTTTTGTTTTGGTTGGTTTTGCTGTTGTTTTGTTTTTTTATTTGTTTGTTTTAATTTCTGTGCTTGTTTTCTGTGCTCATTTGGACAAACCCTTGGGGCTTCAGTCTTATTATTATTTCTTTTTCTTTCTGGGGTCAGAAATTCTTAGCAGACTCAAAGAAAAGATTATCTTATCAGGACCTGAGACTGGGTCTTGGTACGTGGATGGATTAATCCTTAGGCAGGCTTACTGTGTCTCCTGGGTTGATTTTAATCCAAATCACCATTTCCAGCTAGGCTTTTGTATAGTTCATTGACATCTGTCACATCACAATGACTACTTCAGGCTGTCGCTTATGCCTAAGGCTTAATTTTGCAACCTACTGCCTACTCCTGAGTTTTTAAAAAAAATTCTCTCTTGACAATTTTTATATAACGATTGCTTTGTCAGAATCAAATATTGATTTGTTCTCTTAGTATTAGAGACAGACATATTTCTTTTTATCATGGAGATTTAATCTCCCGAGTTGAGAGACTGAGTCGGCAGTTGGGAACTTTGCAGCTAACAGTTCTTTATTTTGGAAGCCACGGTAGAGTCCTTTTCCTCTTTTGTTCATGTGAGGCTTCATTCAGACTGAATAGCTCTGCCTGATTTTGCCTTACAGTTTCCACATTCATTTTCCTTAAACAGGGAGAACAAACCACATGACTATGTCTCATATATGCCAAATTAGTAGAAGAAGCACAATTCTCTTCTTAATGTTAAAATTAGTAAGGATTGTGTTCACCATTTTGTACTAAAATGGCCCCTGGGCAGGAGTCTTCTTAGCCTTTCTACTTGGGTCATTTTGAATCCCTGTTCTTCTAACAAGACTTATCCTGTTCCTGGAAGGGGTGGTGATACGGCCATGATAATAATCCTGATGCTCAAACTACAACGGCGCACTAGAAACTTCCTTCTTCTCCTCTTCTTTGGAAAAAAAAAGTCAGGCTGGAGAGATGGCTCAGTGGTAAAGAGCACGACTGCTCTTCCAGAGGTCCTGAATTCAATTCCTAGCAACCACATGGTGGCTCACAACCATCTGCATGGTGTCTGAATGATACCCTCTTTCTGGTGTGTCTGAAGAAAGCAATGGTGTACTCATATACATAAAATTAAAAATTAAAAAAAAAAAAGAAAAGATAAAAAGTAGAGAAGACCAAACCATAACATCGAAGATGGTAAGAACACAGAAAGGAGATCTCACTGGGACAGTGCACCCTGCAGACAAGAAGTCAGTGGGGCTGGAAGAGCAAGGTTCCTGGGGTGTGAGGGTGGGACTTAATAGTTTGGGGAGCACTGTTTGATATTGTGGACCTGGAAATACACTTAATTTGTTCCATTTTTATTGTCTGTACCTTATTTTTATAATAAACTTTAACTTTTTGTACATGGAGTTATATACGGCCATGTGCATGCCGGTATGTACAATACTATAAGCATAATCCCCTGTTCTCTCTCCCACCCTCCCATCCCCTACACCCTCCCATCAGCCCCTCTTGTGCTTAGACATTTCTGCTTCTACTCTCATGTCATCAATACATAAATCTACAATATAATTTTTATTTCAAACACTGTCACTGTGTAGTCAGAGGTGGTTTAGGAGGCCCCTTATGCTTTGCACATGGGGGCCGATGATCTTGAAAACATATTTTTCCCTTTTTGGTAACAAAAGGATGGTAGGAAAATGTCCTAATTCTCTCACTCTGTTCTCAATCACAGACTTAGAGATCCTCTGAGGAATTTCATCTCTCTGCAGAAGAAAACGACGTGAAAGGTCTTGTGTTAGGCTCTGAGGATGCACTGGAACACCGGGGTAGGTGTTATTGATGTTTCTGATGGGTCACTCAGAGCTGGAAAAAGACTTTTAAAGGTTATTATTTCCCACTGATATTTCCAATTTAACCAACTATGTTGCTATTCTTTACTGTTCTTGTGTTATGTAAGTTTCATCAACTTCCAAACCGGTCTCCTAAATTGACAAGCTTTTCTTTTTTTTTTTTTTTTAAATGAAACTACTAATGGAGCCGAGACATACATTCTACACATTCCTCTTCAGTGTAATGAACCCCAAACTTCTGTCATTCAGATGTTTTTGCCATGATTTTCAAACTAAGAGTTCTGTCGTAGTTCTATTATTGATTTATTACTATTCTGATTTCATTTACATTAGGAATCCTAGGCTAGTCTGGAGCACCCTGCCTAGGTGAATGTTGGGAGTATAGGTATTTACTATCACATCTGGCTAAGGTTTTATATGTGTTAGTCATCAGTTATCTGGCTATTGAGAATTTTGGTTGTAAGTGGATTTTCTTATATAATATCTGAGTAACAGAATTTCTTCTCAGCTTTTCAAGTGTAAAATTGGACAATAGCAGTGCCCAGTTGTGATGGTTAAATGACTCAATATATGCCAGCTACTCTAAGAGCTACACAAAGAGTGACTGGCACTTATGTACAGAACCCCAAAAGTGCTAGCTATATTGTTAAGACATTAACATCATCTGTATTTGAGTATCTGTTTATGTGAGTGCAGATACCCACAGAGGCCAGAAGATGGCATCAGATCACCTAAAGCTGGAATTACAGGCACATGAACTTCCTGACATGGATGTGGGAACTGAACTTTGTTCTTCTGCAAGGCAATTGTGCATTTAACCCCTGAGCTATCTCTCCAGCTCCAGGATTTTTTTTTTTTTTAATCTACAATTCACAGTCTAAGCTACAGAGTGACTTAACTAAAAAGTGTGTCTGTTAGTATGTTGTTATGAAAATTGAATATTTCAGATAGTTGGTTCAGGGTTCACTACAACCGTGCTCATTAAAATCCCAGTCTTCTTCAAATTGTTGGCACCGTGAATTAAAGTGATGGTTTAGATCTCAAAATGTTTCCCAGAAGCCATGTGTTGAGTTTAGGCTTGGCTGCCAGCCAGTAGCACTATTTACAGATTGTGGGGCTTTCAGGAGCAAGAGCTAGTTGAATAAAGTTAGAACACATGTGCTGTATCCCTAAGAGGAGGTTAGGGTTCTATTCTCCTCTCCTTGCTTCCTGAGCGTCACGAGGCAAGCAGCTTCCTAACCATGATGTACTGCCTTGCCATAGGCCCAAAGGCTATGGAGCCAATTGACCATCATGAAAACCTCTGAAAACAGAGGCCAAAATAAAAATTTCCTCATTTTTGATTGTTGATGCTCTTGACAGTGTATTTATCCAACTGGTGTAAAGCAAACTTGTAAGGTATCGAACGGAGGCTACTGATGGGATGTTTGCTAGCCTTCGTTGAGATCATTTCTTTTTTTATATTCAGGGAAGGCAAAGCTAATTTCCTTCAGCCCTACAAACCTTTCTTCATGTCTTGTTGGTCCATACTGGGCTCTATGTCTACTGTGGTTCTCTTCTGGCAGTGGAGGTGACTCTGAGACTCATCAGGCCCAGCCCTGAAGCTTGGGCACTCTACCTTCCTTTCTGTCTTGGGGAATGGTGTTTATTGGTATTGAGGCAAGAGTCTGAAGGAGGGTAAGTGTCTATTTGAAGATGAACAGGTGCAAAGGAAATACTTAACAAATACCAGAAAAGTGTGCTATAAGGCTGGACCAAGAGTCATTTACTCACTTACACTAGCCTCTGAATCCAGAAATGCTTGACCCAGGAACTAAGACCATTGCTTTTTCCTTGTTTGGTTTCTCTCTCTTGTGAATTCTACCTGATTTCAGGACTACTAAATGAAGTATAGATGGGCTCTTTCCTCCGGAGACCCTTTGTTGATTAATAATTAGCTGTGACACTTGTCATTCATTCCAAGATCACAGGGCACCTTTTGGTGCTTGTCATCATATGTTATGCCAGATAAGTCAATCTTTTGACATTTATGCGCAGAAAATTTGTCCTTTAGGCATCCTCTTTATTATAGCTCTGAGGTTAGGGAAGCAGCTGCTGATGAGTTAATTAGTATCTTGGGGGATGTCTTAGTTTGGGTTTTACTACTGTGAAGAGACACCATGACCAAGGCAACTCTTATAAGGGACAACATTTAGTTGGGGTTGGTTTACAGGTTCAGAGATTCAGTCCATTACCATCAAAGCATCATCACCCTGACTTACAAGGCAGGAGCATAGTAGCATTAGACAGGCACAGTGCTGGAGGAGCTGAGAGTTCTACATCTTCATCCAAAGGAAGCCAGGAGCAGACCGACTCTCAAGTGGCTGGTAGGAGTTCTCAAGTCCATCCCTATGGTGACACCTACTCCAACAAGGCTACACCTAATAGTGCCACTCCCTGGGCCAAGCATAAACAAACCATCACAGGGGGTATGGACAGTGTGCTTCCCATTCTTTGACAGTTGCTTACCTGGTCTTCTCAAGAGGTTCTGACATGGTCACTAGAATGTTATTTCATGTAGAAAACACAGATTGACTTGACCTCCTGGTTTGCACATGCAGCTCAATGGAATTAATCAGAGTGAAAGACATAAGGTCTCTCACCTCTGGTGGTATGGGACGGATAACACTGAGGTGTATGCCCCCTTTAACTCCCACACTTTGCATGTTTGGTATTACCTGTGCCTAGGCAAGGGGCTGTGACTTCTGGAGAGAATTAGGGTACCAAGGAGTCATACTATTCTGCGAAAGCATAACACCAATCAGAAATGCTCTTTGGGGGACTTGGGATGTAACTCAGTGGTAAAGGGCTGGCTCAGCCTGCAGAAGGCCCTGGGTTTGACCCTCATTACCTCTACCCTATCTCCTACAATAATCCCAAAGGAGAAAAGTTAAAATAATAATAATAATAGCTAGGTCTGGTGGTACATATCTATAATCTCAATGTTTGAAAGGCTGAAAAAGGATTTTGTGATCAGTCTAGGCTAAACAGTGAGATGTTGTCTCAAAAACAACCAAAAAATACTCCTTTGACTTAAATCACCCTGCTCATCAAAACAACCCAGAAAAAGTATTTCTCTCTCCCTCCACCTTCTCCAATGCCTTTAGAAAGGATCTCTCTCTAGCTCACGCTGGCTTAGAATTTACTATGCATCCCACAGTCATCTTGCCTCAGCTTCCTACAGGCTGGGATTACAGAATGTGCCACTGTGCCTCATTATGTCAGTCACTTTATTGTTATCTTTTCTTTGCTTTATTGTGACAGGGCTTGGTTTTATAGCTCCCGTTGGCTTAGAATTTGCTAGATAGTTGAGGCTGGCCTTGAACTTGATATCTTGACTCAGCCTCCCAAATGATGGGATTATAGGTGTGTGCCACCATACCTAGCGAGAAGCATTTGCTTAAGGTTTAATCATGATGTGACCATTTTAAGAGAATTATTATTATTGTATTATCACTATTATCATTCTTATTATGCCAGTGGAGAGATATATGAAGTCACAAGAATCTTCTGTTTAGAAGGAGTAAGTTCTCTACTATCACATTCACCTATTGAGTTCAGTTTTCCCATGATTTCCTAAGTCCTCAGCTCTCTTTTGCACAGTGCATTCTTTCCTTGCTAACATCTGTGTCTTTAATCTGGACCTTTGTGGTTAAGGCTTCAAAGCACTTCAGTTTTCTTGTTCTTACTCTGCACATGGAAGAGTCTATCTTTGCAGAATGTATGGAGACTTAGATTCTAATTGCTCTGGGTTATCATTCTCTCCACACTGGAGTCTTTTCTTCCTAGTCCATGAATAGTTACAGCAATGACACGACAGTGCTCTGCTACACCTCTCCTTGTGGGCTGCACTCTCATCTCCTCAAGACTTGCTCAGACTTGCCTTTTCTATAGGGACATGTTTATCTAGTTGTCCTGTCACTAGAGCTTCCTGAATAATTGATGTGGTCTCAAATGGAACCAAATCTGGGAGCAAATTGACCCTTGACCCCATCCTGGGGTCTTAGCTTCTTCCAGGTGTATCTTCCCAGAGCATCTCATAATATCCACATATCAAATTCCTCATCTGGAAATCTGTTGCCAGGGAAACCGATCTAAAGATATACACATGTCTCCTCAGACTGTTGCAGGTGGACTGTACATGCGGAAGCTTTTGGGCAACACCTGGGCAGACATCATTACCATGTTTGCTGGCTGTCATTATTCTTGGGTGGTAGGTTCTTTACTGGCTAATAACATTATTGCTATTCCAGACAATCCCACCACTCATTCCTTCTAGGGAAAAAGATAATGGTTAGCTGAAGCTACTACTGCAAACCAGCTCAGTTCACTCTTGCTTTGCTCTGGGGCTCCTCATGGTTGGTTACCATGTCTCTTCTATTCTCCTGCTTCTTCTATTCATCCCATTCTTCAATGTTTATCCCACCTGCTTTGAAAGATAAGTGGGGACTTAAGGGTGCAGCTCAATGGTAGAATGCCTGTCAGTATGCATGTCGTCTTAGGTTTTGATATCCAGCACTGCAAAAACATGTACACATAGGAAAAAAAGAACTTTAAAAAGAAGACCTTTATTGTTGTTGTTGTGGTGGTGATGGTGCTGTGTGTGTGTGTGTGTGTGTGTGTGTGTGTGTAGTTTTCTCCTTGGATTTTTTTGAGCGTCAACAAGATCTTTCTGTTAAATCTCTCCTTTTGCAGGGCGGTGGTGGTGCACACCTTTAATCCCAGCACTTGGGAGGCAGAGGCAGGTGGATTTCTGAGTTCGAGGCCAGCCTGGTCTACAGAGTGAGTTCCAGGACAGCCAGGGCTACACAGAGAAACCCTGCCTCGAAAAACAAAAAACAAAAAACAAACAAAGAAAAAAATTTCTCCTTTTGTACTTAATTTGAGAACTAAGACTCCTACCTACTAGTACAATGTGGGAGGAGAGAATAAGCTGCCATAAGTTTAGTGCTAAAAGGAAGCAGGCACTTTATGGTCCAGTCTATTTTCTGTCCCAAGATCTGAGACGTGGGAAAACCAAGTTGCTGTTCACACTTATCTTGTTTTTACCTTGATTATTGAAAAATCCAAAAAGAAATTTTGTTCATTTTGTTTGGTAAAATTGTATTATGAAAAGACCAATCACCTAACATCATTAGTGTCATGCAGTTTTTAAAAGCCTCTATTTAAGAAACTTCTTGTTAGAGACGATGGATTTTAAAAGACTGATCTCATACCAGAGGGAAAGCCAGAAATTACTTGAAGGGCTTCTGCAGTCATAGAACAGAAAATAATAATGACTAAAATCCAAAGACAGAGCCAGGGAGACAAATCGGTGGGCAAAGCTCTAGCTGTGCCAGTCTGGATCCCCAGAACACTGGCAAAGTCAGGTACACTATCACTCCTCTGTAATCCAGCATTCTCGTGGCAAGAAGGAGGAAGAGACATGAGAGCCCCTGGAACCTTGAGGGTCAGCTCTCTCAGTGTACAAAGTACAATAGCAAACAACAGAGAGACCCTGAAGGTGGAGGTGAGAGCTTACTTACACCTGAGGTTGTCCTCTGACTGCCACCAACTCACCATGTCCTATAAGTCCATGCTCACATACACAAACAAATGCATGCATGAGTGCACAGAGAGAGGCGGGGAAGAGGAAGGGAAAGAGGAAGGGAGGGATAGAGGGGATGTTGATAAAGAGAGAACTTCAAACGGAATCACACTTGCTCAGCCTACAGGAGGTCCAGGGTTAGGACATGAATTTAAAACAAAGAAACAAAACATAAACAAAAAAGACAACTAAGTATAGTGAGACAGAAGAATGATATATTAAGCTTCATGCGATTTTTGTTCTTGATGCTGGGGATTGATCCAGGAGCCTCAAACATGCCAAGGCCATAGGTTATCCATAAGTTCCCCACTATAGCATAGCACCTTAATGTGAGTAACTGTAAAAAGTCATTTTTGAGTGCTAGGGAAATGGCTCAGTGGTTAAAAACGCTTGCCACATAAATATGTAACCAGAGGTCTATCCCCAGACTCCACCTCAACGTGGAAGGAAGCGGCTCTACAAAGCTGACCTCTGACCTCCAAATGTGCACACGACACATTTTACCCCTCCCAGCCACTTTTCCCAGGGACTGGAGATGGAGTCCAGTGCCACCAGCATCTCCTCCACCTTCCAGTTTTGCTAGTCCATGCCTGGCATTATAGGTTAAAGTGTGTTCTCAAAAAATGTGTTGACAACCCAATTCCAGTACTGAGGGTTCCTGTGACTGGAATGCAGAGAAGGTCCCCAAAAGACACGTGGAGTCTGGAGTTCCAAAGCTTTATTGTTAATGGCGAATGTAGATGGTCTGGGTATACCCCAGGGGAGAGCTGGCTTAAATAGGGAGGAGAAAAAGAGGAAGGTCACTTAATTAGCTATGCCTTCTGGCCTTTAGGTAACTCATTAATATAGAAATCTCTTGAGGCTGAAGCCTGTAGTCATGCCCTCTACATGTAGCCCTATGTAACTGCAAGGCACAGATCAAATGGAGATCATAGACCAGGTGTCAGGAGCCTGGATTCTGGGGGCATGGCTGAACACCTGCCATTTACCCATTGGGGTCAGGGTTCAAGGCCCATGCCCAGCCAAGAACCAAGATATACATTCACGGCCCGACAACAGTACCTCTGAATTCGATCTCATCAGGAAGGAAGGGTCTCAGCACATGATCAAGTCCAGGTGAGTTGGTTTACCAGGATTCATAGTAAGAAAGAGGATTCCGGGATTAAACAACAGAAATGTGTTTCTCCGTCAGTACTCTGGAGGCTGGGAGTCTGAGTGGAGCTGTCAGCAGAATGATTTCTCTGTGACTTGTAGATGATACTTCTCTCTCTGTCCCACAAAGGCCTTTCCTTGGAGCATGTCTCTTCCTCTTCTAATGCCACAGTCACATTGGATCAGGGCTCAATGCTATAAAATTATTTTAATTTAAACATCTTTCAAAAGCCCCATCTCAAAGTATAGTTACATCACTAGGATTATAACTCAGTGTATACATGGTCTGTGTGGGATACTGGATTCAAGCCCCAGCACCTTAAATAAATGAAAAGGTAGATGAATGCAGTTATAGAAGTGTTAGGACTTCAACACAGGATTTTTGTAGTAATACAGTGGCATGCACTTAAAAAAAAAAGCCTCTATCTACTACTATCTATCTATCTATCTATCTATCTATCTATCTATCTATCTATCTATCTATCCATCATCTATCTAATCGAGAAAAGTCTCATAGTGTCACTCAAGTTACTTTGCCATCTTTCCATCTCAAATTTTATATTTGCTAAAATCAGAGATGTGCACCACAAGACCCAACTTCTGGGTATTTCTGTATTAAATGGGATGAGTGGAAGGTATATTTCAGAAGTAGCAGCCTCACACACTTAAGGCCCTGAGTTTAATCCCTAGCACTGGGAAAAAGAAGTTAGAGGACCTTAGAAGTTATCTAGGACTATATACTATATTCTTCTAAAGAATTAGGGCCTTCTTTACTTTCTCCTGTTTTTCTCCCCCATGAGAGACTCTCTAGAATTCACTTATATGTAATCTCCAAATTAGACTCATATATTTGACTGCTTGGCCCTCAGTTGGTGGAACAGTTTGGGACAAATTAGGAGGGGTGACCTCATTGAAGGAGGTATTTCACTAAGAGAGAGCTTTTAAGTTTTAAAAGTTCACACCATTCCAATCAGCTTTCTCCCTGTCTTGTACTTGGCACTTGTGGATCAGATGGAAGGTTTTAGCTACTGCTTCAATACCATGGCTGCCTGCTACCATGTTCTGCACCATGATGGACATAGATCCTAACTTCCTGGAACTGTTAATCTCCAAATTAGATGATTTCTTTTATAAGCTGTCTTGATTGTGATATTTTGTCATGTGAATAGAAAAGTAACCAAAATACCAACAAGTTTTTAAAATAAGTTAAGAAAAAAATTGGTTTCATAGTCCTTTATCTTTCCTTGGGGCTCCAACTCAGAAATAAAGATTTTTAGTATACAGACTGGCAGTAACTCTAAGTCACATGATCACAAACTGTAATTCTGTTTAACTTGGCATGTTTTTCTGCCTTTAGACTGTTTTGATGACCTTGAAATGGGCAGGTGGCATTTGCTTTTAGATCAGTCATTCAGCCAACCAACCTCACATAGTGACAACAAGAGCTGGGTCCTTTAACCTCTTAGGGCACACTCTTGGCCTTTTGTGGTCACTTAAACAGAGGTTGGTGAGCAACTGCTTAGGGACATATTCTGACAGAAAGTTGTGGCTCAGAGTAGAGTGGGACCCAAGGCCCCAGTTCTGTGGTAACAGATGCAGACATAAGTATTACAAGGGCTAAGAGAACTTTCTTCTCTAGCCTTTGTGAAGACTTCTCAAAATGCACTCATGCCAGGAAGATAAAAGAAAAAGAAGAAAAGAAAAAGAAGAGAAAAAGCACACAAGCATATTAACATAAAAAGGAGAAAATCACAGGAGTGGAAATAACCGCATTCCAACATGATTCAGAAGCTCATATACTCCCATCCCATGGGGCAGGGAGGAAGCAATGGATAAGGCATATAGGGATTTTAAGTTTAGTAATGGTTGCCAGGGAGAATTGAGTGAGCCCAGAGGAACACACATGGACCATGGCCAAAGTCTACTGGGCCTACATAACAGACAGTGGATTAAAAGTGATTCTTTTGGGGATATTTGGTGAGACTGAAATAGAAGACAATGGCTTGTGAGGTAAAGATCTGTCTGATTGTGTTGCCAAATCAGTATTTTCTCCTGCTGTGTGAGTTCAGTTAATGAATGTTCAGGATAGAGAAGAGAGATAACTACTTCTTTTCTGGCTCCAACTTTTTTGCTGATAAGGGAACTAAACAGAAAGATTCTCCCTGCCCTGCTGGGAAGAGGCAAGATGAGGTTCTGAGCCAATGGGTAAGGTCTTTTCTTTTCTTTCAGTTAAACTGCTTATCACTCCCAAATCTACCACATTTTGGGAATATCATTCTCGGTAATACAATACACTCCAGCAAGCAAATAATTTCTGCTTTGTGAATTTGTATAGGCTCCCAGGAAAATAATATTTTTGTTCATTGTTTTTGAGACACACAGTATTATTGTAGTCCAGGTTGGACTTGAACACTCTATTCTCCAGGTTCCACTTCTCAAATTCTGGGATTATAGGCCTGCTAGGAGATAATTTTACCCTTTGTAAGAAAGCATTGGTGATAACACAGAGTTGTCTCATCAGAACTAGTAGCTATGTGACCTGACCCACTCATCACTCAGCATTTCAAAGAAATGATGCTTAGAGGTTTAGTAAGGTGTAACTTTTTCCTCTGAATTGAAGCAGTCCTCTTTAGAGAGAAGTTCATGAGACTCGGGAAGCAATGAAATTTAGAAGACTCAAGTATCTCATGGGATCTGTCTCCAGGTCACATAGACAGCAAGAAATTGTTTGGGGGTGGGGGAGAAAGAAGACTCTTTGATGGAATTGCCTGCTCCCTGTGTAAAGAGTTCCAGGGACAGCAGTTCTGTGAATTGTCACCAGTTATGGGTGGGTTTTATGGTGACACATCTACTTTTAAGTCATTATTCATGCTTCTGTGAATGAATGGAATAAACCAGTCAGTTCACCAGGGTAGTTTTGGTGGAATGGTTTATTTACTCTGGCATTTGGTCTTTTGTTGATGCTCTAAATTAAATGAACAGATGTTTGTTCCTGTGTTACCAGTAAAAGTTATGTAACACAGGGATTACAAATTAACCATTGTTGCTGTGTGTGTGTGTATGAGTCCTGCCACCATAAAAATCAGTATGGAGGTTCCTCAAAAACTAAAGATAGATCCACCACTCCTGAGAATTTACTCAAAGATTTCAAGTCAATTTTACCACAAAGATATTTGCACATCAATGTTTATTGCAACACAATGGATAAATTATGTAAGTGACCTAGGTGTCCATCAACAGAGGAATAAGGAAAATGTGATGTGTATAGACAGTGGAATTTTTCCAGCCATATGAAGAATGTAGTTACATTGTTTGTAGGAAAATGGAGGCACTAGGAGATAGCTGTGAGAAGTGAATTAATCCAGTCTTAGAAAGAGACATACGTTTTCTTTCTTGTGGTTCCCAGACTTTATATAGTTATGTAACTAATGTATATATACATGTGGAGAGCTCTAGGGACGGCTTCTAGAAATTTAACAAGAATTTGACATTGGGCTAGGACAAGGAAATAGGTTCAAGATGAATACAGCTGAGGAATATATTGTATTCCTTGTATCTTGGTTATCCTGATAAGTCCCTGAATACAGTGACCATGGGACTTTGTTTATTGCCTTCTTTGACTATTTTGCCTATGCTTTGTTTGTTTCTTTGCTACTTTATCTTTGATCTAAGAGCTGAGCCTATTCTTTGCAAGTACCTAGAATGGTATAAATGCATACTGGCAAAAACATGACTCCACTTCAGCTTCAGCACTGGCTGGAGACATGTTATAATGTCTAACTGTCTCTGTTTTTAATTTAATCCTCACTCCCTCCCTTGAGACCTGGTTGGCTGACTGAGCTGGTTTGGTTATATACACAACATGAAAGTGATTGTGGGTCATGGAAAAATCAAGCTGGAACTAAGCCAGAAGCTTCCTGCCCACTGGTTAGCTTTCAGACTGTTGGAAGGCGCTATGTAGGCTGCTGGTGGTGAGAAGTCATCAATAGTTTTACCCATAAGGTACAATATAAACCTGTAAGGTAAGAGGTGCCCACCCATGCAATAATGGTATAATATTATAGGGATAACCAACTACTTTCTGATTATCACTGAGGCCTGTTCCAGGGGAAGGAATTTATTTCTGGTACTGTAGACTTGGCCAAAAACTATGACTGGGCAAGTCATAGGCTCTAGTTAGGAAACTACTGTTGTTATTTTGCTAAATGAACATGGTGTCAAGCTGCCTTCTAAATATTTATGTTTATAATAATAGATTAGTGCTGCTCTCAGCTTTGGTCAGAGAAGTTTCTGTTTGCAGTGGGTGACAGTTAATGCAAAGACTCAAAGCTGTTTGAGGTGTTGAGAATAAGTGAATCTTGAGTGCTCAGCCTTAGTCTTGACATTTATACCACCCCCTGCAAAACCCAGGAAGAGATGGATGAAAGAGTTTAAGAATCACAGAATGGTGAGAAGTCCTAAGAAATAGTTTTCTGAATACATCATAGCTGTTACACTCACAAAGAGAAGATTTAGCTATCTGCATAGGACATACTCAAGACTGGGCCAGCATGGATAGAGGAGGGACTCACAAGTTCCTTTTCCTGCATGAAGTAATATTGACAATGAATGGTTGCTGGGCCATGGGGATACTCATTTCTTTAGTGGTGTGGGTGTTGGTTGATTGTTCATGCTCCAGTTAATGACTTCCAATTCAAGCTCATGCCATTAAACCTAATTAAATTCAGTCTCCCCCTTCCCAGACACCCTGAGACACCAACAGAACAGTTCAAAGTGGGAAGAAGGAAGGATTCTGTGGGACTGGGGAGGAAAGACAGTCATGGGTGGTAAAATGACCAAAGTATATTCTCACAGGAATTGTCACATGAAGAAAGTCAACAGCAACAAAGAAAGTAGAAATGGCCAGGTGGTGGCAGAGCACTCCTTTAATTCCAGCACTCGGGAGGCAGAGACAGGCAGATCTATGAGATCGAGCCTAGCATGGTTACAGTGCAAGTTCTAGGACAGCCAGGGATACTCTGTCTTGGCCAAGATTTCTCTGTCAACACAGAGAAACTCTGTCTTGAAACAAAACAAAACAACAAAACCAAAATAGGACAAAAGAGAGAAGTAGAAATGAAACAGCTAGGAGAATAAAGGGGATTAATAAAGATGGGAAGGGGGCTGGGAGAGGAGGGCAGAGAGATATAGAGAGTATATTCAATGCATCATATGTATTTGTATGACAATGGCCTTAAGTAATACAATACAATGCACAGTGAGCATATACAATGAGAAATTAAAGGAAGAAAAAATAATTATCATATTCTTGTTACATAAGCCATTCAACCATAATAAAAAGGAGTATTGTAAAACATAAACCACAAAGAATCAATTATGGAACCTAGCAGTTTTGTCACTGAGAACTTCACAAGTGTAGTTTGAGTGTGATGGCGGAGGACAAAGCTGTGGGAATGGTTCAGGATAACAGGTTTGTCTCTCTCCTGAGGAGTCCAGTTGGAGGTGAGATATCTGGAGGGATACAGAGGGTTAACAGTGATTTGTTTGTTTGTTTTTGTTTTAGGGTGGAAGAAATCAGTATTCTTGTGTGCTGGGTGAAATGATGTCATATGTATGGGTGCTGATGATGCAGGAAAGAGTAGGGACATTGCTGGAGATATGCCCTCAAGTAGGAAAGAAGGCAGGAGCTTTCAGTGATGTGCTGGGGTTGGCTGCAACATTAAGCATTATACTTAAGAAATTATTTTCTAAAAGGTAGTGAATATTCAAGACACATCATTTCCTAATGATATCACTTTGTCCATTATCTATATTGAGGTTACTTTTGACTAGCCCTATGTGGATGGTTGGAGATATTCGATTGGTCCTGTGTTCTCTTCCTAACTCTATAGTGAGATTAGCTTTAAAACACAGCAGTATTCTCACCACAAGAGCTGGCAAATTGGAGAAAAGTGGGATCTGTTCAATTTGCCATATAAGGGAAGGAGTTTGTTAAGCATTTGTCTGTCCACCCTGTATGTGGAAGCCAGATGAGTAGACTGTCCCTAAACTAAGTGCAGAGAATTCACCCACAAGGACAGAGGTGAAATGTTTCTATTTCTGAATGAGGAGGACACCCATGTTATGGCCTGGCAACGGGGCTGGGAAAGGCAGCAACGGAAGCCTGAGATGAGAGAAGGGTATGAGAAGAGGTAGTTTAGAGACATTTTTATGTTGATAGGGCATTGGCTGAACACCACTCAAAAACCTGTTGAAGAGGCTGAGGGTGTATAGATTAGTTGCAAAAGTGCTTGCCTAGTAAGCAGAAGCGCTGAGCCTGATCCCAACACCACATAAAAGTTGAGTATGGTAGAATATATCTGTAAACCCAGCCTGTAATTCCCTAGAGGTGGAGGCAGAAGAACCAGAAAATCAGGGTAATCCTCTAATGAATCAAGGTTATATGAGACCCCTCTTTAAAAAAAAAAATTGGGGGAGAGAAAAACCCAACACACACACTCAAGAAAAATGGGGGAGGGAAAAGGCCTGTTGAGGTTGATGGTTTTTGAGTTCTGACAACAGGGTTTGTCTCCAAAGAGTGGCTTTGAATGGCTCAGGCAAATGTGAATGTCAACACCTCAGGGAATGTCCATGTTTAACCTAGCACCAACATATCCTATGTCCGGGACTTTATTTTCCTATATTATTGAGTGGGTGTCGAATCCCATGCCTTACTGCTTTTACCCAACAGCAGGATCGGGTTGAATTTGCTGCTGAGCCTACAGCATCTGGCACACAACACGCACAAAGAAGTAGGTGAATAACTTAGTGAAGAAATGTAACATTTGCTGCTTCCAGCAACAATTGCTCTTTGAAGGATAGAAAACACAATTCTGTATCCTTTTCCTTGCTGACTGCTGCTTAACCTTAATCCAGGAACTTCCCAGAGTTGGATAACTCTTATTTCTTAGACTGTTCACGGACAAGGACAGTTTCCTGCAGCCAGAGGCCCAGCCCTAAGTCTCAGGCAGCTATCCAGATCAGTGAAGTGTGCAGTCGCTGGCCTTTGTCTCGCTGGACTTCTCTGCGCAGGGCTGTGGCACCACACCCATAATTTGATGGTGGTGGCTTACATCTTTTATCTATTTGGTTCTATCAACAGAGGATAATCCTGTGACCTGAGGCAGTGCTGGCTTGGAATTCTGGCTGCAAATCGCACGGTTGCAGGGTGTAACTGGGTCGCTCCGAGACAGGGCTATCTGCAGGCGTGACCAGGGAGGGAAAGTGGGCGTAGACACTCTTTCCAGCAGCTGGGGTCTGGGGCGTCCCCTGTGATAGCTTTATAGGAAGTAAGTGAAAGGAGACTTGGGTGTGACCTATAGCCTTGTCTCGAAGGAGGACAATAAAGTTTGAGAAGTTTGAAAAGGGGAGAGAGAAAGTGAACGCCCCTTTGGCCGAGGGGTGTGGCCGGAGCTCGGCGAGGAGCCTGAAGGCGGGTGCACGACATGGGGTCACCGTGGACGTGCACCAGGTGTTCCAGTACCCCTTCGAGCAGGTGGTCGCTTGCTTCCTCCGAAAGGTACCAGTCCCTCCGACCTGGGAAGTGCTTCCGCTGCGGGAGAGCTTGAACTGCCCCCGACTGCGTCTCGTGGTGACCGGACCCAACCCCTAGGGGTCTAAACTCACCCTCCGAGTCCCCCTCCAGAGCGCGTGCTGCTCACGGGATGTGCAGGGCGAGGGTGGAGGCGGTTTTCCTCAAAGGCTGATCTCAGGGATGAGTGGAGGGCTTCATGCAGGGCATCACGTCCACACGCCGCCTTCCTCAGGCAGAGGGTGTGGGGTCCGGCTGGCCTCCCAGGGTGGACTGTCTAGTTCTGCTTTCTGGTTTATCTCCCACTTTTTAAACGCTAATGTATGCTCTTGAAGCTGTGATCTCGCTAGACTCTCGGCTGTTACTCTACTGTTTCAATACTTTCCTCTTAACTAAAAAGGACTCCCCGCGGAGCTCACCCTCTCTGGACCTTAGTTTGCTTATCTGTAGCGCGAGAAAAACAGTGCACGCTCCCAGGGTTGTCGTGAGGATTTGAGTGAGATAATTAATAAGGAGCATTTATCACAGGATTGATGGTTGTAAGGGTTCAGAAATACTGCTGTTTGTACTATTGCAGTTAAGGGATTCCATGCCCCTCATGATGAGGGCTTCTTTCTAGGAACTGTGCCTCCGGCTAACAGTAAAATGGAAAAACATCCCTGAGAACTGGTTGTCTGGGAGGTGGGACCCTGAACTCTAATCTGTTTTTGGTTTGGTCTCTGGGTGATCTTGATCAGAGGTCTCCTCTCCAAGATCTAGTATCTGGAAGATGAGGACTTGGACCCATAGACCTTTAAAGTCTCTATAGCTTTCACAGTGTTGAACAAGACTTGTGATTGCAGCTGCCCTTGGGCAGTGAACTGTAGTGTGAAATCTGTATAGCCTAGAAGTTAAACGGAGGCTGTGTTATGAAGGTGGTTAGCTGGGACCTCCCATTACAGGAGAGGCCTCCAGCACTTGGACCGGCTAGGTCCTCAGCAAAAGTCTGATGAGTGAATGAGTGAGGGAATCTGGTGTACACTTTGCCTTAGATCAGGCTTCTAGGCACATAAATAGAACAGCTGACACCTCATTTTTTTCCCCCAGACTGGCAGTTTGGAGTGAGGGTCCCCAGCACTTTTTTGTGTTAGTCGCCTTTGCATTGTGATGAAGTGCCTGGGATAACGAATTTTATGAGGAGAAACTTTATTGACTTACTGTTATGAGGGCTCCCATTCACAATTACTTTGTTCTGGTTTGCTTTCTGTTGTTGCGATAGAACATTGGCCAAAGACAGCTTTGAGAGGAAAGGGTTTATTTCAGCTTACCGGGCTATTCATCATTGCATGAAGTTGGGGGCGGGAGCACAAGGCAGGACCGGAAGCAGAGACAATGGAGGAGGAGTGCTGTTTTCCCGGCCTTGCTCAGCTAACTTTCTTTCAGTCTCCTGCAATAGCTCAGGAAGCTGAACATTTTGCCTTTTCCTGCCCCAAACCCCAAAATCTATTATACGACTTTACCCACAGACAAACAAGGTGAGGCCCATCACAGCACTGCACGATCCCACTGTTTGGTACCAATTTCTGTCCTAGTTTGCGCGCTGTGATAAAATACTGACCAAAGCTGAAGAGATGGCTCAGTGGTTAAGAGCACTGATTGCTCTTCCAGAGGTCCTGAGTTCAATTCCCAGCAACTGCATGGTGGCTCACAACCATCTGTAATGAGATCCAATGCCCTCTTATGGTGTGACTGAAGAAAGTCAAAGTACTCATATACATAAAAATAAATAAATAAATCTTTGCCAGGCAGAGGTGGCGCACGCCTTTAATCCCAGCACTTGGGAGGCAGAGGCAGGTGGATTTCTGAGTTCGAGGCCAGCCTGGTCCACAGAGTGAGTTCCAAGACAGCCAGGACTACACAGAGAAACCCTGTCTCGAAAAACAACAAACAAACCTAACTAAAAAGCAACTAGAGGGAGGGAGGCAAGGGTTTATTTTAGTTTACTTCTCCCAGGTCATAGTCTTCGTTGAGGGAAGCCAAAGGAGAAACTCACAGCAAGGACGTGGAGGCAGGAAGTAAAGCACAGGTCATGGTGGAACATTATTAGGTCATGGGGGAACATTAGTGTCTTGCTCTCCATGCCTTACTCAGTCTGCACTGGGGAGGCTCCACCCACATCAATCATTAATCAAGAACGTGTCCTTTCATATGCTCACAGGCCAGTCTGATGGATGAAATTCCTCACTTGAGGTTCTTTCTTCACAGCTGATGCTACTTTGTCTAAATTTGACAAGAAATAACCAGCCCAGTTGCCCTGCTACTCTGGGTCTGTGGAGAGGCAGCATCTCATGGTGGGAGTCTGTGGTAGAGCAAATCTGCTTAGGTCTGAGCCAAGGAGCAAAGTGGAAAGGTCGGATGGACTGCATTACCATAATCCATTTCAAGGCGTATAACAATGCCTAAGGGCCTAAGCGTCTCTTTCCACAGTTCTCCACCTATTCAAGCGTCTACCATTCCCCAGTAGGGCTGCCCTGGGACCTAACCATTAACACCTAGCCCTTGAGATATTCAAGATAGAAACTGTAGCACCTTCTGGGTATATGTCCAGGAGTGGTATAGCTGGGTCCTCAGGTAGTGATATGTCCAATTTTATTTATAATAGCCAGAAACTGGAAAGAACCCAGATGCCCTTCAACAGAGGAATGGATACAAAAAATGTGGTACATTTACACAATGGAATATTACTCAGCTATTAAAAACAATGAATTCGATAAATTCTTATATAAATGGATGGAACTAGAAAATATCATCCTGAGTGAGGTAACCCAACCACAAAAGAACATACATGGTATTCACTCACTGATTATTGGACTTTAGCCCAGAAGCTTGAAACACCCAAGATTCAACTCACAGACCACATAAAGCTCATGAAGAATGAAGACAAAGTGGGGCGGGGGGCTACAGTCCCTCTTAGAAGAAGTAACAAAATACTCAAGGGAGCAAATATGGATGCAAAGTGCAGGACAGAAACTGAAGGAGGGGCCGTCTGCAGACCATTCCACCTGGGTATCCATCCCATGTGCAGTCACCAAAGGTAGATGCTGACGTGGGTGTCAGGAGGTGCATGCTGACAGGAGCCTGATATAGCTGTCTCCTTAGAGGTCTTCAAGAGTCTGACATATTCAGAGGCAGATGCTCACAGCTAACCATTAAACTGATCATGGGGTTCCCAACAGAGAAGATAGAGTGAAGACTGAAGGAGTAGAAAGGGTACGGGACCCCATGAGGAGAGCAACAATACCAACCAACCAGAGCCCCCAGGGTCTAAACCACTAGCCTGGGAGCGCTTAGGGAGGGACCCATGGCTCCAGCTATATATGCAAGGGAGCTATATATAAGTGGGAGAAGAGATTCTTGGTCCCATGAAGGCTGGACATGGGGGGGGTATTTGAGGGTGGGAAGGTGAGGTTCTGGGGAGGGTGGGTGTGGGTACACCATCATAGAGGCAGGAGGAGGGGGAAGGGATAGTGAGTTCCTGGGAGGGAGGGGGGAAAGGGGGTAAGGGGAAAACACCTGAAATGTAAATAAAAGTTCCAATAAAAAAAATAGAATATCCAATAAAAAGATATCTCCTTAAGATATCATTTTATAATAATAATAAAAAAAAAAAAAAAAGAAACTGTAGCAACATTGCCACCTGGGAAAAAGGATTGTCTTTGGGAAAAGAAGACCTCTGCCTTTTCAGAATGAGAGAGACACTTGTTTAGTCTTCACTGCCATCCCGGAGGCCCCTCCGCCCCCCTTTTCAACTCTCCCTTGGCAGATCTCCCTTTGTAAAACCACACACACAATGCCACATACCCTCTTCTTTGTAATGCAGTCCCATGTATCAGTTTCAGGTAAAGGTGATGGGTTTTTAGAGAGTGAGACCAGCATTAATAAATGATGATGCGGTTGGCATCATTTCAATGGGTGCATACTTCACATAAGGGGCATACAGGATGGTGGGGGGCAGAGCGGCTACTCCTCCCTTCCTTATACACATTTGCTCTGCATATAATATAGTAGTATCTCTACTTCTCCAAGCAGGCTAAGACATCATCAAACTGACTCACTCATGTTGTGAGGACACAGGCTCAGAGAAGTCTAAGTAACTGTTCAGTATCCCCAGCTAGCAGGTCAGAGAGCCAGGATCTCAGCTCATCTGAAATCTAAAGTCCTTTCAGCTCTGCACACAGAGGCCATGCAGGAGACTCTGAGGATAGAGCAGTGACTCAGGGCTCGGCTTTGCTGGATGTAGTGCCCCTCGGTTCATTTGTCGCTCATGATTTGCTCATCTGGGTGGACTCTGCACCTAATACGATGCTTAGCTTAGATGTGTGTGGGTGGGACATGGTGTTTGTTAGTTATTTCTGTGCAACAAATCACTTTAAAACTTAGTGGCCTTGCCCAGTGACAGGCTTTTAATTCTGGTGATTCTGTGGATTGACTGAGCTCATGTGGTTGGATTTAGTGTGGTGTGGCTGAGGTCACTTATACAAGAACATCCAGTATCTGATGCCATTCTTATAAGATAGCTAAGTGCTTGGCATGTTTGAGAACTATGGATGGACCCAGGTGTGGTGGCTCATGCCTGTATCCCAGGCCATGGTGAGTCTGAGGCAGGATGATCAGCAGTTTGTAGCCAGCCTGAGCTACAAAGCTAGACCCTGATCCCCAAGATCCAAAACCAAACAAATTTACCAAAATATTAACAAAAAGGAATTCCTGTAGTCAACCACAGTGGCTGTGAGTTACAGTGCAGTATTAAGTCATGACTAAAAGACATTGTTTTCTTCTGGTCCTCCAGACCTTACAATCTTTCCTCTAAATTTTATTTATTTAGTTTTTTAATTTAATTTATTTTATTTTATTTATTTATTTTATTTTATTTTATTTTTTTGGTTTTTCGAGACAGGGTTTCTCTGTGTAGTCCTGGCTGTCCTGGAACTCACTCTGTAGACCAGGCTGGCCTCGAACTCAGAAATCCACCTGCCTCTGCCTCCCAAGTGCTGGGATTAAAGGCGTGCGCCACCACCGCCCGGTAGTTTTTTAATTTTATATATGTGAGTAGAGTGTAGCTGTCTTCAGACACACCAGAGGAAGATACCGATTCCATTAAAGATGGTTGTGAGCCACCATGTGGTTGCTGGAATTGAGTTCAGGACTTTTGGAAGAGCCATCGGTGCTCTTAACCTCTGAACCATCTCTCCAGCCCCCTTACAATCTTTCCAACCCTTCTTTGAGTGGTCCCTCTGAGCTGTGGTGTGGTGTGGTGTGTGTGTGTGTGTGTTTGTGTGTGTGTGTGTATGTGTGTGTATGTGTGTGTGTGTGTGTGTGTGTATTTGTGTGTGTGTGTATGTGTAATATTGATGTGCACTCCACAGTCCCTTATTCTCTTCACTTTGACTAGTTGTGAGTTTCTCTATTAGCCACCATCTACTTCACAACACATTTCCCTGATGATGTCAGAGAGCTGGTAAACAGCATTCTAGCATGGATGGGAAAGGGGTTCATGAGCCTTCTCTTCTAATTAATCACCTATGGACAGTGTATGGCTTCTCAGGGAGAGAGAGTTAGTTTTCTTTAAGGATGTAGTTCCTGGGAGGTCTACCATACTCTAGTGGATGGCCCCACACCTAGAACTCTATGATGGCATAACTTAAAGTTGATGGGCTATTAAATAATTAATAATAATAATAATAATAATAATAATGATAATAATGATAATAATAAATAAAAAGGACACAAAGTGGAGGTAGATAGAAAGGTGGGCGTGGGTCTGGGAGGAGTTAAGGGAAGGAGTTGAGAGTGAATATGGTCAAAAGACATTGTGTGAAAATCTCCAAGAATTAATACAAGTATTTATATTTTAAAAAAGAGATCGCTTCCTCTGGGTAGACATGGTCCACTGATGCACCCACATTTCACGGGAGCCTCCATGCACTGAGCAGCATGAGGGCCTGTGTAGACATTCTTCTTTTCTCCTCCATTAGTGGTGATGCTACCACCTTCTAGACTTCTTGTGAGGATCAGATCCACAGGCGTGTGCTTTTGATAGAGTCTTCGGTAGTAAGAGTTATATTTTGGGCAAAATATGTTTCAAATACTTTTAGTCCTTATAATGATACTTTTAAAAAAATGATAATTAAAAAAAAATTGACTAAAGTAGTAGGCAGAAGAGACAGTCACATGAGAAACTCCAAGGACATTTAATCTGATTTTGCACAACAGTGGGCAAGGCTGCTTTAGAACTGAGGGCATTGTATCTTAAATAGAATCTACTGCTCTGTGGCTTTTGGTATGTCCGGATTCGCCTTCCAAGTTCCAATTCAGTACTATTTTTAAAACCCAAGGAATGCCTGATCTCCTTACACCTGTCTGTTGGCTGCTGTGAGCAAAACATTAGCCGCACGCTTTCAATTATGGGTGGTACCTAGAAAACGGAGGATACAATTCTATTTGTGGAGTACAGGATTCCTGTCTCATGGAAGAGTGCTGAGACTCAGCATGGCTCCTTCAGATGCTATGCTATGCTTTCCATGACTGCAGCAGTGGATTCAGTGTCCTTGCCTTCCTAGTTCCTCTCTTTGTATAATTCTACTTTTTCTTCTTCTTCCTCTCTCTCTCCCCCTCCCCTCCTCCCTTCCCCTCCCTCTCTCCTCTCTTATTCTCCCTCTCCCTCTCTCCCCTTCCTTCTCTTTCCTCTTCTCTCTCTCTCTCTCTCTCTCTCTCTCTCTCTCTCTCTCTCTCTCCTTTTTTCTTTCTTTCTTAATGTTTTCCGAGACAGGGTTTCTCTGTATAGCCCCTGGATGTCCTGGAACTCTCTCTTTAGACCAGGCCTGGCCTTGACCTCAGAGATCTGCCTGCCTCTACCTCTTGAGTGCTGGGATTAAAGGCGTGTGTGACCACCTCCCAGTTGTATAATTCTTACCTTTCCAGCATTCATCAGTTAGTGTATTTTCCTTCCAATTGACTAAAAATCATCTTGGAAGAGAACACAAAGTTGTGTAGACCAGCGTGGAAGCATAGAAGACACCAATTTGTGTGGCTTGTGTAGATCTTTTTGATGGATGTGTCTCTCATTGCTGGGTGCTAAGAGAATTCCTTACATGTCAAATGCCTGGAATTTAAAGTCTTTACTAAGGATGCATGGGAGTATCAGTGAGTCTTCATGTCAGTTCGAATGAGTGCAGAGAGCTGGAGTTTTCTCATTGTGGTGTTGCTTAGGTTGGTTTGCTCCTTTCGAATGCGGGCAGACTCTATGGGGATCTGTATCAGCTGTTTCTGTTGTATCCTGAGACCAAACAGGTTCTAGAACACAGGAAACACCCAACAAACCCCTGTACCATGAAGAAAGCTCACCCTTCTGTGGTTTGCTGTACATAATTTTACACTAAAGTTACTATTTGGGAATCTGAGGCAGGAGGGTTGCTTGAGCTCAGAAGTTTGAGGTCAGCCTGGGCAACGTAGGGAAAGGCCCTCTGACCATTTTATAAAATGAAACAAACCAAAACCCTAAGAGAGGAAAATCGACACAGGGTTCAGAAACATGTGCTTTCTGGAATACTGTAATAAAGAGTAAAATAAATTCTTTCTTCCTCCATGACCTAAGGCTTTATTTATTCCAGCTGCGTGCTGCACGGAATGGATCGGTGTTTACCCTTAAGCTCATAAACTGGATTTATGAATGGCTATTTCCATTTAGAGTAGAAAACTGATTGGATAATTAATAATGCTTCCTTCTGATCCCATCTTCACTCCCTTGCAGACCTGACACTTACATGTGTAGAACATCTTTCCCCACGGAGCTCCAGAGGTATTTAGGGAGGATCTATTTGCATTTCCCAATGGAATGGGGGTATGGTTTGATGCTAGGCCGTAGTGTTGTGCAGAACTGAAGATGCTTTTTATGACCTGTGCCGGGTGGCACTTTTCATCTTCCAACCTAGGCTCTCGGAGGGGAGGCATGAAGGAGAAGCTGTGTGTGAGGAGCATGGCTCTCATATCGGGGTGTAGTATGGACAGTTGTGGGGGTGCGTGTCAGGTCAGTTCATATTTTTGTGCCTCAGTCCTTGACTGCAGAATTAGAGGAATAGGCTATCTTCTAGGGTTGCTAGAGGATATTAAATATCACGTGCACTTCCATGTAAGCACCTTGCTCAATGCTGGGGTATGGTAAGCACTTGCTGAATTCTGGAGTGCTTTATGTTTGTTCAGGAATGTGAAACTGAAAAGCCAGGGGAAGCAGTCTGCAGAAATCTTTACTAACTTAGAACAATAAGGGAGAAGGTGAGCATGAATAATGGTGCACATCTGAATGATAAATTATTTTTTAAGTGCAATTTAAATTTTAAAGTGTGCTTAGTAACTCATCCAGTGGAGGCTGTGGCTTAGTGTCTGAAAGATTTTTTTTATCTATCCAAGTGCTAATAGCTACATATTCATTATAAGCCTATTAATTGGTATTCATGCTAAGTCTGTGCATCCTTTGACAATAAATAAAAAAAGACCTTGTCCTGAAGGTGCTTCCTGACAGGGGGAGCAGAGAGGAATGTATAGATTATCGTGCCGAGCTTTCTCAGGGGTATATACAGACATATAATTGTGGGGCAAGGAACAGTTGTTAAAATTGCATTTCCTATGTAGCCAGGCTGGCCTTAGGCACTTGGTACTCCTCCCTCAGCCTCTCCAGTACTGCAATTATGGGCATGAGCTACCACACCAGGCAGATCAATGAAGTGCTGATTAACTGAAGACTCATTTGATCTTAGTAATAAGTCAACTTTGCTTTTCTTCCTGAGTGAGCTACTTTATGGAGACCATGGAGAGGTTGGACAATGTCTGGTGATGTCTCTGTGTAGCCGAGCATGCATGGCCCTTTGTATGTGCTTGGAAGCAGCTGGGTAGCAGATGCCCTTATAGTGTATGAGCAGATATGTGGATGCCAACGGACCAGGCGTGCTGCAGTTCCTCATTCTTTGTGCTTTCTCAGATAACCCTATTGAAAAGCAGGCCCACAGTGATTCCTTATGAAGGTGTTGACTATGAGGAGAAGGGTCATGTTTCAAAAGTCAGGTGTTGACCTCTCAACTTTTCAGATAGCTGATATTTTAATAACTTCCTGCTCTTAAGAGTGTGCCTTCTGAATGATGAACTTTGCCTTAGCAAACAAAAGCAGAGGCTTAATCTTCATAAAGCCCCACTGTGTGTGTGTGTGTAAGTAAAAAAAATATAATAGGAATATATAGGGAGGTAGCGTGGCTGAATGGTCTAAGGTGCTGGATTTAGAAATATATATTATTCCTACAATAGATGGACTTAATTTCTTGACCTCTCACTTTACTAATCATATATTTGCTTTAATGTATATTCTCCGAGCTTGGCATGATGTGCCTTTTGGTCCTCTTTTTACAACAGTTTTTTTTATTGGCATATATGTTAGGTTGCATCATGACATTTGTACATTTATACAATGTATTTTTATTGTGTTTTAAACTCATTACTCTCTATTGTTCCCCTTCCACTACAGCTGATGCCTTCATCTTGCCAACTAGTTCTCCTCTCTCTAAGGTGTGTGTGTGTGTGTGTGTGTGTGTGTGTGTGTGTGTGGAGAGAGGGATGAGAGGTTGGGGAGCAGAGGAGAGAGAGCGAGGCGAGGAGAGAGACAGACAGAGGAGGGAAGACTAGTGAGTTTCACTTGGATTCTTATGGATAGGTATGTGTAGTGCCTATCTACAGGAGTATTCCTATCTCACTAGTAGTCTGAAGAAACTGCCCCTACAACAACCAGTAACTGTCTAGAGCTCTTCAGAGTTGGGGGAAGGAAGCTTTACCCTACAGCAAATGTTAATTGCCTATAAATCCCCAGGGAAGGGTGGGCCACTGTGAGTGCCCCACCGTGTTGATAGGCCATTGTCTTGCAGCTGCTATGAGCTGAGGAGCACAGCAGCTATGGTTTACTTTGGATACATTGTTCTACAACATTCCACCCTTTGTCCTCTCTACTTTCTTTAAGCTCCTTATTCACACTGTTCTCTGAGACTCAAAAGGGGAGGATTTTGATGTCCTATTTAGAGCTGAGCACTCAACAGTCACTTACTGTCCTCATTTCAATCAGTTCTAAGTCTCCTCAGTAACCACCACTTACTGCAAGAAGGGTCTCTGCCTAGACATGGCAGCAACATAATCTATGGGGAGGAACAGAACTATTTAGAAGACAATTTGGTAGAAAAAAGCATATCCACTAGGACCCATGGCCTATCCAGCCACAGGGCTTTAGCCAGGCTTACAGTACTGAGCACTCATTCTCTCCTGTGGAACAGGCCTCAAATCCAATCAGAAAGTGGTTGGTTATTCGATAATAGGCTTGCCACTGTTGCGTCAGTGAGCATATCTTGCATGAACATCCTGATCAGTAGGATGGCTTGCAGGTCCAAAGCTGAGGAAGACAACTGAGGAGTGTTCCCACAGCCCCTGCACAGCACCGCGGCACTGTGAGGGCCAGCCAGTCAGCAGAGAGCGAGCATCTCGATGTCCTTAAATCAGCTCTTCATCAAGATGATCTTACCATCTAGTTCCAGTGGGTAGCCAACAGCAGGGGCAATCACCTGTATTATTTTGAAAGCCCCTGAAGGACATTGCAGGTAGGTAGCCCATCCCTGGAAATTTTCATTTAATAACCTATGACTTCTAGGAGTAGCTTTATCTACCTGTACAAGATACTTCCATTCAAATGGTTTCTGGACTTTTTTAATACAGAAAAAGGAAAATGGGAAGGGGAAGGTGATAGCCTCAGAAGTGCTCATTTTACCTTTGTTAGTGTTGTGGTAGACATATCTTGGGAAAGGAGGAAAGTAAAATCATAAATGAGATTAAGAAAATAAAGCCAAATATACCTTGAGAAGTCTCCAGAGTCACTGATAAAAACAGTGCATCTGGTGTGTGTATGCCACCACCAAACCAGGCTCGATGAAGACAAGGCTTTTAGCAGAAACTGGGTCAACAGACCACATTGCTTCCAGCAGTGTCTGGTATAGAGTGGGATGGGCAGGCTCATTTCTGTTTGTGTGCAGGATTTACACATGAGACTTTTAACAAGAAGGCGCCATATCATAATACCCATTAATATGTTTCCTGTTTGGAAGTGAACTAAATGAGATCTGTCAGGCAGCCACTGTGTAACACACGCAGTGTGGGCACAGTACAGATCTGGATCTGGCTGCATTTTCCATAGTCATGTGGCATTTGAATAGGTGTCCAGAACTCTTGAGTGCCTGCTTGAAGCCTTCCCAGGCTGACAGGAAGAACTCCTAGGATGACTCTGAGCAGCTCTTCCTCACAGTATTCTCTGCTTTGTAGCAGGCTTTCCACACATTTTGTGTGTAAGAGTTAAAACATGAATATGTAGCTACCACAAGATGGCATTCTACTATTCCAAGTAATGCCAGGTAGAAGCATCCTTGGTTTAATACATTTTAAATTTCTGCAAAGAGTTAAAATATGTGCCATCCATGTCACCGTATTTAGCTGTTTCACACAAACCTCTACCTCAATTTTTTTTTTTTTTTTTGCCATTCTTTACAGAAACTTGAGGTTTATGTCTGTTAACTCCAGAAGCAGTCAGAAGGAAAATAACTTAAATTTTGCAAATGATATTTATTAGCATGGATAGTTCATGGTCTCTTGTGTTTGGCTATTAAAAGTTCCATTTCCTATTGCTATTTTGCAAGGATTATAAAATGAGTGACCCTTCAGTGTTTTCAACTGCGTCTTCCATGCTTTGCTATCTCTGACCCTGTTCTTTTTTTTTTTTTTTTTTTGGTTTTTTGAGACAGGGTTTCTTTGTGTAGCCCTGGCTGTCCTGGAACTCACTCTGTAGACCAGGCTGGGCCTCGAACTCAGAAATCCGCCTGCCTCTGCCTCCCAAGTGCTAGGATTAAAGGCGTGCGCCACTACGCCCAGCCCCTGTCTTATTTTCTCTTAAGCAAATCTGACATTTATTTATTGCTTTTGTTTGTTTCTTCAACTAATAAATGAATTTGTAAGAAGCTACATGGTTTTCATGTCATTCCTACATCCTTCAGTGTCTGAAACAGATTTGCATCTTTGACTATGCTATCTATCTATCTATCTATCATCTATCTATCTATCTATCTATCATCTAGCTTATCTATCTATCAATTACCTATCATCTATTTTATCTATCCATCTACCTATTATCTATCATCTATCTTATCTAACCATTTATCTATTATCTATCATCTATCTACCTATTATCTATCATCTATCGATCATCTATATCTATCATCTATGTATCATCTATCACTCATCTATATCTATCTATCTATCTATCTATGTTTTCTATCTGCTCTATCTATCTATCTATATCTATCTATCTATCTGTCTATCATCTATCTACTTATCTGTCTGTCTGTAAATCTGTCTGCCTAATCACAAAAAATGAAGAGGGTCTTATATTTAAATGAATATCATCTCTCTTACTAGGTAAATATTAAAATTAAGTGAAAATGTGAAGTAGTATAGTTTAACCTGTAAACGTTTCACCGACAATTTAGTGATGTAATCAGAACTGAGAACATTTTATTACTATGCCTGTCTGATGATACATTCTGTTTTCTTTCATACTTTAGTTAACTTCCTACAAATTACAGTGCAAATGTAGCATTTACTCAGAATGCACTTATGGATATTTAATGAACAAGCTGGGATGCAGTAAAGGAAAAGTTACACTTTCCAGTAGTGTGAAAGGTTAATTCACACACTGTCCACATGGTTTAGGGAGCTGTGTGCAGCTTAGATGTCTCTGGTTCAGGAAGTCTCCTCTGTAGAGGAACTGAATCCCCAAATTATCCTTCTCTTACTAGCATGAATCTCTTGAGGGGTAACCTTCGTGAAAGTAGTATTGTAATTTTGAGCCTTTCCTCCCAAGGCTGAACTGTGTGAATGCATGCACAAATGTCTCCTCCTCCCTCTCCCTTCTTCTTTTGTTTTTTTTTGACCAAAAATAGATAGATAGACAGAGTCTCTCTGTGTAGCCTAGAACTCACTCTGTAGACCAGGCTGGCTTCAGACTTACAGGATCAAAGGCATGCATCACCACTACCCAGGCATCTTTGTTTTAGTTTTGGTTCATTGAGACCCATACTGATAGAGTTTTATATTCCATTTCTAAGGATCCAGAAGTCCTGAAGCTCAAGTTCTCCAGGCAAAGGCCTCCTTTCCTCACCTCAGCCCAAGCTTAGCTGATGTATTCAGTGCATGACGGTGCCATTGGATCACAGGATGAAACTGGGAACCTGGGGAGGAGCAGGGAGAGCCCAAGAGCATCAGGCTCAAGTTAGAAGCCACTTTATCATGTGACTTTGAGAGATTCCTATCCTCCTTCTGCCTCCCTCCCTCCCTTCCTCCCTCCCTCCCTCCATCTGAATAATGGAGAGGTTGGGTCAGAGTAACTCTGAGATGACTTCATGATGGATGTGGGGGCAACCAGAGAGTATTTGGGGTAAGGTATATTATTCCAGGTGCAGTAATTATTAACTATTTTGAGTAAGGTATTTAGTCTATTCTAGCCTTATCTCTCATATATAAAATAGAAAAGAAACAACATATAACTTTATGGCATGCTTCTGAGAATTAGCAGAAAATGTTTATAAATTGACTATGTTAAAAAATGGTAGCAATCTAACTTGTCTTTCAGGACAATTTAATAAAAGAAGTAGAGCACTTATCAAATGTCTCCTACATGCTTGACATCCTATCCTTTTATGATTATTTTCCTAAGTGCTAACACAGTCACCAATCCATGGTCTAGGACAGTAGGAAAGAAATTTTCTTTGTGTTGGACTGACTTGTTTAGTTCTCTGTCTCCCATGGACCAACTGAGTAATAAAACAATCCAATCTTCGTCCAGCTCCTACTTTTGAAAATTGGGGTTAATAATATTATGTAATATCTTCACAACAGAATAGCTGTTAAAGTTAGGCAGGGTGATATAATTAAGGCATTTGGCACAGGCAGGGCACAGAGAGCATTCGTGGTTTAGAATGTCTGGTTATAATAATAATAATAATGATAATAATAATAATAATCCTTAACCTCATTCTCATCTCTGCTCGGGGATTAGATGGCATCTAAAAAAAGTTTGCTTTGGGGCAGAGGTTGGCTCATTGGTTAAGCACACTTGCTGCTCTTGAAGGACCTGGGTTCAGTTTCCAGTACTGATGTGATTTGTAACTTCAGTTCTGGGAGGTGGGGATCTGTTGCCCTCTGGTGTCCTCTTTGACACTAAGCACTCATAGTGCACACACATATTTGCAGGCAAGACCTGTGCACACAAAATTAAAGAAATCGTCCCTGGATTTCATGAAAGCCTGCCTCATTTGTTTGAGTCCAAGTGCTAAAACCAAGATTCTTGATTTAAAACTAGGTGTCTTAGTCAGGGTTTGTTTTCCTGCACAAAATATCATGACCAAGAAGCAAGTTGGGGAGGAAAGGGTTTAGTCAGCTTACACTTCTTCTGCATTGCTGTTCATCACCAAAGGAAGTCAGGACTGGAACTCACACAGGGTAGAAACCTGGAGGCAGAATCTGATGCAGAAGCCACAGAGGGGTGCTGCTTACTGGATTGCTTCCCCTGACTTGCTTCACTTTTTTCTTATAAAACCTGGTACTACCGTCCCAGGGATGGCACCACCCACAATGGGCCCTCCCACCATGGATCACTAATTGAGAAAATGCCTTACCGCTGGATCTTATGGAGGCATTTCCTCAAGAGAGGCTCCTTGGGTCAAGTTTGATACACAAAACCAGACAGTACACTGGGTTTTACTTAGAAGTTTCTTGGAAGATATTTATTGTCTACCTGTCACTTCTATCAGTTAATTTATGATGACAAAAGAGATTGCTAACTTTTCTTTATGTGTTTTTTGTTCAGTATCCCAACCCATGGATAAAAATGTCATCTCTGTAAAAACTGTGGAAGAAAAGAAAGGTAAGTTCTCTGAATATACCCTCACTTTAGTTAAGATCATTAAGTATATTGACTTTGTAAATGATATATTTGTGTGTACATGTGTGTTTGAGCCTGTGTGTATGTCTATTACATCTTAAGCAGGGCTCTTGTTACTTTCTAAATTATAGTTGATGGTAATGGGCGTAAGTATACAGGTAACATGTTGAAGTACTTAACACATGCCAGCATTCTACTTTCATGGACTCATTCAGCCTGTGGAGTAATGTTGAGTTAGGAATTATAGCGATTCCTCTTTAATGCAGAAGGAAACTAAAACATGGAGGGACTAGTGTGCCCAAACTCACTTGATTGTATCCTTGACACACATCAATTTGTGAATGGCAAGACATCTGTATATACCACAGAGATGATGGTGGCTCATGCCGGTAATCCCAGTTATTGACTGATGGAGGCAGGAGGACCAGGAGTTCAAGGCTAGCTTGGAGTATTTAAAAAAAAAAAAAAAAGCATATAGCTGTGATGTTGCCGTACAGTTCTTGGCCTGTGGAATCATAACTGTAGTTTGGCAAATTTTGGCTCATGCTGTCTGTTTTTGTTGCTGTGTTGTTAGACGCTCCCCTGTATGTTATCAATGGCTGCTTCTTCTGACTAACAGCAAGAGCTGGATATTTGCTACAAAGTTATATAACCTCATGACCCCTTCCAGACGACGCTGACTGCACCCCACCTCAGGAACCTTTGCTGCTCTTTGCATTCCCTTCCTAAGGGCAAGTTGTCAGCATCAATGCTGGGACTTGAGAAGTGGGTGGCGTCAGGAGCTCCGATGATGTGCACACTTGATGCACAAGTCTGGAGACATCCAGAGCCTGGCCCAGCATGCTCTTCAGCCATAGAAACCACGGGCTGTTACTGTTGGTAATATGGCTGCAGCCCTCTCTGTGCTTCATAAACACAAAACTGTCTGATTTATGGGGTTTCTTTCTGCATATCTGCAGAGATAGATATAGGTTATTAAAAAGTATTTTCTCTCAGACTTGCCTGTGGTATGGGGCAAGTTTGTTATCTGACCTTAGATGAATCAGATTTCAAGTCCTGATTCTTTTACTTCCCTCATGACCTAACTTTTTAAAGGCTCAAGGTCTTTACCTGTCAAGTGAGAGAACCATCCTGTTAATTTAGATTGTTATGAGGATCAAATAAGACAGTAAAGTACATATTTTAAAGTGGCATAGAGTGCTAGTTCTAATTTCAGGGTGTCATCTTTGTAGGGATGATATTTAGAAAACGGTGCCCAGTCCGGCTTGTTCCGGGGCAGACACCATGTTCCTGCTGCTTTTCGACTCTGACCTGGGCTCTGGCTAGCAAGATGCACAGGCCCTAGCACCCGCAAGATGCCAGCATGGGAGATGGCTCTGCCAATCCACTATGCTGCATCCACAAAGCTTGGCTGAACCCCAGACAATATCAGCCATCCTTTCAGTACTGGGTAGAAATGAGACTCTTAAAGCTTAATGATTATCTAAAGGATTTAAATATTTAGAAATGCTCAATCAACAAGATGTCCACACAATTAGAGTTGTTACCCAATATCTAACTTTTTTTTTTTTTTTTTTTGGTTCCAAGTGGGGTTTATTCAGGAGATAGGACAAAGATGGAGGTGGGGAGGGAGAAGAAGAGGAAGAAGATGGAAAAAGAGGAAGAAGAGCAATATCCAACTTTTTGATAGAAGTCACTACTCAGGACAGCTTTCAACCCTTCCGTGGTTCTCCATGACTGATAGCCTCTTCTTCCCCTCCCCTTCCTCCTTTTCTCCCCTCCCCTTCCTCTCTTTCTCTCCTAGCTCCACCTCCTCTTCTACTGCCTAATCACTGAGCTCCACTGTGAATACAATGTAGCAGAATAAGTATCCTGCTACAAGCTTTACCTCCCCTTTTTTTGTTTGTTTATTTTAAGGACATAGTTTCACTAGGTAGCCCTGGGTGACCTGAAACTTGCTACATTCACTAAGCTATCCTAGAACTCACAGAGAACCACTTGCCTCTGCCTACCAGGGGCCGAGATTAAAGGCATGTGCCACCATGCCCAGAAACTACTCCAGTTTTAGTATATGTGTTGCTCATATTGGCTGAGATGACCAAAGGCCTGCTAGGGGTGGAGCATTTGTTTCCTGCCAGCAGGATCCTGGTGGTCAGGGTGTTTGCATCAGGGGTCAGGACAGCTGTAGTCAGAGTCTGGGAAACCCTGCATTGTGGCTGAGCCTTAATAATTCATAGAGAAATGGCAATGCTTCAGTCTGTCGTTTTTGTTTTGTTTTGTTTTCTTCTCTTTCCTCTCATTTTAACTCATTGTTGTCATTATTATGAGTAGTTTTAATGTGACTCATGTAGGTATACAGTCAGAAATCTGTGCCTGACAGTGTGGTCCAGGAGGTGGCAGAATCCGTTACCATCCTTCTTGTTGCTGAGTAGGTGGTCGTTGGCTACTGCCTTTGGATGCTTGACACTGATCACCCAGAGTGGTGGCTCATTTGTGATTTCTATCTCCCCCCCCCCCCCCCCCCGCTTTATCATGTGTGTTCTGAGTTGTCGTTTTACCTTTATCCTTCGAGCATTCATGATCGGAAACAGAGAATGTTTTAAGAAAAGATTGATTTTTTTCTTTGTATTATGTTTATGCATGTGTGTCTATGTGGGTGTATGTACCTGGATGCAGATGTCTGAGGACATCAAATTGGATTCCTTGGGAGGGGAGGTATAGGAAGTTGTGAGTTGCCTGAGGTAGGTGCTCGGAACTAAACTTTGTTTACTTTTTACAAGAGTTATAATAAGCACTCTTAACTACGGAGTCATCTCTCCAGCACCTAATTATTTTTTGGCTGTGAAATTTTCTTTTTCTAGATGAATCAACAGGACTCATCTATAGAAAGAGGATTGCTATCTGTCAGAATGTGATTCCAGAAATTTTAAGAAAGGTAAATTCATTTCAGAGTTTAATCACAGTGAATATAAAATTGAAGAATTTTAATAGTCATAGAAAAAGAATTTAAAAGTCACACAGCATTTTCTGATATAAAGTGATGTTAGGATTTCTTGCTTCCCCAAATCTCATAGTTTTGTAGGGGAAATATTTCTCTCATACCCACCCAAGTTTTGGCCGATGCTACATGATATACTGTGTGTTCATCTCTGTCCTTCGTGGATGTGGGGAGATTTGATAATTATTTTGTGGGTACTTTTGGCATTTTGAATAGAGTGTTGTCTTTCTAGTCTACCCATGGTTACCAGTGGCTAGCTACAGAAATATTATTAGAAATAATTTTTATTTTTTGTGAAAATTTCGTTCATGTATAGAAATGGTAATTACATGCTTACTTATAATTGTCCAATGGTAAGGACAGTTATAAGTGAGCAGATTGTAAATGTTAGTCTCTTGTTTGGTTAGGAAGGTCACACTTCTGTTTGCAATGCATGGTCAGAAATAATAGCTGTTTCTGAGAGCACAATATTCATAGTGCCCCACACAAGCCTTCTGGTGTGTATTTCTGTACAATAAGGTTGCTGATGCTGGAATCTTCATTATAGAAACTTGTTTTCTCTCTTTGACACCTTTAAGCACTCTGCTGATTCTGTGTTGGACGGAGGTGAGTGGAAACCATCATTTGCATGGCTTGAACCATATGAAGATTTTTCTTGAGGGTCTCACACTGTAGCCCAGGCAGGCCCGGAACTCACTGTGTAGCCCAGGATGCCCTCAGACTGAGAATAATTCTTTTGCCTCAGCCATCTAAGTGCTGAGATTACAGATGTGTGCTGCTATGCCTAGCTACAGAAATATTATTAAAAATAGTTTTTATTTATGCTGAAAATTTCGTACATGTATACAATGTCTTGATCTTATCTACCCCTACTTCCCTCTTTAACTCCCTTCAGACTGCCCAACACATCTCCCTCCAAGCCTCATGTTCCTAACTTCTGTTCTAGTGTTATTATTTTTAAATCATTGAGTCTAAGTGTTGCATATCTGGGTTTGTGGTTATCTACTGAGAGATGGGTACCCCTCTAAAGAAAAGCGACTCTCCTCTAGCAGACATCAGCTGTCAATAACTCATCAGCTAAGCCCTTCCTGCCCATGCTGTCTAGACTGGAATTTCTAACTGGCTCCGTCTTGGGCAGGTCTTATGAAGGAACACAGCTGTTGTGAGTTCATGTATGCAACAGTCATGTCATGTCCATATGATAGCCTCCTACAGCACCCCTCCCCATCCACAGTCTTTCTTTTCTCTCTGACACCTTGTTCCCTGACCCTTGGGGTGATGGGTATAGATGTCCTATGACCAAGTACTCATTGTCACTTATTCTAGCGCTTTGAATAGATATGAGGCTCTTCAGTCACAGTGTATGATTTTTGATGGGGGTCTTTTAAGACATAAGAGGAGAGCATCTGGACAGGCACTTTAAAAGATTCCCCGGAAGAGATTCCCTATGTGATATGGAACACAGCTGGGCACCCGAGTATTAACTTGCAAATTAAATTGCTGTGCTTATACTAGGAAAAATGGCAGCTTCCACCAGTTCCCCATTGTGGGTTAAAACAGTTACTCTCTCAATGGAAAGAAAGCTGGAACTACAGAGAAAATGAACTTCTTTCCACTTGCAGATGGGAAACTGTGTTGCACAGCAAATCATCACTGGCTTTTCTAGAGTTCATAGCTGCCTTTGCCCTATATACGCACTTTGAATCTATTATTTAAAAAGGCATTCAAGTTCGTCTTGTATCTCAATTCTTAAATAATTTAAGGCTCTGACTTGTACAATTCTGCCTTTGTAGCTTTCCTTGTCCTCTCCACCTGGGAAAGCATCGATTTCTAGGGACTGAACAGAGATTACAACGAGGAAAATATTTCGCTTGATACTGCCCTGCATGGGAGCATGTAGGTGGGCGTGATGAGAACCTCTCAACTCAAGGAGGCCTGCCCCAGAGGAGACATGGAGCAGCTGATAATTTGTTTAGTGGCCTCCATCAATCCTGGGCCATTTGCAAGTCCTTCGAAGCATGTAGTGAGTCCACAGTGTGTCTGGATATCGAAGACTGAGGGGTATGCTGAGGTGCCCTCTGTATATCAGGATCACCTGTCCCCTTTGTTATACAAGACTGAGATGGGCTTTAGGCAGAGTCTTCATGTAGCTTGCTCTTCCTAAATTGAGAATACTGTCCTCTCTCTGTTGGGCAGGTGAGTATTTTAAAGGTACCTGATATCCGGCTAGAAGAAGAGTCATGGCTCAGTCTTCCGAAAAGGAACATGGCTATCCGGAGTCACTGCCTCACGTGGACACAGTATGCATCCATGAGGGAAGAGTCTGTCTTCCGGGAAAGTGTGGAAAATCCAAATTGGTAAGATCACGTGTGTGCGCGTCGCGTGCGTGCGTGGTGGGTTGTGTGTGTGTGTGTGTGTGTGTCTGTGTGCGCGCGCGCGCGCGCCCGTGAGTGTGTGTGTTGGAGGAGGAGATCAATACATAAGCATACAATTTCATACTTATGGTCTCTGTTCATTACACATATATTTCATTTTATTTTTAATCACTTAAGTAGATGAGCATATGAAAATATGCTAGTAAAAAATATGATAGAACTCAACTCTTGTCCATGTACCCTCCAAATTCTGGTATTTTCTTACTCTTTCCAAAGGCAATGAATGCCACCAGTTGGTTGGTTATTCATTTGGACCTTTAAAGACAGTCTAGGTTTTCAACAGAGTTTATTTTTTTATTTTTAGGTTTTTTGAGACAGGGTTTCTCTGTGTAGCCCTGACTGTCCTGGAACTCACTCTGTAGACCAGGCTGGCCTCGAACTCAGAAATCCGCCTGCCTCTGCCTCCCAAGTGCTGGGATTAAAGGCGTGCGCCACCACGGCCCGGCTGACCGCCCGGCTTTCAACAGAGTTTAAATAAGGAAAACATTTTGCTTGATGCCAAGCCAAGCAGGTTAATAGACGTGCTTGTACATGAACTCACCTCCCTTGCTTAGTTTGTATATCCTTTTTACACACGTGCTTTTACACCACCTAAGTTTTTGTGTTTATGTTGACTAGACTGCTACTGAGGTTTAGCTATTTGATATACAAAGAGCTAGCTTCTTCCTCTGCAAGTGATTCTACTTGACTACATTTTATTTAGTTCCTGCCTTTGTGGCAGACACTCTGATGGTATCTGGTTTCTCTTTCTTGTAAAGGCGAGTACAATTAATACCCATGAGGTGTATGTCCTCTATATATGACTAATGTGATATGTAAGTGGATTCTCTCAGTGGAATTTTAAAGTGTTATATTTGTTGCAAGATTATCTATAGACAATCGAATTTTCCTTTCCTAGCATTCAGCTCTTTGAGCTTTGACAAATACGTGTCACTACATGATTCCTCATGTCGTTACTGTCCCAGGTCCTGCCTAACCCTGTGGGTCTAGTAAATTCCTTGGAAATGCATGATCTTAAATAATTGAGTTATATGGTGTATGCCTTATACATTAGTTTTAAAGTACTGTGGGCTGGTTTTCAGGACACACCCAATTTGAGTTGTAGGGAATCTTGGATTGAGCTGCTATAATTAGATTACTACAGTCTCTGTGTGTCAAGCAACATCTCTGATCTCACAGTTCTGCAGACTGGGACACTAGCAGATCCTGTGTCTGTGAGGCCAGCCTCTAGCTTTGCAGACATCTGTCTTCTGTTAATCTTGATGGTAGGGAACATGTGCTTTGTTCTCCTTCTCCATGGAACAGATTCCATAGCTGAGTTCGTGGAATCATGTAAATGAATTACTTCCCGAAGGCCTAACGTCCTAACTCCTTCTCACTGTGAGTTAAGGTTTCAGCTGGAGGCAGCTGGGTGTAGGCAGCTTCTCTCTCAGACATGAACTCTTCAGTTCAGTCCCCAGCACACACACACACACACACACACACACACACACACACACACACACTACAATGGAAAGCAATAAGATAAAAATGTTCAACACATTAAATTTGGAGGTACATAGACATATACGGTCTGTAACAGATTCTGGCACATTGTCTTTCTATGTTAATACAAATTTGTACTACATAACAGCACCCAACAGTGTTCATTTCTCTGCAGCATAGCTGAGAATTAATTAATACACATTTAAGTTTTTGGGCTGGAGAAATGGCTCAGCCATTAAAGGCTAGGCTCACAACCAAAAATGTAAGTTTTTATAAGTATAATGGATGAGAAACAATCAGTTCCTTGAAGATAGATTTTAAAAAAATATTTGTATATTTTTATGTGTATTGTGTTTTACCTGCATTATATATGTACACCACATGCATGTCTGCAGAAGCCAGAACTGGAAGTGGGGTTAGAGATGTGTGAGCTGCTGTATGTGTGCTGAGAACGAAACCCAGCCCTTTGCAAGGCAGCCTGTGCTTCTTAACTGCTGAGCCATCTCCCCAGCCCCCTTGTTTTGTTTTGGAGACAAGTGTCTGAGAATTTACTCTAACTTGTCTTAAACTCCTGGGCTCCCACTATCCTCCTGCCTCAGCTTCCCTTGTGTCATCTTTTCAGGTACCCAAAGATAGATTTTGAAACAAAAATAAAACATCACAAGCATAACCTTTATGGTGAATAATGTGATTTCAGGGGAGAGTCTACTGTATTTTATTGTGACTGTTCTGTGTGAAATATTTTTATTATATAGCTACGGTTGTAATGAAAATAGTAAAACCCTCAAATCACTAATTGTCCCTTTGTAACAAAGTTACTAATAGTAACGAATCGTCCCTTTGTAAAAGCCATTCTTAAGTTCCAGCCTTTCTCCAGATCATTCTCTTTTGCAGTTTGGCCATACATCAATGACGAGTAAGGAAGCACCAGAGACAAATTCACTGGTCCATAGGTTTTATTTGCTGATGCCAAAAGCTAACATAGGGCATGGATGGTGAGATTAAAGCTGGGGCCAGAGAGCGGAGCTCTGTTGTTGGTATGCAGATGTAGTAAAAGGATGATATTGTCCGATTCTGGGCATGACTTCATTCTCTTTATTTTAGTATTGGTTTGTGCTACTGCTGTTGTTATTTAGTATTATATTTGGGTGTTGGATAGTCTTAAAAGCTGAACTGAATACTTGTTCAGTTCATGATAGTTAAATTATAATTCTCTCTGATAACTCAAGAAACTTTTTACTTTGTTTTCTTTTTTTTTTTAATGAAAGAATTCTGATTGTGGGAAAATTAGTACATGACGTTGGTGTCTAATATTAATCAGTTCTGGGAAACAAATCACATTAACTAGAGATCATGCTTATTTACATACTGTTTACATATTATTTACATATTAGTCTTGATCTGTTCTTATTTGACTCCTAGATTTCTCAACTTTTAGCAATGACAGTGTTACAACGGAAATCTCTGTGATTGTATATTTTATCATGTATTTAATTTTCTCTGGAGACAGAATCTCATGAAACCAAGGCTGGTCTTCAATTCATTATGTAGCCAAAAAATGACTGTGAACTTCCTGAGTATTAGAATTACAGGCTGATGATGCTACCCACGTGGTGTACGTGGTCCTGGAGATGCGACCCAGGCCTTGGTGTATGCTAGGCAAGCACTCCACCCAATGAGCTACACCTTCAACCTCTTATCTTTGTGATCTAAGAATTTTTTATGACTCAATTCTAGTTGGTAATATGCATATATGTATATATGAGGAGAGAGAGAGAGAGAGAGAGAGAGAGAGAGAGAGAGAGAAGAGATTATGAATGTGTATTGCTGAGGACTTGGGCAAGAAAAGCAGGTGCTCAAGCTAGCAGGTGCTCTACCACTGAGCTGTAGCCTCAGTGTACATAGTTCAAAATACAGAAGCAGGAATTACGTTTATACCTATTTTCCGTTAACCTGCAAGACTCACAAGATTCTGCTCCATGTTTGCGTTCAGTGTCATCTCAGTAGGCCATTTCCCGAAGTGTTCCTGTCCCATTTAAGAGTGATGGGACTAGAAACCTGCTGTTTGACTTCCAGAGCCAGATTTAAGTCTGGGAAAGGTGTGTATTCAGGGCTTCCTGTATTTGGCATAGACAATCGCACATATTTACTGTTGTCTTCTCTGTTGTACAGTGACTGGTGTTCGTAGGTCCAGGATGTCATGTGGAGTGTTTTGGCGAATTTCAGAGTCTCTGGACTCAGACTCCCAGCTGATGTTCTTGCCCTTATGACTTCTCAGGACAAACCAGAAAATATAAAAGTAGATAAAACTACAGAGCAAAATTAAAATTATCTCTTGTGGGAGTGTGCTTTTACTTAGAAAATGGAGAATACTGGTGACCAGTTTTAAATTGTTTTGGAAGAAGAAAAAAAATTGATAGTTTGCTTCCTACAAACCTCCATTCTGAGAGAGATAGGCTTATTAATTTCTTAGCATTTGTGTTTGAACAGCTTCTTCTTTGATTTTAATAATATATTTGATTTAACCTAATACATCCAAAATATCATATCTACATATAATTAGTATAAACAGTTGTTAAGGGCTATTATACAGAAATTCCTAATAAGCTTCTGGCATCTATCGATTAAACTATGCCACTACTGATTTGAAGGCTCAGCACCCATGTGTGGCCTGTGGCTGCCACTCAGACACTGCTGTTTTGACTAAGAAGACAGAATACACTTGTCATCTCTTGCCCTTAGCTTTGCAGCTTCAGAAATAAGGCAGTTTGGCCATGATGCTTATGCATTCTAACCAGTACGTTTGTTAGATTTGAGTTTTTATTTTGTAACAAAACCCTTTTTGATGTACTCATCTTGTGTGCATGTGTGCCCGAGTGCACGTGTGCTTGCTCCATGGCATGTAATTGGAGGTCAGAGGACAACTTGCAGGAGTTAGGTCTCTCTCTCCACTGTGTCTGTCCTGGGGATTTAACTCAGCTTGTCAGGATTGGTGGAATAATTTTACCTGCTGAGACATTGCTCTAGCCCTTTTAAAAATAATAAAAAGAGCCAGGGGGTGGTGGTACATGCCCTTAACACAAACGCTAAGGCAGCCTGGTTTACAGAACTAGTTCCAGGACAGCCTGGACTAGATACAAAGAAACCTTGTCTCGAAAAACTAATATATATATATGTATGTGTATGTGTGTGTGTGTGTATGTGTGTATGTATAAAAGTTTAATTCAGCAACAATTTCATACTTATATAATCATGAATTTTTGTCACTTTCACTCCCCCATTGCTATCTCTCATTCAACGTTCTTTCCTGCTGAAACTATTCTTCCCAATGAGTCCACACTTCTACTTTCATGTTGTGTATGTATGTATGTGTGGTCCATCAAATTAAATTAGAATTGTTTGCATGAGCATGGTCTGGGGGTTACTTACTGGGGGAGAGGGTGGTCAAGCAGTGACTACACCACAGAGGAATGTTAGTTCTTTGTCTGGAAATAATTTTCTGAGAGTAGATCTTCCGGGAGGGGTGAGGCCTTGTGGACCCTCCCCTTCAGTGATGGGATGTTAAGAATCATGGCTGCTATGAGTTGAGTTCTTGAGCGCTCACTCCTGTAGTTTTGAGTGATCTTACTGATTCTTTTTTCCTTTATAATAGACTTTTACTGTACTGTCTAGACCATGATAGATGGATGTGCAGTTGCTTTGGTTTTAATCATTGGTACTTTACCTAATGCAGTTCTGAACATCAGTTGTGTTCTTGAGGGGTTTTGCCTTCTGTTCCACATCCCATAACTATATGTATTTTTGTGGCAAGTTAAAGTATCTGTATCTTCAGGCTCTCCTTCATGGGGCTTTGGTGGAGTTTTTGCTTTGGATGATGTGATGATTCTTTTACACTCAGTATAGCATCTCAGTAGCTCCTATCTGAGCGATTCCACATCCAATACTCCATCCTTGTGTTCTGATGGTATGAGACTTCACATCTGACTTTGAAATGCTCAGCACTGGAGGTTCAGTTTTTATGAAAATTTCAGTGAGACCATTCCTATAACAGAGTACAGTAGACATTGAAAGCACACATGCAATTTTACAAACAGACCAAATTAGTAGGTTGAACAGGCTAGTTTTATAGTTTTATAGAAGCTCCTCAGGTGAATATTACTCATTCTAATAAATAGGTTTGTAACCTTTGAAGTTTTCAGTTTTAGATTTCTTGGCTAAAAGTGCCAAGTTTCAGGTAATTACCTGACAAATCAAGTAGTATGAATTAAGTCTTTCAAGAGGTAATTGTTGGGCAGTTTCTTTGTGCACCCATCTCTTTCTTCTTCAGGAATCGTATTACGTTTGTGTCAGCAGCAGATGTAGTAGTTGGGGGACTTCTGTGAGAATTTAAGGTTGGTACTGCCATCTTTTGATCCATTTCCAGGCTCAAGGTTTCCTGAGGATTAGCATCCGCTGGCTCTACTCTCTTTACTTGACAGTTATTTCAAAGCCTCAGCCCTGATGCTGAGGGGCTTGAGGGTGTTGTTACCTAAAAGCCTGAATAAGTACTACTACTTTTTTCTGCAGATGCAACTCCCTCTGCTCACATTGACCTTGATTTCCAGGACACCAGAGAGTGATCTGACAATTAGCAGAGTGCACTGTTGGTTATGACAAGCTGAGCCCCAAGGTCCCTTCTGCTTAAACTCAGCATCTGGGAGAGCCTTATTTGGGCTCAGGATGATTGACCCCTAAAAGGACCACATTTGCCTTCTGCTGTTTGTGTTCACATAGAGTCTGTTCTGGTTTCCTTACCACTTCCTGCCTTGTGGGGTGTTTTGTCCTGATGTCATGGTTTTCTGTAACCCAGAGTCAAGCACAATGTGTGATGCAGAGAAAATGCTCCTGTCTGTTTGACAAATGAGTGATTGATGTTCATGGGATTCAGGTGGTACATCTAGTCCATACTGGGAGTGGTGGAAGGGACGGAAAAAGGGCTGATACTGGGCAGAGGTCAAGTAGTACTTGGGAAACTCTGGTGGGATTAGGCAGAAGGAGTCTTGTGCAGTGATATGGGGAGCTCTCAATGATGTTCTTGGTTACCTGTGTGCTCTATGCTCTGGAAAAAGTTGACTTGAGCTCTATCACAGAGTGATATGAAGATTTAGTAAGGTTCCAAGTGGGACTGCTCTACTTATGGAGGGTTTAAACATGGAGTGAGTGTGAGTTATTATCACTAATAGTGAGTGAATGTTTCTGATGTTGGGTGGCTCTTAAAAGGAACCATGCTTGAAAACTGGTGATCACTGAGTTGGAAACAATGATGTTTAGCCAAGATAGCATTCTGTGGCACTTACAAGTGAGAGCTTTCGAAATATCTTAGTGGACATCTATTGATTTTTTTTTTTTTTAAATCCTCCATTGGTTTAGAGTTGTGTCTTAGTCCAATGTTTAGAGGAGAATTAAAAAATATAAATATGTTACAGTGAGTCTAGTTTTATAGAGGCTCTGGTGAATCTGCCTAGAAGCTTTGCAAACTTTGATAACCTGCCGTTGTCCTATGGCCTTACTGATAAGCAGATACGGAGCTGGCACCTCTACTTTTTGCAGAGTCCTTGTTAATCTTGTAAAGCGTGACAGGAAATTGATAATCTTATTCTCCAGCAAACAGCAAGCATTTCCCAGTGGAAAAAATTCTTGCTAAAAAGCATAGGAAACTCAGCAGCCTCTTGAATATGTGTGAGAGGAATGGTGGATGAAGGGAAGGGGTGAAAGGGCGACTTCAGTGAGTCTGATGCATGAGAAAATGTTTGCTCTCATCTGCTCTCAGGGACCACACGCCATGAGCACATTTCTTCTTTGTGTGTTAGTTTTGCCTCTATAATAAATGAAATGCTTAGACTATTAAAACAAGCAATGATGTGGTGCAGAACCCAAGATCCCAAGACAATCAAGAGGAACACAGTGACAGTCTCCAGACTCAGATCTACCTCCATTGTCAGGAGGCTCATTGACCCAGAAACTTGATTGTCATCAGAGCTGGGCTATATTTTGTATTTTGTCACGGTGACAACATTCCAGAGGGGAAAAAAAACCCAACTTAATGGAGGCAGCATTTATTTTGTCTCACTTCTTTAGAGATTCCAGTGCATGGCCAGATGGTTCTGTTGCTTTCTATCAAGCTTGTGGCAGGGTTTACATTATTAAGTAAGAAAGGGCATGGCAGAGAAAAGCCACCTGCCTCTCAGCATCCAAGGAGAGGGAGGGAGAGGATGAGCCTGAGCTATACTCTTCAGAGATCCTCATGTTGTATTTCCTCAGTACAGGTCAAGAGATTATTCCAATCATTATTTCAAACTTACCTCAGTCCAATCATTCCCCAAAAGCCCCACCTCTATATGTTGTATCCAGGATGAAGTCTTTCACATATGAGCTTTGTATGGATGTTCCATAATCTAATCATAGGGAGGGGGTGCTGGTTAGTTTTTTTTATTGGCAACTAAAAGAATGGACTTCAGTTGAGAAAATGCTTCCATCAGCTTGGCCGGTAGGTTAAGTCCGTTGGGACATTTTATTGATTATTGATTGATGTGGGAGGGCCCAGCCCACTGTGGGTGGTGTTATCCCCTGAGCAGGTGATTGCTAGATTGCATAAAAAGGCAAGCTGAGCAATTGTGTGTCACCTAGAGCACCTTATACAGATGGCTTTATTTAACTGTGGGACAATTCAAGTAGTAAGTGTTACTCTCATTTTATAGAGGAGTAGAAATGTTAGAGAGAGGTTCAGGGACTTACGTGATAGGGAAGCCAGTTGAGATGAGGATCCAAGAGGATGATTTCAGGAGTGGCCTCATCAATCCCTGTTCTGAAGTGGTGTCTGTCTGTCTGTCTAGTAGGTAACCTGTATGCTTGCGTATGTTAGCTGAAGAGTGTGCACTTGAGAACTCTGTGGATTGTGTGGGTCTCATGATTACAGAAATGGGTTTTGCCAAATAGCATGGGCGAGACCACATGATCTCGCATGGTGGGAGCAAGTCTCAGCTAGGGGTCGCCCTGTAGCAGTGTTAGACTTGGGGATTGTTCAGCGAGTGAGCATGCTGACTGCAATGCCCTGTGTGTCTCCTTTGGGGCATCCCTCTTTCTGTGTGGTTATAGAAGGCCCTAAACTTTGTGATTGGAACTGAGATGTCATCAAATCATGACTCCAGTGGAATATTTTCCCTCCCTTCTAAGGCACTTTAATTAAATTTCCATCATGAAGGTAATTAGACATTAGACAAGATTTGCCATACCTAGCCAGCCAGTAATACAGGCCAGGATCTCATTAAGAGATTCTGCTTTTCTGGAAACTGACCTTTTGAGCTTTCTGAGTCCGTGGGCCTGTGACCTGGGGATTCGTTTTCATCTGTGTTTTCCCTGGACTCTCATTTCCCCAAATTTAGAAGGAAAAATATCTTAAGTAGTCAAAATAGGAGTCTTGGTTGTTTAAACTACTGTTAATTTTCAGTGCTCCTAGATTTGGAATGTGTGCTCTTTTGCATGGTTCTGTTGTGTTGTATGTCAAATTGCCTATATATGGACAAAAATAACTGCTCCTGGCACTGCCTAAGTGAGCCAGTCCATTCACAGATGTTGCCCTGTTGCTGTTGGATGGTCCCTCAGCTGGTGAAGACTGCCCTCTACTGACCTTAGCAGGTGCATAATTTCCTTGACAAAATAATCTACAAATACATCTCTTTTTTTCCACCCTTCTTCCTGCCCTTCCCCTTCCTTCCTAGTACATTTAGTGATTTTGTTACTACATACTAGTTATTATGATTGAAATTGATGTTGTAATGGTGAAAAAAATGAGGTACTGGTAAGACAGTTGATGGCTAGACACTATAGTGATATGTGCACACACACACTTAGAAGCACAATATGTGTGTTCATAACAGCATTATTGATAACACACACAAGTCAGACCTAGGCTACCTGTCAGTGCTAAAAAAGTGGATAAGTAATGTGGCGTGCTTTCAGCAAGTGGTATGCTATGCAGCAATGAAACTGGGCATCCTCCAGCTACACGCAGAGGTGTCTGGTGGGTGTAACTCAGTGTCTGAGCATTCGGGCTTTATCTGTCCCACTTCAGTAAGCAGGCAGGGATGCGACAGCTGATTTTTGGGCAGGGTGAAGTAGAGGAATTCCATTCTAGAGGGAATGACCCTAGTGGGAGGTGGTTGACTCGGAAGTAAAATGAAAAGGTGCTGTGAGAATATCAGGCAGTAGCGGTAAAAGGGGCAGAAAGGCATGGCCTCCTGAGGGTCAGTGGCAATAAACCGAACATAATCAGTGACTGACGAGATGTCCGGAACTGTAACACTTGTGGCTGATGATCTCCCGGACTATCAGTAAGTAGGGGCAGAGAAAAGGGAAGGTTTTGAGATTATGAGTGATGGATCTGCGCCGATCAACCCTTCTGCCCTTGGCTAAGTGTTTCAACATCTCTTTAGTATAGTTTCTCTATATTTATATAGAGAAACTAACTTTCAAAGCATAGCAGCCTCTGGGAATGTGCAGTCTAGTGTATGATGTACACAGTCACCATGGAGAGTTTTGAGTTTGAACAAGAGTGGAAACTGTGTGTGAGTGTGATGCAGCTCTGTCTGGAGGCGGAACAGAGAGGAAGGTGGAAAACCTGAATCGCCATGTGTGTGTCTTGTTATAAATACCACCTACTTCATGTGCAGGCAAGGGAGGAAGAACCAACCTTTCAGAGTGTAGGAGACCCACAAGCTGACTAAATGATGGGCTAGCTCGTGCTAGCTGCACTTTTGCTGAAAATGGTTCTTGGTTGCACAGAACATATTCAAAATGTTTTACTTCTATAGAAATGATAGTCATGGCTTTACTACTAATTTTATATGATTGCCAAAGTAATACCTATCCAGTGTGTAAGATTTATAAACCACAGGAGAGAATAATAAATAAGTAGTAGCTTTAATTCAAATGCTTCAGATTTTGTTAACATTACATCTCAGTCAGTCTGTTTATCTATCCTGTTTTGTTTCTTCTTTTAAAATTTATTTATTGTGTATAGGCATTTCGCTTACATGTTGTCTGTCCACTATGTACACTCATTGCTTATGGAAGTCAGGAGAGAGCATTACAACCTCTGGAACTGGAGTTACAGATGACTATGAGCTGCCATGTAGATGCTGGGGATCGAACTCAGATTTGCAGGAAGAGCTACCAGGGTTCTTAACAACTGAGCCATCTCTTCAGCTCCCTGTTTTGTTTTCTCTTAAAATTTGTGTGTGTGTGTGTGTGTGTGTGTGTGTGTGTCTTAGGGGATGATAGCTCACTAATGCTAGAGGATGTCCTTGGTTGTTGGGTCTCCTCACTTTTTGCCTTGTTTGGGAAAGAATCTCCTATTTGCCACTTCCTACACTGGGGTAGCTGGCTCATGAGCTTTTAGAAGTTTCCTGGGACGCTCCTATCTCCACTTCCCATCTCACCATAAGTGCTTTAGGATTACAGACATGATCTACCACATGTAGCTTTACTTGGGCGCTGGGGATCTGAACTCAGGTCCTCCCACTTGTGTAACTGTTTACCCATTGAGCTATCTCCTCAGTCCTAATTCTTTCCCATTTTTCAATGATCACAAACCAGAAGAAAACAGCTGACGTTAAACTATGCTGCATAACCAGCTGTGCTTTTCAGAGACATTTAAACAGAAGCTCTTCCTGTCAAGAGGCATTTGGGATAGTCTTGTGTCACAAGGAGAAAATGCTCTGGTGCTTTGAGTTATTGAGAAAATGCAGTATTTTCTTCTCTGACAGTCTTAAACTATAGTAGAGTGAACTCTTGTCTTGTGGATGGCAAGGATGTGACCCCCTTTACTGCGTGCTGTTCTCTGACATGTGGTCAAATCTTGAGCATGCTTTTCTGAGAATTCACTTCTCAAACTGGCAGAAAGAAATACTGGTTAGAATATGATCTAAGAGAGACTCTGATTAATCCCTCACCTATACTTGCTTGAGGACTGAAGAGTTCATCTCCCGAAGAGCGGGAGCCTCTTCAGCTTCTCGGTTTTAAATATTGAAATCATTGTAAAAGTCTACACCGACTAATCCAAAATAAAGACAGGAGAGATTAGTGTCACTAGAATGTAGTTTTACATGAACAAAGCGCTCTAAGTAAGCTTAAGTCTGAGAAGCGGCTTAGGTAGAGGTGTGTATGTCCAATTGGGTGGGATGACTGTGTATGTGTGTGTGTGTGAGAGAGAGGGGGGGCAGGAAGAGAAAGGTGGGAGATGAGAGAAAGGGAGGGAGGAGGCCTAAAGTTGTAGATTTTTTCTGTGAGCTTGATCTAAATGTAGGCACTGCTGTTAGATTCAAGGAAGAGTTTATGGGCTGGGGCTGATTCTAAGCAAGGAAGGAACCTGTCATCTTGCTTAAGGCTCCGGATTCTTAGCAGTGGGAGAAAAAAATAGAAAGGACAAGGTCAGACTACCTATATTGACTAAAACCATGTCTTGTTGAGTCTTGTTTCTCAGAATAATTTTTTGTGTGTCTGAGTGCATGTATGTATACACACATGTGTTTATGTGTGTATGTAGATGCATGTGTATATACATACTCACAGGAACATAGGCACAGAAGACTTGGGTCCTTTCTCCTTTCTGTAAGATATAAACAGGTAAGGAGAACTGTACAAAGTAGTCTGCTTGCTAAGATTTTTAGCTAGCTCATTTAACGAATGTGGTTGTACCAATGAGTGTAAGAATTGCCCTGCAAATGGGGCCTAAGGAATTGTCTACAGGTGTCAGTGGTGGCAGCAAAGGTCACTGGTGCTCCAACAACTGTTAATCTGTGTCAGTTACTCTGCTGGGAAGTCTCTTTCCTTGGGATAACATCTCACTCTGGAGCCTGAGGCTCCTTTCAATCTGGCATCTGCCTAGCTTTTCACTTTTATCTTCCATACTATTCAGTTCCAGAGACTCTCACAGGATTGATGAAGCCCATGCCATGTATGGGCATTTTTGGATAATGTGTGTGTGTACTGGTTAGGTATTTATTAATTATTATTATTACTATTATCATTATCATTATTATTAGATCACCTTGACACACACAGGTTAGAGTCATCCGAGAGGGAAAACACAGTTGAGAAGATGCCTCCATCAGACTAGACTGTAAGCAAGTATATGATGCGTCTTCTTGAGTAATGATTGATGTGGGAGGGCCCAACCCATTGCAAGTGGTGACATCCTTGGACTGTCTTGGGTGCTATAAGATAGAAAGCTGAGCAAGCCAGTAAGCAGCATTCCTCCATAGTCTCAGCTTCTTCCTCTTCTTCTTCTTCTTAGATTTATTTGTTAATTTTATGTATATGAGTACACTGTAGCTGTCTTCAGACATACAGAAGAAGGCATCAGATCCTATTGCAGATGGTTGTGAGCCACCATGTGGTTGCTGGGAATTGAACTCAGGATCTCTGGAAGAACAGTCTGTCCTGCCTCCAGATTGAGTTCCTGCCCTGACTTCCTCAGTGGTGAACTGTGATGTGGAAGTATAAACCAAATATATATACCCTTTCCTCCCCACGCTGCTTTTTGGTAATGTTTTTTATTACAGCAATAGCTAGGGTTGTGTCTCCTTAGGTGTTGTCTGAGGCTCCAGATTTGCACCTAGGACCTTATGGGTTTTCTGTCTTGGAAAACTTTGCCTCCATTGGAGGCTGATACTCTCCCATTTCCCCCTTTTTATTTCCTGTTAGAACAGTGAGATCCTGGAAGAGTCTGTAGTTCTCAGTATGATGTGGGAAAGAAAAACCAAGTGGCGACTTAAGAGGACTTGAAGTGAAGGGTGAGCCAAAGTTACTGAGTGCCTTAACTGAAAATGTTTCTTAGTATCACTGGCATTTAAAAAGGAATGTTTTGTGTTTATAAAACCGATATTCAAGGCTGTCGTTTTTGTGTAGTATGTATGTATATGGTGTATGTGTGTGATGCGTATATGTATGTGTAGTCTGTATGTGTGTGTCTGAGGGTATTGACATCTCTGTGTGTGTGTGGAGGCCAGAGGAAGACACTAGGTGTCTTGCTTTATTTCCTTGAGACAGGACTCTCACTGAACTAGGAGCTAGGCTGGCTACCATCAAGTCCCACTGACCCTCTGGTCCACCTGCCATAGCTGGTGGGGTTACAGACAAGTGTGAGTTCTTACACATAGTTTTTAAAAAATGTATATATTTTATTTATTTATTTTATATATATGAGTACACTACAGCTGTCTTTGATACACGAGAAGAGGGCATCAGACCCCATTACAGATGGTTGTGAGCTACCATGTGGTTGCTGGGAATTGAACTCAGGACCTTTGGAAGAGCAATCGGTGCTCCTAACCACTGAGCCATCTCTCTAGCCCTACACATAGTTTTTTAATGTGGGAATTTGAAGTCCACTCCTCATGTTTGCCAGGAAGCACTCTTATCCACTGAGTCCTTTCCATAGCTCTGCGATGTTTTTATGTGTCTGTGTGTGATAATATGCGATATATAGAGCATATAGTAACTGTGAAGTCAGTGGTTTCAACAAATGAATTAGGCCAGGTCAATGATAGCCTAAGTCTCTAGTGAGGATGCATACATTCAGTTTTTGTATAGCTAAGGAATCTTAATTTCATTTCTGGAAGGTAGTTTCGCTGAGTTCTTGGTTTATTTATTTTTTCTTTTGGTGTGTTGACTATATTAACCCAATTCCCTCTGGCCTGCAAAGTTTCGGATGAAAAAAAATAATCCACTGCCAGCCTCCCAGAAGCCCCTTGTATGCGACATGTTACTTTTCTCTTGCTGCTTTCAATATTTTCCCTGTGACCTTTTATATAGGTGATGCATCTGATGTTGATTTCTTCTTCAGACATCTCCTAGTTGGAGTTTGCTGAGATTTTGAATTTGTATGCACATTCCCCCCCCCCCCTTTTTTTTTTAAATCTGGGCATTTTGGGCCAATATTGCTTTATATAATCTCTCTTCTCCATTTTCAATGATTTTCCCTTTAAGACTCCACATGTGTGTGAGTTACATAATGTAATATATAAGTGTAACATGGGCCCAACTGACAACAGCCATATATCTTCAAAGCCGTGACCACACCTCTTCATTTTTATGTCTTCAACAGCCTGTCCTCACGTCCCTTGCTACTGTTGCTTTCTGTTCTTTAAGTGGTTTATCTTGTTGATATTCTCATCTTGTTCATGATTCAATTTCCTGAATTTATTTAGTTGTTTGATGTTTTTTTTTTTGCCTAATTGAACATGTTAAAAATAATTATTTCAAGTAATTCATGTACCTGTTTCTTTAGGGTGAGTTTCTAGAAATTTATTTGGTTCTGTGAATGGGCCATTCCTCTCCCCATTCTCTCTCTCTCTCTCCTCTCTCTCTCTCTCTCTCCTCTCTCTCTCTCTCTCTCTCTCTCTCTGTCTTTCTCCCTCTCTCTCTCTCTGTCTCTCTCTCTCTCTCTCTCTCTCTCTCTGTGTGTGCATGTGATCTTTTAGAGAGATTTGGGTCTATGAAATAACCATCTCTCCCATTTATCATGGGATTTTGGCTTTTTTACAGAGGAACCTCACAAGTCAGCCAAGCAAGAGATTGAGCAGGTCTCTCAAGCTTTTACTGAGTATCTTTTCTGGGACTTTATGTGATTTCACAGATGTAGAAGAATGCTCTATTATTAGGAGCCAGTAGTCTCTTGGAGTACTGCAGGCTCTTAAGGAGGTACCTACCTGCTGTGTTGGCTTTTTTCTCTCAGTGACCATCAAGCCTCCAAGTATGCGGCTTCCCTCCCCTGAGTCATGTCCTCAGGCAATGCTTGCTGAAGCCTGTGTTGAATGAACGTTTATCTCCTTTCCCTTCTGTGGGGGAAACAGGCTTTTGTAGTTTTTCTCCGTTTCTGCTCTGCTGCTAGTTGGGAGGGAGCTGTCAGTGGTTGGTGGCTAATTTGGATGGATTAAGGAACACCTAGGGCAATAGTGAGGCTCAGGGTTTGAGTGTCTGTAAGAGCTTCTCCAGTCTGATTAAGCTAAACTGGGAAAAATCTGCATTGGATGTGGGTGGCACTAACCCTGCACCGAGGTCCTGGACTGGAGAAAAAGAAAGGAAAAGAAGAAAGGCAACTGAGTGCCTGGATGTTTTTTTTCCTCTTGGTTTGTGAATCCACTGAAATGTAGGCAAGTAGCTTCCCAATGGCACGGACCAGAGCTGGCCAGACAACTAGACTTTCCCCACCATTCCCGTTTGTCCTGTGAACCAGGACCTGAAACACCTCTCTTCCCAGCCCATCATGGGTGCTGTGTGCCTGTAACTTAGCCCTTGGGAGCTGGGGACAGGATGATCAGGATGTCAAGGCCAATCCCTAGCATGCAGACTTTGAGGGCAGCCTGGGTTACAGGACACCTGGTCTCATCATCCGTCAATAAACAGTATAACATTTTCCTTCCTCCACTTGCTTGCTTCACGAATTTTGTCACAGCTATTGGAACCTACAGTAAACATAGCAGCCCACTTCTCCCTTTCTTTGGCATGACTATTCTTTGTTCTACTCTCACTTGGGTGTACTCTACTTCTAATTACTTTAAGTAGGTATCACAAAGGTAGTTTTGTTTGTATATTTTTGTCAGATCATTATTTTCGTGGGAGAATAAGAACTGGAGGCCTCCTGTTCTGCCATCTTACATCATTCCCAAGTGTAATCCAAATTTCTGTTTTATGAGATGGGGGTAATGTATATTGGTAGAACTTTGGTAATTAACTGATAGAAATGCTAACATATCTGTTCTCTGTCACCTCTGCAATAGGGATTCAATAGCTATTGCAGACTTCTGGCTTTGCAGTCTCTGTGCTTGTCTGTCTCTCTTTAGCAACGGTTGCTAGCATTTAGCAAATGCTTAGCACATGTCCGTCATTCTTCATATCCCTGTTATATGCATAAACTCTTTTGTTATAATAGTTGTAAATAGGCAATGCTGGGATTTACATATGAGAAAATTGGTTATAGAAAGTAGATATTTTATTCAAGGTCAGAAGCTGAAACTGGTCTCAGATTCAATTTTTAAAGAGGCATTTCCATTTTAACTACAGTTATTGTTATGGAGAAAGTTTTGTTAGTCATATGTGAAAGGAGCTCTGGTTCTGATTGCCATGAAAAATAAATGTTTGGATGTTATGTTCACTGAACTGCAGTCCCCTCAACTGCAAACCGAGTGACCGTTCCAGCTGGGCATCCTGGTGCACTGCTTTAGTTCTAGCACTTGGAAGGCAGAGGCAGGTGGATCTCTGAGTTCAAGCCAGCTGGTCTACAGATTTCCAGGACTGCCAGAGCTATGTAGTGAGAGTCTGTCTTGAGAAAAACATCACTCTTCCTCCAAAGAGTGATTGTTTCTTTTTAAACTGTTTTTGTTTTGAATTTTATACATGAATTCAATGCATTTTAATCATATCTACATTCTTCCCAACTCCTTGAGTCCCCCCCCCCCCGTCCCTTTCAACTTCATATTCTCTTCATCTGTAATTATAAATGGTCTTTCTCTCTCTCCTCCTCTCCCTCCCTCCCTCTCTCCCTCCCTCCCCCTCCCCAGTCCAATTAATGTTGTCTGTATGCACATGGGTGTATGGCTGACCATTTAGGCATGGCCATCCTATCAGGGGCTTGTCTGTGAAGAAAATTTGAGTCTTCCTCAGAAACTGTGGATTGCCTCTAGTTGGTAACTAGGGGTGACCCTTTTGAACCCTCATTGCATCCATGCTGGCATGCTGACTGGTGTGGTCTTGCTCAGGTTTTGTGCAGGCAGCCTTAGCTGTTGAGGGTCCATGAGTGCAACATCTTTGTCATATCCAGAAGACATAAGTCCTCTCTGTTCTCTGGCTCTGATAATCTTTCTGTTCCCCTTCTCAGATGTTCCAGGGGTCCTGTTACAGACCATTTACAGAAGGGAACTCCACAGGCACTAGGTCTCTGCACTTGGGTTAGTTGAGGTTCTTTGCAAACAGTGTTCATCTGCTGCAAAAAAAGTAGATAAGGGAGGCACTAATCTATGCGCATGAGAATTTAGTGTTTGGAAAGCACTGGAAACTCTATCAGTTGAGCAAAAATGATTGTGGTAGCTTCTTGAAGAGGCATTTTGCTGGGTGAAACAAATATTCTCTAATTCAAATGATTATTGTTTATACTGAATAAACAGTATATAGTTAACTCAACCTCAAATAGAATATTTTGTTGTAACAAGTAATTACTCAATTATTATGAATATTATTTTGTGTTAATTATAAATGGTAATTATGCTGCTGAAGGTATCCATAATTTGCATTTACATATTCAAATGCAAAGTAACATGAAAGATGAATTTTTCGACAATTACATGGAAAAACTGGATTGTGTCGTATTTATGCCCATCACTTTTCCTTTTCCCCTCTCCCAAGCTAGTTAACTCTTCTTAACTAGTCTTCCCTCCTAGGCTCATAGCTTGCTTTATTTTACTTTATTCATATGCATATTTTATACACAAATAAAAATTCATGGAGATGAATTTTGTCTTTTTTTTTTTTTTTTTTTCTTCAGGACAGAGTTCATTCAAACAGGCAGAATTTCAATCACAGGGGCTGGATTTCTCAACTATATTTTGGAAACTTTTGCTAGTACATTCTTAAGACAAGGAGCCCAAAAGGTAAGCTTGTTTCTACTTTGAACTAACATTAGTTTTAAGAAGACATGGAGGTTTCAGTTGGGTATTGACTAAGTAAGACATAGTAGATGAATGTCACGAACAGATATGATAAAAAATAGGGGAGTTAATGGATACACATATCCCCAGAATTTCTCTTAATAATTGTTATTTAATTCAAGAGTTTACCCTTCTCCTTTGAGCCCAGGCTGAACCAGTCTGAATATGTTCTAAGGAGTGCTGCACATGGCTGCTGAGCTTGGTAATGTGTTCTTGGCCTAGTTGAGGGGTTTCTGTCATGGATCCAGACTGGTTTAGCCTAGGCTAGAAAGGAGGAGCTGAAATCCTGAAATCCTAGGTTGTCACTTTAACTCACTGAAACATTGTTGTGCTTGTTTTCTGCTAGATTACAATATGTGCATTTGTTTAAAAAAAAATAGAAAGAAAGAAAGGAAAATATAACACCTCTATCCTCCTATCTGGAAAACTGCTACCTCAAAATAATGCCCCTGGTGAGAAAATTAATTTTATCGCTGTATTGCTGACTGAGTTGACTCCTTGCTCATCTATTAAATCTCATATTAGAAAAGCCATAGTAATAATTAAATATAATTGTTTTGCACATAAGTCTATTCATCAAAAAGAAGGGATCCCTTTTGGGAGAGATAATATTTAAAAGTTGAGTTGAGACTTCTTATTAAATTGGCTGCACATAGACATTCATGGGAAAAAAATCCTTTTTGGTAGTTCATATGAAAGCAGATAGGAGGCTGTGTGCTTCTGGGGGCTTATGGCATGCTACACAGTGTCATCCCATTCACCCCACTCACTTGTATGTATCTGGCCTGTCTTCAGTCTGAGCCTGCTAATACAAGTTAATCATGTCTTGATGCCCATTTTATTGGTGAAAGACAGGATGTCCCATATGGTCCTTCCATCTCGCCTATTTTCTTTCTTCATACGGGGAAAGGATCTGCATGGTGCTAGGAACGTGTAAAATGTGGTAAATGGATTTATCTTGTCACAGGACTAGTAGAATTGGGGCTCTAGACTCACATCCCATGTTTCAGTGGCAAGTGTATAATCGGAAGCCCCAGGCAGACTTGCCTTACCTTCTCGGGACAATTAACTTCACAGGGATGCCTGTGCTGGGGCAGACTTGGTGGGGCCTATGCTTCCTTTTTTTTTTTTTTTGGTTCCAAAAGGGTTTATTATCATGGCAGATGGTGGATGGATCTGGATGTACCCCCCCAAACTCAGGGCAGACCTGAGTTAAGTAGGGAGGGAGAAAGGGGGAGGTTCTGGGGGCATGCTTAATTGGCTCCACCCTCTGACCTTCATTAGTATGTAAATCTCTAGGGCCTGAGGCCTGTAGTTACACCCTCTATCTGTGCACTTTGGGAGGGGCTGTAATGGCCTACGTGACTGAACAATGTAGGTCTATGGAGATTAGACTGCTTTTCAGGACCCTGAGTTCTGGGGCATGGCCAAACTCCTGCCGTTTCTCCCTTGGAGTCTCGGGGTTCTAGGCCCATGCCCAGCCAAGAACCAGGATACCCTTATGCAGTCCCACATCTCCTCCCCTTTACTTTTTTAAAAAAGGGGGGTCACTGTGTCATCTGTGGTAAAAATTTTGCATGGGGAAGTTAAAAGAAAGCACTATTTAGGCCAGAGGGGTTAGCACAATTAAGTCACAGGGTAAGGGAATTGAGGGTGGGGGTTGGGAAGGAAGAGGAGTTGAGGGTGGGGGTTGGGAAGGCAAAGGATCACTGAATCAATTGAATACAGGTGATACAGTTTGAGGGTAATAACATCTGACTAATCTAGATAGATATTAAGTTTTCCTCACTGACATGTAACTTTAGCTATTTGACTGTGGCAAAAGAGTTCATCTGTAGCTGGAAGGTCTGGATCTGTCTTCTGTAGGATTTAGCTTTGGAGTCTTCAGTTAAGCAATGTGGCTGGAAGAAGACAGCTTGGCCTCCTAGGCAGGTTCCAGGAGGTGGCGTTGTGTCTGGATCTCAGCATGTCTCTGGAGTCTGCAGTCTGAGCCTCGAGAAGGACTCTCTCACTCAAGGAAAAGAGTCTTAGAATGAGGATCGCAGCAGGCACTGTGGCCTTAAAGACAGTTGTTAGCTATGAAGGAGCCCTCTCTGTGGAGCTGGGGGATGGGCAGAGTGGAGGCTAGGGAGTGGCCACCATCTTGCCCTTGAGCTGGAGAACACATGGAGGAGAGAGAGAGAGAGAGAGAGAGAGAGAGAGAGAGAGAGAGAGACCTAGTCTTTTTAGCCAGGCAGGAGTTAGCAATAGCTAAGAGTCATAGAGAAGATGCTGGCCAGAAACACGTGGAGAGAGAAAGAGAGAGGAGGGGGGACAGAGAGAGACCTGCCTAGTCTTGTGAACTAGGCTGGAGTTACTCAAGGTTCGTGGAGAGGTTCTTGGCAGGCACCAGCAGGGGGTACTCTTGGAGCTGGCTTTGCCCACATCCTTTACCACCTGTAGGGAATGATGTAGGCCCACGCATGGGCAGTCACAGGCATGAGTCTCTGTTGAGTTGTGGGTCCGTGTGTCTGCTATGACACAGTAGGCTGGGATTGTAGTTCAGCATGGCAGGAGAGCATGGGATCGTGGCTGAGTTTATTCCATGCAACACCAGACAAGTGTGGCAGGGCCCTGCCCGGCATGGGGAATTCTCACTCAGTCTGGTTCTGTAGGGGTGCAGAGGTCTTGGATTGGGGATCCCCCGCCAAAGTTAGTCGGGGACCTACTGGTCTCAAGGCCGTGGGCTCTCAGACCGCTGAGAGGCCTCGGAAGGACTGAGACTGGGGGCATGTGGGCGCACGACCGGCCAACCCGCAGCCGAGAGAAACAAGAAGGGGAGGGAAGAAAGAGGCCATGGCAGAACCCCTCAGGAAGACTCGGCAACCTGGGGGCCTATGCTTCTTGTGTATGTTAGGATTCTTTGGTTGCAAGTAACAAAACACACTTTAGGTTGGACATTGGAATGGTGCAAGGTGCAAGGGTGCTGAAACTGGCTGATGGCTTCTGGAAGGGCTTCCCCAAGGTGGGAGCTTCTGAATCCTTTTGTAGGATTCTTTCTCCAACCCAGTCTACCCCTGTCTATAGAGATTCTTGTGTGCTTCTGGTTCTTTTTCCTGCAGCCTGGTTCTCTCTGTTTAGTGGGATGTGGATCTCCACTGTCCAGGTATTATGTCGAATGGAGTTCTAGCTGATGAATAGACTGACTGCATCTATCTATCTATCTATCTATCTATCTATCTCTATCCATCCATCTATCATCTATCTATTTGTATCTATTTCTGTATCTATCATCTATGTCTATGTATTTATCTATCATCTTTGTTCATTCATTCATTTGTTCCTTCCTCCTTCCTTCTTTCCTTCCTTTTCTTTTCATCAGAAAAATGACTATCCATTTATTTCTTCCTTTTCTAATGTCTCTGGAAGGAGAGAGCCTTATTTTAAGCAGACCAAACAGGACTAGGAGACTGAGTGGCAGGTATAAAACCTTCTTTGCCATGACCATGGGGATCAGGGCTGAGGTCTCTTCTCAGAAAATATTCCCTAAGCATTTTTGTTACTAGCATGTTCTCATGGTAGACTCTATACTCTGTTCCCTAATGGGGGGGGGGGAGAGAGAGAGAGAGAGAGAGAGAGAGAGAGAGAGAGAGAGCTCTGTCCCCACCTCCCTTTCTCTTTCTCTCCTTCTCACCTTCTATCTCCCACCCCCACCCCTGCATGCTATACATGTCAGAAGATGATGTTAGATGTCTTACTCTGTCTCTCACTGAACCTGAAGCTAGCCTGGTGGTCAGTAAGACCCAGCCATCCTCCTGTCTTCCACCTACCTACTGAGTTTGAGTTGCAAGTGTGTGTTTGTGTGTGTGTTCAGCTTTTTATGTGGGTGCTGATATCTGAACCCAGGTCCTCATGCTTGCAGGAGAATGTTGTTACCCAGTGAACCATCTCCTTAGCCACAGCTTTATTAATCTTGATCCTGATTCTTCCATAACCTGTGATACCTTGGACAGCGCCTGGGACATGTATGTGCAAATAGATAGACCGGAAATGGAATGCAATGGAATGCACAGTGAGGTGCCTTGTTAGCATCTCATGAATATTCACCGGATCAAAACCAACAAAACCAAGTCATTCTAACATTTTAACCCTTTATAAAATAAAGGAACCCTTTATTTTTTGTTATGTTCAGAAGTAAGGAGAATATATCTAACTCCACCAGCTTCTCTAACTTTGCCTTCTGAAAAGGCTGAGTTTAATTAGCTTTTTGGTTTTAAGAAGGCATTCATGCTTAAGTGTCTTTTATCTCATGCCCACGTGCTGATGTTTCTGGGGCCAGCCTGTCCTCCTGGTAAACCTTAGAGCTGCACCAGCATAACTGGTTTCTGCCTACATGCCTGTGCCAGGGTCTTAGGTACCTGTACTTTCCCTTTTGAACTTTGTCCTTGAAGCTGTTTATCAGAGGTAACTGCAGGAGCTGATAGCTTTTTTTTTTTTTCCCCTATTAAAAGCAAAACTAGACACTCAAACTTTCTATGTCTGTAAGTTAATGTCAGGCTGTTGATGTGGAGTTGTAGGCCGAGGTCACTTGTGTTTCGGAGCCTCTGGAGGCTTATTCAATTGCATTTTTTTCTCCTTTCCCTTCGATATCTAGTGCAGTTTGTAACTTGGGCCCCTTTCTGGCACACATGCTGGATTTCACACATGAGTCAGAAGCTGCTCTCCTCTTGGGTTAGATAGGGTGGTTATCAGAGTTATTGATTTCCTTAAATTGCCCAGCTCCAGGTTTGCCCCTGCAATGGGAGTGTTTGCAGTCTCCCATTGCTTTTGTGACCCAGCAGAAATCCCTTTGCCCAAATGTTTCCTAGAGATACGAGTTTAAAATGTGAGGGTTTTTAAGTTGAAGTCACGCATAAACACATGTTCTCTTTGTTTTTAAGGGTGAAAAGCATCACATCACATACTCTCTTCTTGTTATGTGTCCCTCTCCCAACACATGTGACCATGGATAGTGCACAGAACTAGATTTGAAGCCTTTTTCAACTCCACAAGCATCTTTTGATGACCATTGTGTGCTGGGCATTGGAGTGCTGGAGATACATTGAAGTGAGATAAATTTACAGGATGTGGACTGTGCTTTGTGCAGTTTTAGTTTGGTGGCTTGTCGCTGAGGGTGAAAAGCATGACAGACAGGGACTAAATAGCTGCTAGTGTCAGGAATGGGTGGCACAGAACCTGGTGCTCAGTGCTCAGTACTCTGAGAGTTGTAGATGGCAAGCCCCATGCTTATTGTGCATTGCCTTATCCACTTCTTTGAGGAATTAGTGACATAGGAATAGAGGTTCTTTTTTATTTGCATAGGGAAGGTCTCAAGTGACAGAATGATTTTCTCAAAATCACAAAATCAGAAAGTAGGGCAATTGGAATGCAATCCAAAAGTTGTCTGAGCCCAGAATGTGCTCCTGGTTTCGAACTTTGGTCCCATCTATGATCTCCACACTTAAACCTTGTGTGTGTTGTGTGTGTGTGTGTGTGTGTGTGTGTGTGTGGTGGGCCCGAAGCATGTGCTTAGAATAGTCAACAAGGCTTATGTGCATAGTGAGGAAGAAAAGATGCAGGGAGAGGGAGGCTGGTTATGATGGAGAAACTTGGACAGGGAAGGAGAACGGGGCTGCTGGTCACTTGTATAGTGTTAGAAGCAGGTATCCTTCGTTTAGTCAGTAAAGAGCCTGCCTGGCACAAAAAGCTTGAAGACTTGATGTCATCCCCTAGAACTCCTGTTAAAAAGCTGGGCTTCTAATCCCAGTGCTGAGGAGGCAAAGAAAGGTAGATCCCTGGGACCTTCTGGCAAGACAACCTAGTCTACCCAGGAAGCTCCAGGCCAGTGAGAAACCTCATCTTAAAACACAAGGTGGACAACTCCAGAGGAGCAACATTGAGAGTTCATCTCTTCCTTCACATGTACATACATTTGCATACACACTTGCACAAACATTACATACCACACACACACAGATGCACAGACAGACAGACAGACAGAAATACACACTCAGACACAAACAGAAAAACACAGATGCACAGACACAGAAAGACAAAGACATACACAGACATAAAGACTGACACACACACAGAGAGACAGAAAGACAAACAGATATAGACACACAGAAACACAGACAGACAGACAGACAGACACACACACACACACGATCTTTGAGCTTTTCACTCAAACTTATTTGTGTGTGACTTTCTTCTCTTTAAAGGGTTTTAGGTCATTAGTTGCCCATATATAGAAATACTGTCATTTTTGTGTATTAATTTTGTATTCTAAAACTTTACTGAGTTTATTATTGTTATTCTCACATCTTTTGGGAGCAAATATTTTAAGGTGGTAAGATCATGCTATCAACAAATATGTGCATTTCTTTCCTTCCTTTCCTACTGAAATGCCGTTATTGCCTCCTCTTGTCTAACTTTAGTAGTATGTTAGTACTGTCTAGACTTTAGTAGTGTGTTAACTACAAGTGGTGAGGACAGTCCATTTTTATTTCCTCACACAGCTTTATGCATAGCACCTATAAACTTTCCATTACTGTGTATCTTTCTCAAGCCTGTGCTGAAGGGAATCCATAAACACTAAGATCTCAGCCAGTGAGCACTGGAGAGTGAGTCATATGACATGCTCATCAATTCGGGGAGGGGCATCACATAGATGTGTAATAGAACCTGAGCCCAGCCCCTTGGTACACAGAGTCAGAGAGATAGTAGGTAAATGCTGTTTTAATCTGCAAAGTTGGGGTAATTTGTTACTCAGCAATAAATAACCAATAGAGTGAGTGGGTTTGAAAAAAAAATCATGTAATCAGAATCACTCTGCAGACCAAGTTGGCCTGGAACTCACAGAAATTTGCCTGCCTTTGCCTCTTGATTGCTGGGATCAAATATATGTGTGATCACACAAAGCCTAGCCAGGGCTTTTCAAATATTCTTTGGACAACATATATTAGACCAAATTTTCTTTTATAGGAGGGAATTATATTCTGCATTGTAAAAAAGGAATCTTAAAAAATCCAAAGTAATAACCACACCCCCTAAACTGACATGTCCAGATTTTTTAGATATAGTGTCAGACCTTGAAAGTCATTTTCAAGTGGTTTGACTTGCCCACAATTGTTTCTGTAACAAATATTTCACACGCTGTTGCATGCCATCTCTGCTTCAGCCTTCTGATCAGCGTGATAAAAATACCCGTGGTACAAATAATGGGACCTTCTACAAGAGTGGCTGAAATAACAAATTATTTTATCACACATTGAAAAATATATTTCACAAACTTAAAGAAAGAGCACGTCTGTGTGATTGTATAATGAGAACTCTGCATTCCGAGGCATTTGTAGCTGTCCCTAGCCACAGAGACAAGCTGGCTAAAAAAAGAACACTCTTATGACAAGATTGTTATCACTGTATTATCTTCCAAGCCTTCACAGAGAAGAGAAAAGTGAATTCTGGCCCCAAAAGAAAGCAAGTGGGAGCAGCTCACCAAAAAGCTATGATGTAGATTTTGCCTTTTTGGAAGTGGGGGTGGGGTGAGGGTGTGTGACTGGCGGTAACGCCTCTTGACTTGGAGTGATGGAAGCAAAGCTTCCCAGGATCTCGTTCATTGTGGTGTAAAATGCCCTTGGGATGGTGTTAACAAGAGGAAAGAACTGGCTTTGGAAGTAAAAATGTCTTGTCTGTATGGAAATTAGAAGTGTAATAAGAGTATGCACACAGACCCTCAGTTTGTCTGTGGTATCAGAGTCTCATAATAAGGAGAGCAGTTACAAGAAAGTAGAGTCAGGCAGTCTTCTGAACCAGTGGTCTGGTGTAGGACTATCTGATCCTGAATGGTTTCAATTGAGATATATACCCTCCATGATCAGGCAAGGATGGGAAAATCTCTAGAATTTTGAGTTGATCCCTATGTCTCAAGTCCAGAATTTTGACCTGATCCCTGTATCTCAAGCCCCATTCATGGCGTTAATGAGAGTCTATCTCTAATGTGCACGTTGGTAGTTAATAAGGCACCCATTTCACCTGTGCAAACTCAGTTACCATTCCTTGTGCTAATGTTCTTTCAAGGATAATTATAATAGAAATTTCTAAAGTAAGGTTGCTGATTAGAACAGTCACTATGACCCCTGGAGCGTGAAGCCCCACGAGGGCAGTGGGTGCCCCTGGCATATAACAGGACATAACATATACAGGCCGTGTTATTACAGTGTGTATACTCAAGTGTTTTGGAGCAAATCATATACCATAATAGCGAGATCAAACCCCTGAACTAAAGAGTGTGTCTTTAAAGAGCTAGTAATTACTAGTATTAAAAGATATTTTCTGATGAAAAGTGTATTTACAGATAAATAGCTCTGTGTGTATGTGTGAGAGAGTCTGTGTGTTTGTGAGAGTATGTGTGTACGAAGATAATACATGCACATGTGTATGTACACGTGTGGAAGACAGAGGACAACCTTGTATCACACTTCAGATACCACTCACCTTGTTTTCTGACACCCACCTGTCGCTGGGACCTGGAGCTCTCTGGGCAGGCTAGGCTGGCAAGCTAGTGAACGGCAGGGCTATCCACCTGTCTGTGCCTCCCTGGCACTAGGATTACAAGTGTATACCTATGTCTTGCTTACTTCTATTCTGAGATTGACTTCTGGTCTTCATGCCGGCAAGACAATTATTTTACCAAGAGAGTTACCGTGCTAGCCAGCTCTGTAAACAGTCTCTTAAGTACTTACTTGAGTATGATTTTGGTTGTTATTTTTTTTTTTTGTGACAAGAATCTCTCTATTGTAGTATCCTTGGCTGGCCTGGAACTTGCTATATAGCCTAGTGGGCCTGAAATTCATAATCTTCTTGACTTAGCTTCCAAGTTCAGGTTACAGGTGTGGGCCACCATAGCCCATCTAGATGAGATTTTAGTTGCCTTTGGAAATGTCTTGACAGTTAATTGAGCTTGGCTGTAGATGCTGTTTGCTTTCCCCTTTTGCTTCATTATTGCCTTGGGTCCAAGAACCCTGACTAGAGGACAACAAAGGAATGAAAAAACTTACACATGGATGCAGAGATGCTGGGATCAGGTGGTCTGGGCTCTCTGATGGAGAAATCACAACACCCTGGGAACTCAGAGTATTTATTACATACAGTTGAACAGGGAGGGAGGTGGCATTATTACATACAGATAAACAAGGAGGCAGGGTTGTCATATGCAGCTGAACGAGGAGGAGGAGGATCTGTAGGAGCAGTTTCTGTAGAGGAGCTGTCTCCAGGTTATAAACATTCAGAAGGAGAATGCTGTGGTGAACATTTTCTGCACACATTGTCAGCATTAGCACTCAGTCCCAAGCAAGGCTTTGCTGTCCCTCTGAACCTCACCCAGGGGAGGCTTTGCCATTCCTATGGATCTGGATCTTTGTTATGGCTGTGCCAGGTCAGATACTACTTGTTTACTCAGGACTTCATTGGTTCCCTACATCCCTTCTTGTGTGTGTGTGTGTGTGTGTGTGTGTGTGTGTGTGTGTGTGTGTGTGCTTTTGAAGATCAAATTTATGGCCTTGCACATGCTCAGTATACAAGCACTCTTTCAGTGAGCTATGTCTCCAGCCTTGGATAAGATTTTAGATATACAATGGTAAAGGAGACGTTTGTGGATTTTTTTTTTTTTGTGCGTGTGTGTGTGTTTATCATTTTTAAAAATTATCAGTATTTGATCTAAGTACAGTGAAGTATAAATTATAATTATCATAATATATCCCTCTTTAGCATGTTGCTGTAGCTCTTTCTGTGTGTCTCTGATTGCATACGTATAGATCAATGGTTTTTATTTTTTAAAAAGATGGAATTATTCAGCCCAATGTTTTCACTTATGGACATATTTTAACAGTTTTTCTTTGTCATTACATATTTTTTGGTTGTTGTTGTTCTTTGATTTTGTAGATAAGTTTTTACAAATAGCCTAAGCTGCCATGAAGGCCTTACTTAGCTCATGCTGGTGTCGAACTTTAGCTCTCCTGCCATTGCCTCCCGAGCACTGGGTTAGAGGTGTGCACAGGTAACTTAGACAGTGCACACGCTTCGAAAGTTTAACAGTTTATATGATATCCTCTTTGTGTAATAGCTTTTATTATCAATTTCTATTTTTTCCACTACTGGAAATAGTATTGGGTCAAATCCCTAAATGTAAATACGTCTGTACATTTCTGATTACTTCTTGGGTTAAGACCTTCCATGTGTATCAGCAAGTTCCTTTCTAAAATAATTCTGCCAGTTTACAGCCTCTTTACCAATTCTGTTTTGGCCGTCAATGGTTTTCTTGTGAGTTGAATGAATGACTTGACATCTTAGAATTGTCAAAGGGCTGATTATTTTTAGCTCATTGAATTGTGAAGCTGATGCAAAATTACCAGCTCGGTGCCTCCGATTATCTACTCTGGAAATGATAAGTTACTGATTCTGCTGTTGGCACATCATTTGGCCTCAGTGCCCGTCTGGGCTTTTTGTGTTGTGTGATGTGGATATGGATGTTCTGTGAATGATGAGTTCCTTCACTGAGAACTTTGTGTCCTATACATACACTCTTAAAAAAATGAACATTTTAAAGTCAGTGTCCCCAAGAGAGAGGAACAGAGAAAGAAGTGTCACTGCACAACATAAGTAAAAGTTACTGGCACAAGAAGAGGGTTTCTCTGTGTATCCCAGGTTGTCCTGGAACTCACTGTGTAGACCAGGCTGGCCTTGAACCCAGAGATCCATCTGCCTCATGCCTCCTGAGTGCTGGGGTTAACGACTGATAATGCTCTTTAATTCCATTCTTGAGAGCTTAAATCAGGAGATACAGGTGAGTTAATTCATTTGATGCCATGAAATGGCTACTTCATTTTTTTTTTTTATCCATTTATTTTATTTCATTCCATCATAGCTTCTCTCTCTCCCCTCTTTCCAGTTTTAACCTTACAAGTGCTTCTCCCCATTACCCCCTCCCTTCTCAGAGAAGGAAGCTCTCCTCAGGTACTACCCCACCCTAGGGCATCTAGTTACAGCAGGACTGGGCACATCCTCTCCCACTGAGACCCAACCAGGCTGTCTAGGTAGGGGGAAAGGGATCCACTGGCAGGGAACAGAGACCAAGAGAGCCCCTGCTCCACTTGTTAGGAGATCCACATGAAGACCAAGCTGCACATTTGCTACAAATGTGTAGGGTGTCTAAGTCCAGGCCTGTATGCTCCAGGCTCTGTGAGCCCTCATAGTCCCAGGTTAGTTGACTCTGTGGATTTTCTTATGGTGTCCTTGATCCCCTGATTTGCTCAGGTCTATCCCCTACTCTTCTACAAGACTCCCCATACTCTGCCTGGTGTTTGGCTGTGGGTCTCTGCATCTGCCTCCATCCATTGCTGGATGAAGCCTCTCAGGAGACAGTTTTGCTAGGTTCCTGTCTGCAAGCATAGCAGAGTATCATTAATAGTGTCAGGAGTTGGCTCCCTCACATAGGATGGGTCTCAAGTTGGGACAATTATTGGTTGGCTGTTACCTCAGTTTGTGCTCCATCTTTATCCCCACACATCTTGTAGGCAAGACAAATTTTGGGTTGCAGGTTTTCTGGTGGATTGATATTCTCCTCCCTCCTGGGATTCCTGCCTGTGTACAGAAGATAGCCACTTCAGTATCTGTATCCCTCTCTGGTAGGAATGTCATCTAAGGTCAAAACTATAAACTCCTCATATCTTCTTCCATCCCAGGCCTCCAGCTAGTCACCAGAGATGATTCTCTCCCCTGCTGATTTCCATTTTTACTTCCAGGCCTCTCTTGCCCCACCACCTCCCACACCTGATCATCATCCCTGTTCTCCTCCTCACCTCCTTTCCTACTCAGGCCACTCTCTCCATCCACCTCTGATGACTATTTAATTTCCCCTTCTGAGTGAGATTTGATCATTCTCCCTTGGGACCTCCTTATTACCCAGTTTCTTTGGGTCTGTAGATTGTAGCATGGTTGTCCTTGAACTGATTAGTACACGAGACAACTTCCTGAGCATAATAGCAACGGCTTAGGCTTTAAGATCAACAACTAATAAATAGGACCTCATGAAACTGAAAAGCTTTTGTAAGACAAAGGACACTGCCAATAGGACAGAATGGCCCCTACATATTAGGAAAAGATCTTCACAAACCCTACATCCGATAGAGGGCTAATATCCAAATTTTATAAATAAAAATTAGACACAAATTAGACGCAAAAAGTTAGACACCAAGAAATCAAATAACCCAATTTAAAAATGGGGTACAGAGCTAAACAGAATTCTCAGTAGAGGAATCTCAAATGGCCAAGAAGCACTTAAAGAAATGTTTAATGATCTTAGTTATCAGGGAAATGCACGTCACAACGAACCTGAGGTTCTGTCTACCCATCAAAATGGCTAAGATCAAAAACTGAAGTGATAGTACATGCTGGTGAGAATGTGGAACAAGGGGAACACTCCTCCATTGCTGGTAGTGCAAACTTGTACAACCACCTTGGAAATCAATTTGGTGGTTTGTCAGAACATTGGGAATAGTTGTACCTCAAGACCCAGCTATATCACTCCTGGGCATATACCGAAAATATGCTCCACCATACCGTAACAAGGGTACTTGCTCCACTATGTTCATAGCAGCTTTATTTGTAATAACCAGAAACTGGAAATAATCTAGATGTCCCTCAACTGAAGAATGGGTAAAAAAAATGGGTACATCTACACAATTGGAATACTATTTAGCTATCGAAAACCAAAGACATCATGCATCTTGCAGGCAAATGGATAGAACTTGAGAATATCATCCTGACTGAGGTAGAAAGACACATATGGTATGTACTCACTTATAAGTGGATATTAGTTATAAAGGATGCTACTTCTTAACAATTTACTTCCAGATAGGTCTGTCTTCTTTCATGGCCCTTCCCTATCAGTTCTGCTCACTCTGTTGCCACTAGAGTCTTAGTCTATTGAAGCACAGCCTTCCCCAGCAAAGAAAAGTGAGTATTCTGTGAGTTATAATTTTTTTTTTCTTACTATAAGGCCTAGGAATCCCAAATCCCTGAATGGCTCATTTGAATTCATCTGTTTGTACTAGACTTTGCTCACCACCATAGCTTTTGGGAATCTCTTAAATCAGCAAGCTGCAATTCTGCGATGTTTTGTCTCTGAAGCAAGGGAAATTCTGGGAATTTAAACTCTTGTCTGAAAGGATAGAAAGTGTTTTCCTGAGGTTCGGATGTATGTGGGGTCACTGTTTGTATGATGGTAGGAGAGACCACGCATACATGGTGTAGCAATGAGTGGTGCTGACCTGGCCATGAGTTAGGAAACCCAGGTTCTGTTTTGACCAAACTCTGATAACCATGTTGTTCATTTTGCTTTCTCTGATCTAAACACCATTTTCTGTAAAATGAAGTTGAATTAATTAAGTAATTTTAAATTCTAAAATTATATCTCCTTTTTATTCTCTCCTACTTCTCTTATTTCTAAACATTTTTTCTGTCTGTAAATCTTTAAACTTATATAAAATCAAATAGTTTCAGGTATGTAGGAATTAAAGAGCACCAGAGTTAAGTCATTTAAAAAGTAGGTGGTTAAAGGTTGAGGAGACAAGAAAGTGTTAAAAATGAGAAACATGCTCATAAAACACCAGTTAGCAGGAAAGGCAGTGAACATGCCTTTAGGGATTTTATAATTTTATATCGCAGTCCCGTTCATATGAGCCAAACTGCATATTATAAATATGTGTAGGCCTTTGAAATGCTGGTCCAGTAATAGAGCAAGATGGCTTCTTTCTAATCTATACTTTCTATAAATCAGTTTAGAAACACTAGAGAGATCAGATAAAATAATGATAGTAGCTGTGATCTGTGGTTGCACACCGTGATCCAAGCATTTGGTAGTTTCACAGTCATCCTTGCAATAGCTTGGAAAAGGGCTGCAGTTATTCCTACCTTTCCCTACTACAGATGTGGAAATGAATGGCAGCATACAATGCTGCAACTTGAATCCCATTCTCTTAGCTGCCAGGGTGAAGACAGAAGTCTAGGCTAGGAGATAAGACAGTGGCCAGCTTGCAGCGCATCAGATGTACCTATGACCTTGAAGCAGACAGTTGTCAGACTGCAGAGGTTGTGCCCTTGACTTCTTGGCTCTTATGTTGCCGGTCTTTTTCTAATGCTCTTCTGTTCTTCTCAGCTGGGCACTGGGACATCTGTGAGCTGAGTTCTCTTGACTGTCCTGGATCAAATCTATCACTGTGTTACTTTTCTGAGCCTGTACACTCACTCTGTTGTGCAAAATTCAAATATACAAAGACAATGGAAATAGAAGATTGTCGCCACCATAAATCGTTACCTTCTAGATATAGACTGAGGCAGCTTAGAACTTAAAGCTGAAGCAGACTGAACCAAGATGCACCCTCTCCAAAAAAAAAAAGAAGAAAGGAAGGAAAAAGGTAAGGAATAAAAAAAGGAAGTAAGGAAAAGGAAAGGAAGGAAAGAAGAAAGGAAGAAGAGAGTTTGCCTGGTGTGTGAGCTGAATGCGAATCACACCATAGCAGAGTACAGATCTTCTGTGGATCAAAAGAGCACTTGTAGGTTCCAGCTTGTCCTCAGCTAGGCTCTTTGACCCAAAGACCAGAAAAATCCAAGCACTTATCTCAGCTCAGGAGTTAAATTCAGAGGTATAGGAGTGGCTACTTGATTGAAAGGGTAACTTCATTTCTTACTGGTAGACCAGTAGTCCACCTACAGTTCTGTGCTTACATTGTGCTGCATACTACTTGAAAGCTCTCTGGGTTCCCTGATAAGTGGAGTTGTTGCTCTTCAGTATATTTTGGGGGATGATTTCTCTCTCTCTCTCTCTCTCTCCTCTCTCTCTCATCTCTCTCTTCTCTCTCTCTCTGTCTCTCTCTCTTTTTTCCTTCCTTCCTTCCTTCCTTCCTTCCTTCCTTCCTTCCTTTCCTTCCTTCTTCTTTCTTTCTTTTTGAGACAAACGTTTCTCCTGTGTAGCCCAGGTTGTCCTGAAACTTGATCTGTGGACCAGGCTGATCTTGAGCTCACAGAGATCTGCCTGCTCTTGCCTCCAGAGAGCTGGGATCTGGGATTAAAGGTGTATGCCATGACTACTCAGCTGAGGGTGGGGCAGGGTGTGTGATTTCTTTTTTTCTTTCTTCCTTTTTAAAAAAATTATGTGAGTACACTGTAGCTATCTTCAGATACCCAGCAGAGGGTATCAGATCCTATTACAGATGGTTATAAGCCACCATGTGGTTGCTGGGAATTGAACTTAGGACCTCCATATGAGCAGTCAGTGCTCTCAACCGCTAAGCTATCTCTCCAGCCTGTGTGATTTCTTATCTAGACTTCTATTCTGTGGTAGTGTGTGCATGGGGGTCTGTGTCTAGATAATGCTAATTAAAAACTTCCTGGGTTCCTGGTTGTGTGGACTTGTAACTTTTGGGTTTTTGCCTCTTCTGGGAGGTGGGGGATGACTTCTTAGGTAGATTTCTACTCTGTGGTAGGAGTTCATCTTTTGGTGCTGGACCCCTACTGTTGTGTCTACTCTTTGAGGGACCTTAGTAGTGGTCAGAGCACCTGGAAGGGGATCTGGAAGAGGCTTCTGTGTCTTCTGTTCAGGAACAAAGGAGTGTTGTGTTTAGTGACTCAGTTTGTTGGAGTATGTCTTTTTGTGACCTTCAAGTTGTTTGGTTTGAATTCTACTTGCTGTTTGGGATTTGGCTTTTGACTTACGTTAGACCTTAGCTATCTGTCTTCCTTGGAGATGGCTTGAACAGCGTTATTTCTTCCCTTTCTTTCTGCCTCAAACTCTTTCTTCCTTCTAGTTCCTCCTTCTTTCTCTCCTACTCTTTCTGGATTTTTGTTGCCATTATTGTTTTGTTTTGAGACAGTGTATGCATACCCTAGACTGGTCTGGTATTCATTATATAGAACAGGTGACCTTGAATTCATGGTGATTCTCCTGCTTCAGCTCTCCCCCAATACTAAGATTACCGGCACAAGCTGTCTGTCACATGTGATCTTAAACTGTTTTTAATTTTTTAATTTTTCCCCCAAATTTCCTGAGCAAAGAAAATGGTGTCTTTTGCAGTTAATTAATTTCTTTCACATTGATTCCTAGCTTAAGTAGAATTTATAGGGTGTAATTAAATTTTTTTATCAGTGACCTGTAGTGGGATATAGCTTTTGTTATTTTTAAAGATACTTAAATTTGTCAAAAACTTGACTTTTTAAAATTAATCTCTAATCTTTTCCATATGTCTGAAATAGTTAAAATTCAAAGAAATTATGACATTTCTTCTCCCAAAGACTTTTTAAATCTTTTACACAATTTTTACGAGGCTTGTTTAAGACTGTTTCTAAGTCTAGTACATGAACTGAATAACTAGTTCCTATTTTAAATTGGATTCTTTGTAGAGTCATTCATGACAATCCCCTGCCCAGAGTAGCTGTATGACCTTGGACAAGCCATTAAAATCTCTGTGTCTCATTTTCCTCATCTGTAGAATGAGGACAGTATTGGTTCCTACTTCCTAGAGTCCTTGGGAAGAGTAAATGAGTTATATAAAACAGCATGGGTCAGGACTTGGGACAAGGCAAATGATCGGTTGTTTGTTTGTCATTATTTAAAAAGCAAAGTGCAAGACAGTTAAAAGCAAAAAACTTATTTTCCTCATTATAGCACTGTTGACAATGTTTAGTGGTTATAAATGAGCCTGTCTTTGGAGTCAGTCTGACCTGGGTTTAAATCTTGTAGCCCAGTCTTTCTCTAGATGACATTTGAATAATTCTGTCTACCTCATGAGCATGAAAATCACAAGGAAGTATAATGAAGCACTTCAAATACCTTGGCTTACAGGAAGTGACCATAAGTGGTCATTGTCATCTTTTTGTTAAAGCCCAAATTGGAGGCATTTGCTCTCCGAGCTCCCAGAGTTGCTCCCAGAGTGTGTGCACTCTGGATATGTGGTGTGACCTTCATGGGAACAGAGAGAGTTTGCTATAACTTATTGAGTAACTATGGAAGACTATATCAAAATAGAGAAAATTGGAGAAGGTACTTGTATGGTGTATAAGAGTTTATAACTACAGACCAGACAGTGGCCATGAAGAAAATTAGTCTTGAAAGTGAGGAAGGAGCGCCTAGTTCTGCAATTGGGGAAATTTCTATGAGAAGAACTTTGCCATCCAAATATAGTCAGAATTCAGGCTGTGCTCGTGCAGAACTCCAGGCTGTATCCAAGTTTTGAGTTCCTGTCCTTGGATCTCAAGAAGTCCTTGGATTTTATCCCTCCTGGTCAGTTCCTGGATTCCTTATTTGTGAAGAGTTACCTGTCCAAAACCTCCAGGGGATTCTGTTTTTCATTCCCGAAGAGTTCTTCACAGAGACTTGAAAACAAGTCTATTGATTGATGGCAAAGGAACAATCAAACTGGCAGGTTTTGGACTTGACGAGCATTCAGAATACAGATAAGAGTGTGCATTCATGAGGCAGTGACACTGTGGTACATAACTTTGGAAGTGTTGCTGGAATCAGCTTGTTACTCCATCCTGCTTGACATATGGAGCACTGGGACCATGTATCTCTAGAACCGACAACTAAGAAGCCACTATTCGATGGCGATTCAGAGACTGGCCAACCTTTCAGGATTTTCAGTGCTCTGGGAGCTCCTAACAACCAGGTTTGGCTGGAAGTGGAGTCTGTGCAGGACTACAGGAACACATTTCCCAAGTGGAAGCCAGGAGCCTCCCATCCCTTGTCAAGAATCTGGATGAACAGCTCTGAGCTGCTCTCAAAAATACTAGTCTATGATCCTACTAAACGAATTTCTGGCAAACTAGCCCTGAAGCACCCATACGTTGATGAGTTGGACAATCAGGTTAAGAAGATGTAGCTTTCTGTGGCATTCCCTGTCTGCTGTGGCAAGGGAAGACAGTAGCATTTGCTCTTGGCTCTTTTCCAATCTTCTTCTTTTCTTTTGTAAGCTAACATCTGGACTTTTCCTAATTTCATACGTATAACTTAATAAACATGTAAATATTATTCTATATAATTTAAATATAATAATTCTCTATATGTGCTTTTAAAAAAGCACACATTGGAGTCAGGCTTGGTGGTATTTGCTTGTAATCCTAGCACTCAGGATGCTGAGGCAGGAGAATCATGCCTGCACTATATAGCAAACAAACCCAAAAACATGCTAATGACCAAAATTGGCACATTTTCATCCAGTTTTTATATGCAGTTTTCAAATATTGATGTCCACAGTACTAATACAGTTATACATCTTTTCAAAAATAACATTTTATCACAAATGCCTTTTACACTAACTACATAAACTTCAAAGCCATCATTTTCATCTCTGTATAATGTTTTATTAAGTAGTTATGACTTACTTTGCTCTTTAGTACTGACTATTGAAGTTCTAACTCACAATGTTACTCAATGTTACAGTGTTACAAAGTGACACAAGGTGAAACATCTTCAGGTTAGAACCTTTCATGTTTACAACACTATCTTAGAAAAGATTAACTGAAGAATTCCTACATATGTAACTGTTTCCCTGGTCTTTGTGAAGTTTCATATTTCTTACTGAGCCACTTCTAGATGACATGTGCTAGTTTATCCTTAGGACCCAAAGATTCCTCAGGGTTCAGTGGCTATTTATTGACTTAATGAATATATTGTTGTATTATTTCCCAGGAATGGTAAAAATTTTATGATTCTATTCTATTTTAAATTACTATTAAGCCAAAGTAATTTCTTTTCAAATATAGAAACAATGGGATAATAACGAAACTATTAAGCACAGGTAAAATATTTACCTCAATATTTTGCTTATCGCTCTTTTATTATTTTCTACTGATTTTTAGTTAGTAGACAAAGGAATGGTTTTCACTGTGGTATTTTCATACCTGCATATGTATATATTTTTGTTACTATTTGGGCCTCCACCATCTTCTGTGCCCATCCCTACTTCTATCCTCTTATTGGACCCTGTCACCCTGTAAGTCACCCTTCTTCTGCCTTCATGTCACATGTATTTTGCTAACCTCCTTTGGTCCCCACTTTAGGCTTTCTTCTTCCATGTGATAGTCTCTCTATTACTTTATGGGCTTCATGTACACATAAACCTAAATACATGCATGTAATTTAAATCTATAGTCTACATATGAGATAACACATACAATATTTGTCTTTCTCAGTCTGGCTTTTGCTTCCACCATGATCTCCAGTTCTGTCTATTTTCCTGAAAATGTTCATTTTGTTCTTCTTTATGGCCATGTAAAGCCCTGTTGTATGTGTGTACCACGTTTCCTTTTTCCAGTCTTCTGCTGAATGGGCCTCTACGCTGTTCCTTTACTTCCATGAATTGTGAACAGTAGACATGGATATGCAAGTAACTCTGCAGTGTGATGACTTGGGAGCCAGAGGATTTGGTGAGACTAGGTGTGTTGATTTGTGAAACTAGGTGTGTTGATTGTGAGATAGGTGTGTTTTGTGCTCAGCATGGTGCTGCAGAACTCTTAGCCTGCCTGCTGAGGACCAGGACTTCCTTTGACCAGATTCTAGTTCTGTCCCTGTTGTTGACCAGTGCTGTGACTTAATGAATGCTGGTTTGCATCACTGAACATCTCTTTGAGGTGATGTAACCAGCAAGTGAAATGCACTCCTTAAATATAAAGATGTTCAAGGTGCATCTCTGGTGGCATTTTCTGTGGGCGACTGGACACTGACCGAAGAGGGCCTTGTGGTTTCAGAGGTTACCACTTGTCTTTAGGCCACAGGAAGACTGGAAGGTTAAACATTGTTAATACAAGCATGCTGTGTGCCAGTAGCTTTACATGTCTCATTTAATCTTTAAAGGTAATACTGCAAAGCAAAATGCTCCTTCTGTTCTCTTTACCCCATTCCAGGCCAGGAAGTACATTTTTTGAGGTAAGTGCTCATTGTGGAAACAGCTGGAGAAATCCAGGTTGAAATTCTAGGTCAGCTACTCAATAACCATGTGGCCTTTAGTCTTCCACTCCCAGACTGTTCCCTTCCTTGGAAACAATGATAGCAAAATAGCTCACCTCATAGGACTGTTGAGAAAATAAAAATGTGGGTGAGGCAGAGTCTTGTAATCAGTTCATAATAGATTGATAGTAACCTTGAGGATGCTGAGACTGCCTGAGATGGGCTTTTTACTAACATATGGCTTCAGGAAATGATGCTTTGTTCAAAGGAAACACCTGATTTGAAGACATGCATACAAATATTATTGATTAACATAGAAGTATGAATATGGGCAGGAGTAGAAATGGAACAAAAGGAGAATTATCTAGGAATCCATTGGATTTATTTATTTCCTGGGCAACAGTTAGGTTATGCATTCTGTTAGGGATAATTCATTGATAAAATAGACACTGTGGCTCTCCATTTTGTCTCAGAATGAGGAAGGAAAGTGGAGAAGCTGTACTTTGGCTTAAGTTTGATGAACAGGAAAAAAAAGGCAATAAAAGGAACTTGATAGAAGCCTTGTTATTTTTTCATTTGTCACAACAAGAATAGGTAATGGGCCTCACTGGTGCCAGGCGCTAACGGCACTCTCTGCTGGAGGATGAGAGAGAGTCTCTTGTAATTAGGACCAACACAGATGGAATAACCAGTAGTGAACTTGTCTCGTGGATGGAGCCTTCTAAGTGGATATGGATGTTCAGTTGCAGGATGGTCCTGGGTGGGGTGTGGCTCTGAATGAGAAACTGACCTTGATTAATGGTGAAAGAAAGCTATGTTTCACATGAAGTTCAAATCAGGAGAAATAAAATTATGTCCAGAACACATTTCTAGACAGTCAAAATTAAGGCAGATGGAGTCTTGTTGGAAGGTGGAGAAAGAACATGGTAACAGAAGTGTACCAGAGACTTGATGCTTGTCATGTTGGGGTTTGTATGGAAAGGGCTGTGGAAATGGCATTGCCAGGTTTTCTTCTGTTTGGCTCTAGATTTCTCTAAAATCAAATGGGTCACTTTTCAACCCTTTGCCGAGCATTTCCTTTCTGGTTTAGGAAATATAAAGTCTTTTCCATGTTTTAGATTTTATTATTTGGGGAATCTATTATTTCCTGTTGCAAGTCGTAAGAGTTAAATATTCTCCTTCAGGAGAGAAAAAGATTAATAATATGAAGCAGAGATATCCAAATCATTGTCACAGTTAATGTTATACAGTCACACCTAAAGACTTGGCGTGATTAATGAAAACAAAAATGAATCTTACCGAAGAACGTACCAACTAGTATGGAAAAATTATTTCCAAGCTGTTGTATCTGACTCGTCCTATTTGAAAAGTATTGTATTTGAGATAATTTGTAGATGTGATTAGATATTGACTCATATTAAAATTCATGACATTTTGTTTGGGAACAGGACTAAAATATCTGATTTGTTTATCAGAATTTTCGAGCCATAGTCAATAGGGGAGGGAGAAAAGCTCTTGGTACACATCCAGCCTTGTAATAGGCTTTTCACACTTTCATTTGAACTTCCAGCCTAGCTGAATTTCAGGCTCTTCTGCTTGATTGCCTCGAGTCAAATGGAGGCTCTGTTTCTTAGTTACTGTGTGGGTTTAGATGGGATGTTGACTGTCTCCCAGCTTTGGTGTCACCCTCAAACACAAATAACAGCCCTTTAGGGCAGATGGGAGGTAGAAGAAGTTTGTTCTGGGAAGGTTCGCACACAGTGTTTGGCACACAGCATGGGCTAATAAATCTTTCTTATTGTTATTTGGTCCTATTCCAGTTTTGTAGGTGAAGCTAGCTCTAAATGGAAAAGAGCTGGGCATCCAATTAAAAGGTGCTTTGTTGTGATAAAATATCTCTTTCTGGAGAGCTTTGCTGAGTGTTTCGCTTATATTTTGATGAGAAAGCTGGTCGCAGATAGCTTCCCCCTTTCACCACTCCCTTCCTCATGTCTATCTCTCCCTCCTTTCCTTCACAAATGATGCCCATCCTATCGGGTTCTAGTGTCGGTGAGATTCACCAGCAGATACCCATAGCAGCTTTCTTTGATCTCATTGAATACACCTTCTCACTGGGAGTGACAGGATTGCTATATGAGTGCTATAAAGATAGCAGGGCCTGGTGATTTGATCTAGACTGACTGGGTTGTGTGAGCAGGGTTGGCCCTGGGAGGAGGTGTTCTCTGAGGAGGGGCTAGATCAGTTGAGTTGTGAGCTAGGGTTGCCGCTTGAAGAGCTAGGGATGCTCCTGAGAGACCAGGCAGTGAGAAAGAAGGCACTGGCAGGTTTCTGAATAGGAAGCTGCCATGTGAGTCAAGTCTGTGGTCAAAGGAGAATGCAGAAGGCTGTGGCTGAAAGATGGGGATGGAAACTGACTGGACAGAGCCTGGAGAGCATGATGAGGACCACAGGTCATGTTGGGAGTTGAGGCAGCCAAGTGTTATTACTCTACCTCTGATTCATGTCTTCACAAGTTTGCATTGTTAGCAAGATCATTCTGAACAAGGTCTACATAACCCATCTTAACGGAAAATGGGAGTTGAACGATCAGGAAGTTTATGGAGTAAATTTGATGCAAATATTTTTGTTCAGTGGTTTATAATGTAAACTTCAGCACTGAAAAGTAATTATTGGGCTGGAGAAATGGCTCAGAGGTTAAGAGCACTGACTGCTCTTCCAGGAGTCCTGAGTTCAATTCCCAGCAACCACGTGATGGCTCACAACCATCTGTAATGGGCATCCAATGGCACCTTCTGGTGTGTCTGAAGACAGCAACAGTGTACTCACATACATAAAATAAATAAATAAATCTTGAAAAAAAAGAAAAGTAATTGTTGACTAACTCTCCGTATTTGTTAACTAATCCAGATTTCCCCAGACCTGGTGTGTGCTGCTGGCACCCCTCATGTCATCTCTTCTTCCTCTCATCCCTCTGTCCTTTCCTTGTTTTGTCTCATCATCTCTGTGGCAGCTCTTGTGATGGTGAGCTTCCCACCCACACTTCAAGGATGCTGAGCATGAGACAGACTCCTCGAGGGCAGGTCATCTCAAACTCATTCTAGCATATTCACAAGTTGTAAGCTGAAAAGTTTTACAACCCATTAGTGTTGAGCACCTACTGTGTGTTAAATTTCTGCCCAAGATACTGGGATTAAAACATAAGCAAAATTTCTTCCCTAACTGAGTACCTTGGCATCTCGTCTAGAGTGGTAGGAATGCAAATTGTTGATTGGTGGGTTAGCCAGTAGGTTCATTCATTCATTTCATGGACAGTTATGGTGTCTTCTGTGTCCCAAGGCTGTATTCTTCCACAGGATGCATTCTTGTTTGTTTGCCTTTTTATTATTACTCTATGTGTGTTGGGGGTGGAAGTTGGGGGTTGGGGATATCACATGCCATGTACGTGGAAGTCAGGACAGCTTTGTGAAGTAGTCTCATCACCTTTTACTTAAGTTATAGGGATCAGGATTTCATGGCAAGTGTTTTTTTACCTGCTAAGTCACATCATCAGCCCCTCCCTCCCCTTCTCCTTTTCAAGACCGAGTCTCATGTATCTCAGACTGAGTTTGAAATTGCTATGTAGCCAAAGATGACCTTGAATTTCTGTTCCCCTTTCCATTACCTCCTGTATGGTGAGGTTGCAGCCATGTGCCACTACACTTGATTTTTAAGCAGTGCTGAGAACCAGCTAAGCTACTTCATCGGCTCCAGAGGATTAAGGAAGATTCTGGGGAAGCACACTATTTAATTACAGGTGTTTACTGTAAACTCGTGTTTTAACACTAGGAATCTCGGTAATCAGATTAGACTCGATTTTAACCCCCAAACAAGTCTATGTTGCTATCTTTATTCAAAGAGGAGGAGACTGAGGCCTGAAGAGTTTTAAATTTTGCACAAAGTTTCACAGCAAGCTTGGATATGACCCAAATGTCTTCATTAGAAGAGCATTAGCCAATGTCAGTGTCATTTGTGGCTACCTAGGAGGTTTTTATGTGCTATTGTCCCTTCCAGGAAGAATTGGCGCTAAGGACGGGAAAGTGTGGGTGTGGGTGGGTGGGGCACCAGGAACTTGAAAAGTGGGAAGTATAGTCATCCTGTTTCCTTCTGTTCTGTTCAGTTCCCTGTGCTAATTGCTTAACAGTGAGAGGGCTGTGTGCAGCTCCCTGTGCCCCCTGCCTTTTCCTGATCTTCCCTGCTCTCCCTTTACTGTCTCCGGGAGCTGTGACTCATAACCGGGCTTTGTAGTTTTCATCTCCCCTCCTCTGGTTGCTCTCCCAGATCAGTCTCTCCTTGCATGATTGACCTGCCCTTCCCACATCCTTTCATACCCTCTTTCCTCTGTAAGTTACAACACTTCTCAGAGATAATCTCATCTTCCAGTTGTTTTTCACTCTTCCATGAGACCAAGGACCTCTATGTGGGGCCTCATGCATGTCATGGGAGCTGATACTTTGGATAGCGTGTTAATTAGGTTTTCTGTTGTGGTGATAAAATACTATTCTTGAGCAAAGAAACTTGGGGAGGAAAGGGTTTATTTTGTTTCCTGTGACCCGCGCAATCGTCTCGCCAGCAAGAACGCACGTGGACACACAGGATCCTTCTGCAGCAGCTTTATTACCATGAAATGAGGAAAAGACTCCGAGCCCCAGGGGTCTGGCGCTTATATACACCCCAGAGCGGCGTGTCATACCTGATTGGCTGCTAGCTCATTACCCTAGATGACGCCCCGGGCTGGGCCGTGACTTGGCGCACATTTTACCTCAGCGCATGCGCACATAGCTTGATTACGAAGCAGGGGCACACGAGGTCAGCGCCATCTTGTAATGGCGAAAGCTACATTCGCGCCCTTACCACTGGCACATGCACAGCTCACTTGTTTACCAGTAGCAGACACAGGATGTCAGCGCCATCTTGCAATGGCGAACGCTGCAATTGTGCCTTCGGCCCTCTACAGTTTCCACTTCCATATCACAGTCATATCATTGGAAAAAGTCAGGGCAGGATCTCAAGGCAGGAACCTGCAGGCAGGAGCTGATGCAGAGGCAGTGGAGGAGTGCTGCTTACTGGCTTGCTTCTCATGACTTGCTCAGTTTGTTTTTGTACATTTCAACACTACTTGTCCAGGGATAGCACCACCCATCAATCAAGAAAATACCTAGTCGGCCAGTGGTGGCGCACCGCTGCAGTCACTGCGTTCGGGAGTCCGAGTCCAAGCGGCCCTCTCTCCAGTTTGAGTCCAGCCTGTGCCCTGGGGGAAAAAAAGAAACTTAAGGAAATATCCTATGGCTTGTCTACATCATTCTTTTTTTCTTTAAAATTAAATTAAATCTATTTTAATTATTCACTTTACATCTGGCTCACTGCCCCCCTCCCAGTCACCACCCCCACCATCCTTCCCGCTCCGACGCCCTTTCTCCTCTGAGTGGATGGAGGCTTCCCTGAGTATTTCCCCACCCTGGCACTTCAAGTCTCTGTGAGGCTAGGCTCTTCCTCTCCCTGGAAGCCAGACAGGGTAGCCCAGCCAGAAGAACATATCTCATGTACAGCAACAGCTTTTGGAATAGCCCCCACTCCATTGTTTGGGACCCACAAGAAGACAAAGCTGCACATCTGCTACATATAGGCAGGGAGGCCTAGGTCCAGCCCATGTATGTTCTTTGATTGGTGGTTCAGACTCTGAAAGCCCCAAGGGTCCAGGTTAGTTGACTCTGTTGGTCTTCATTCTTATGGAAGCATCTTCTCAAGTGAGATTCCCTCCTCTCGGATAACTCTACCTTGTGTCAAGTTGACAAAAATGTAGCTAGCACAGGCAGTATTTGCTCCAAAGCCATGAACCACAAGAAGGAGTTATCTCCAGTGGGGTCTTTGACACCAATTTTTTTTTTATCACTGTGATAATTAAATGAACAGCTCTCTTATTAAGAGCTCTGCATGCGCATACCTTTGGGGAACTGCTCTGATGTCTGTAATTTTGTAAGGTCTAATATGACTCCCTTTGGAGCCTCCCAGGTAAATCAGAGCTTCCTAAGGGGGTGACAGCTTGATGATAAAATAAACACACTGTCTGCAGCTAGCCATCTTAGGGTTTGACCTTTCCTGAAGACTCACTTTGGTCTTGCAGTGATAATCACCAATTTCTCAGAAGCAGAGTGGGCTCGTTGTGAAGGGTTTTGAATGTGAAAGGCTCCAAGACTATAGAATGGAAGGAGTTTTAGGCATCACTGTCCTGGCACTAGGGACACATGGCCCTGAGGTGCCTTAGTTGCCTATGCTTTGATAAATGGAGAAAGATTCCCCTAGTAATAGAGGGAAAAAAATTCTGAAAGTAGGGAGATAAAAAATCAAGCTGCTTTATGCTTTGTCAGTCCAAAAAGCTTTTAAGGCACATCTAAAAGGTGGATGCTCTTAATGTTTGCTCTGCATGCGGGCCTCATTGTGGGATAAGGAGTATAAATTTAGCCTCTTTAAGTCTGTTCCCTCGGGGGTAAGATTTGAGAACTAGAATAAACTTTATTTGAAACTTCTATCAACAGGGGCTTTGGCCCCTCCTTCCCCCCTCCCCTGCCTTCACTCTCCCCTTTCTGCATCTAACTGTTCTTAAGAGTAAAGTGGTATGAGGGGGAAAGAGGGAAAGAAAAATCAACCGTCACATAGTGAACGTAATTGATTCAATAAATAACGTCTTTGAATTCCCAGGGCAAACCTCAGAATCTTTATTTACGTCAATTAGTGGCCCAGTAAGTGGTGGAGGTCTTAATTTAGACGGATGGGATGGATCATGGCTTAGTTTCCCTTTCCCAAGGAAGAATGTGCTTTTCTTGTTTTGAAGACATACTGTCTGAATGTGCATGCACCCTCGAAGAACTGAAAAGTTTGAAAAAGAATTTATGTGGTAGTTTTCATTCTTCTTGGAGGTGAAAGGACATTTAATTATTTAATGGGATTGTTGGAACAAGAATAAAATTGAAACAAGGAAGAAAATTTCTTGTCAGTTCTATCAGGGCAGGGATTTTGTCTTAGCTATTCAGCATTTAATATCCAGTGCACATAGTAGGCACATGAAAAATATTTGTCATCACTGTTGTTGAATAAATGAATAAATGAACAGAAGTGGATACCATTCTGGTCTGGTTCTTAGAATCTGCTTGGATTTTATCCTACTACTTTTTACAACTCGGTTCCCACTTCTTTCTCCCCAGGGATTTAGAGCACCAGCTTCTTCTTCTTCTTTTTCTTCTTTTTTTTTAGGATTTATTTTTTAGTTATGTGTGTGTGACATTGTACATGCACATGACTACAGGCATTCTGAGGAGGCCAAAAAAGGGTTGAGGGTCCCCTAGAGCTGGTGTTATAGGAGGTTGAAGGCTGCCTGGGGTAGGTGCTGGGACTTGAACTTAGGCCCTCTGCAATAGCAGCTAGTGCTCTTAGCCAGTCCTCCATCTCTTCGGCCCCAACAGGAGTTAGTTTTAAAAGTACAATTTGAGAGAACATCTTCAGGTATGATTAAAGAGAACCTGTTTCATCAAGCCCAGATGAGTGGAGTTGGAAGGGATCTTAGAGATGTTACAAAGGTACTATTTACAAATTTTTGTGAATTGCATCTTAGAATCACATGAACCGTCTTATCAATGTACAGATCCAGGTTGTCCCTAACAGGAGGCTAAGGAGCCTCTAATCTACTATAGATGGTTCTGGTTGGTTTGGTATGCTAGAAATAGCATTAATCCCGTTGGCCTCAAAGTCCTCTGGCCTTTGTAGTCTAAGGCATTTCTTGGTAAAGGTGACCGTCCTAGGATACCCAGCAGAAAGACTGAGCTGCAAATAGGATGCAAGTCTCTTGACTCCGATGACTATGCTACTGGTTCTGTGGTTTGCTGTACTGGTTCTTCTGACGAGCCATGCTTCTCAGACTCTGTCTGGGTCCTTTAATGCTGCTTCTCTCTAAAGCTGCAGCATTATCTGGGGTGATGGCCCTGGCACAACTGGAAAGACCTTTGTATATATGTGTTTGTGTGTGTGTGTTTCTCTGTGTATGTATTTGTGTATATGTGTGTATGTGTGTTTGTGTACGTGTGTATATGTGTTTGTGTATTTGTGTATATGCATATATATGTTTATGTGTGTGTTTGCATATGTATGGTGTTCATGTAGGTATGCATATGTACATACAAGGTTTACTTATGCGTCCCTGCATGTGGATGCCAGAGATTGTTGTTAGGCGTCCTCCCCTATCATTTTCACCAGATCTTTTTGAGATGGGTCTCTATTTGAACCCAGAACCCATGGATTTGCTAGAATGGCTTGACAACTCCATGTATCCATCTATCTGTCTCTGCTCCTTTGCCTCCCAGGGAATATAGATGTGTGGTTGACTTGTTTCCTTCCTTCCTTCCTTCCTTCCTTCCTTCCTTCCTTCCTTCCTTCCTTCCTTCCTCCTTCCTTCCTCCTTCCCTCCCTCCCTCCCTCCCTCCTTCCCTTCCTTCTTGATTGCTTTTGGTTTTATTATTTTGGTTGTTTTAAAGAAGTGTTGGGAGTTTGAACACAGGTCTGCATCTGTGCACACTGAGCACTTTCCCCATGCAGGCGTCTCTCCAGCCCCTAAGGTATTTACTGGGTTCACTAGTGATGCTTTTGACTCCTCTCAGTTCCTATCTCTTGGCTCACACAAACACCAATGGCGTGTCCTAGCCCTTCTTTTGTAGGCCCACTCAGCATTGCCCAGCGCTGCTTTACCTTAAGGTAATCACATGAAAGGCTGTCCAAGATACACAACTCTGCCCCACCTCCACCCTAGAGCCATTAAACCTGCTTTTCTGGGAGGGCCTGAGGAACCATTTTTAAATTCCGTTTATTGCTATTAGTCACCGCATTTCTAGTCTCTGTGAGCAGCAGGTCCCCATCCTTCTGGATCCAGTTTTTCAGTCTTTCAGATCCTACCTCACTATTATGCCTTAGCCCCATGTTTCTACAGGAAAGCTATTCTCTAGCCCACAGAACCGGTCTCCAAAGGACTGGAGGAGGATCTGCCATCTTCTTTCCTCCAAGACCCAGGTGGTAGTCAAGGTGGTGCTGGTAGCCAAGGAAGGAGCAGAGCAGAGACTGGAGTGTGTGACTGAAACGAGCATTGAGTGCTGCCTGTCTGCGTCATCACATTAGAGCTTTGGGCACATACTTAAAGCTCTTTGAACATCTGTGTTCTAACTAGGAAAGTGGTTTTGTCTGTTTCAAACAAGGTGTCAGAGAAGTGGAGATTTTCATGTGGAGTGTATTGGACAGGGCTCTGGGAGCATCTGTGTAATGCAGAGGGAAGCAGAGGAGGCCAACTATGGTACAGCTGCAGCGAAGGTCTCAGCTATGCCATGTAGAGCTATGGGGATGCAATACCCTTAGAATTATTTACAATCCAGGGAAGAGCCATTATATCTTCATATCCACCAACCATACGATATAGGCTGGAGAGGGGGTGTGACCTCAGGTAATGAACAGCCTTGGCTGAGATCCTGAGATTTGTGCCTGCAGCACAAATCCATAACAGGTTCTTGTGGATGGGGAAAGAGTGCCTTCATCTTGGAGAGCATCTCAGTGGGATATGGCAGCACCTGCTGCCCACACCAACATGCTTGAACCTTGGCAGGAAAGTAGCACAATTGTCAGCATTCAGCAAACATTTACCGTCGCCATTATCCAAAGCTGGCAAGCTGTGCCACTTGTGAGACATTGCTTACCTTGGCTTGGTCTGCTTTCTGATGTTGTAAGCAGATTCTCAACTGTGCTCTGCCCACCTCCCAAACAGCTCCAACAGCATGCAGAGAAAGCAGAAGGGGGATTGCCGGGTGAAATATTACAGAAATGTCAGGGATGACTGAGCCCTCTCTTCTGCAATGAATATATGGTCGGGACCTGGATTCCCTGAAGGGAAAAGGTTGTGATAAATGTAATGATGCTTGTCTATGAAAGATGGCATTTTGATCTTTCTTTCTTCTCTCCGTAGGGAATTAGAATAATGGAGATGCTGCTAAAGGAACAGTGTGGTTCCCCCTTAGTGGAATAAAAATCATCAGTGAGTATCCAAAGCAAAATCAGAATTATTTACTCAAGCCGTGTTTTCATGCTTATAAACCTGGCATTATGAATCAGCCTCCCTGAGCTATTCACGCTCTGCGTTTCCCAGTGATACCCATAGAATACTATTTCACAGGCATTTTGTTATCTGCTCAGCGGCTTTATTTGCTTGGCTCTCTGATTTTCAAAGCAGTTTTGTACTGTGCGTTGAGTTACAACTGCTTTCAAATCGCTAAAACTGTTCAGTATAATCTAGCGTGATTGAGGCCCTTGAGGTGGCAGAGATTTGTAAAGGCGGCTCTCAGGATCAACTGAAGCTTAGTTTATTGTTCTCAGAACAATAAAAAGAGAGACTTAGAGCTGTAATTGGAGCAGGAAGGATCACAAGAAAGGAACATGTTGATTGGCCTGGAAAAAAAAATCCCCAAGACCAAAATATGAAATTCTCCCAAATATGCAATTTCCAGAATGCTAACCTAAAGTGATGTGTGACCTTCATCCCTGATCTTCTGTGATGGGTGGCCATCCAAACAAGGGAAACTAAAAGAATTGTATATAAATCATCTTCAGGGTAGGAGTATACAGTCTACATGCAAAGGAAATTAATTTAGTGTTTACACTTGGGTTCTAGCTCCAGGAATCTCATTAAGTATGTTGCAAATATTTCAAAAATATGAAAAATTTTCCAGTTTAAAATAGTTGTGGAGATACTTGCTAAGTGAACATGTTCCACTGCTTGAAATACTGTTCTGAAGAAATCGGAATCTTAGGAATAATTCTTGGGTTCTGGCTTGAAGGCCTTGAGAGATTAGAAGTGTTTGTCATGGATGCAGACTAGTAATTCATAATTATGTCAGGCCAGCTTGAAAGAACACTACACATGGTTTCTGGTAAACAACCTGCTGGTCTAATTGTGGTATACAATGAATTCTGAGACAATTAGCCAAAGATGATGTGATAGGACCACTCACATCCAAGTACCTTGAGTTTCAAAGCATGCCAGCCATGCTCTGAATGGACATTAGTTGGAGACTTGCATTTCTGTTTATTTGCACGTTGAAGTATATTGTGATAAATACTTAGCTGTATACACTTGACACATAGTAGATTCCACTGTTACTGGAGGGCTAAGTAAGGTAATTTTATTTAGTACAGGCATGGCAAATGGTAGGTGCTCATAAAGTGTTGGAATTGAATCTAAGTATAGTTTACTCCTATGTTCAGCCTATTTGAACAAATAGTAAAGGCCTTGGCAACATGGCCCTGTTTTTCTGTCCTGGCATTTTTGACTCACTATATTAGTGAGTCTACTCACTATCCGTACTGTGATAAAACACTTTACAGAAGGAACTTTAAGGAGGAATGATTTATTTTGGCTTGTACTTTTAAGAGGGGATAGAGTACAGTATGGTGGCGAGATTAAGGTGGCTCGTCACATTGCCTTCCTAGCAGGGAACAGAGAGACATGAATGTTGCTACTCATTTGGTTTACTCCCTTTCCACCTTTATATTAAATTCAGAATCCCAAGCCATGACATGGTGCCACCAGCACTCTGGATATGTCTTCCCTTCATGACTAAATCTCATGTAGAACTCAATCTCCCAATTGTGACCCTCTCTTTTCCTGGTTGCTGTTGGCCATTGGCTGGGAGGATAAAGGGAGGTGAGGCAGGGTTTGGATGGCTGTGAATATTAATCAGCTTCAGTGAGACAGCTCAACTTTATTGGGGTGAACAAGGGCTATTTAGATTTGGGGAGTGGATAAGGAATTCCAAGGTGGATATATGCTATTGGCTAGGGTGGAGACCTAGGAATGCCTCATTTACATAAAGAAGAATACCAAGAACCTGGCAGGCAAGTTTGTGTGTGTGTGTGTGTGTGTGTGTGTGTGTGTGTGTGTGTGTGAGAGAGAGAGAGAGAGAGAGAGAGAGAGAGAGAGAGAGAGGGGCAAAGAGAGAGCATGTTAAGCCTATAATTCGGCCACAGACTACATGACCGTCCTCAGAGGTAGAGGAGATAGAGGATATGCACTGGAGCAGGGAGAGAGAAGCCCCAAGTCCTTCTGGTCTCAGGATGAGATTTTTGGGATCTTGGGTACGTCTCAATTTCACTTTTACTCCAGGCCAACTCCCTGGTTGCACGTCCCTGCATCCCCACACCAATCACCTCTGGAATCCAGTCAGTAGACAAGCAAGTCCATCCTTTTTCATTCTGACACCCAGACACCTCACTTTAAACTGTGACGCTTTACCTTTTGTCCTCAAAGGCTCATGACCATCTCACAACATATTGTAATAATAACTCCTTCTCATAATATAATAAAAGATGCCAGTCGAAAGAAAATAGCCTCCAAGGAGTCTTATAGACAAATACAATGAAAAACAAAAACATGTGCCAGAGTAGCAGCCATGTATTAGGTTCCAGAAGATGTGTTAATCTGTTCAAGTAACACAACTGCACCTTGTGCAACAGCTATGATTAGAGTGACCAGTTGATTAAACTCACAATAATTAACTGTCATTCTCCAGTATCCACCTCTTTTCTGCACAGGCCAAGTAGACTAAAATGAAGATAAGGTTCGAGCCACCACCCTTATGGCCTTGATGGTGACACTTATCTTCACAGTCTCTCCAGGGATTCAATAATGGCTTCACTGTTGTTCCAGATAGAGGCACCCCTAATGGCTTCCATTTCTGTTTCAATCTTAATAGAGTCCACTCTCACTAAGTACTAATGTGCTTGTGCACTTGGGCATTGATCCCATCTTACCGAGGGAGTGAGATCTGAAGTCAGCTCAAAGTTATGTTGGGGAACTAAGGTGCCTGTGCTAACATTGGAAAGGCATATGTCTGCTAGTTTCCAAATTTTGAATTAGTGGTCTTGAAGTTTTCGTGAGCATCAGAATCATCTGCAGGATTTTAAAGCATTGAGGAGCGAGCTCCCTCTTGGAGTCCTGGTTGACCAAGTCTTAGGTGGGCTCCTGAGCTTGTCTTTGGGTAGCAATGGATCCAGTCAGTGTTAGGGCACTGGGAAAGCAGATAGCTGGCGTTTTGACATGGTTGTGTGTACATCTACCTTTATATTAGTCAGCAGAACAGGTTTCATCTGGAGTTGTTTTTTTTTAAATCAAAGCCTCTTCTGGCATATCTCTATCATCTATCGATCAATTGATCTATCTATCTATCTATCTATCTATCTACTATCTATCTATCTATCTATCTATCAATCATCTATTATCTTAATGTAGACAAGCTCCTAGTTAGAGCAAACTCATCTGAAAAGAGGAGTCAAGGCTCATGCTAACTTGTGGTTCTGAGTTAGTTTGGATTTAAAGTATTGTTAATAAAAAGTAAGTTTAAAAAGCTTACAGTGTGGCCTGCTGTCTTTCAGCCATGTGCAGCCTGTGTCCCATGTGACCTAGGATACTTACTAGTACAACTCAGTACAAGATACAAATATTTTCAAATTGTTATTATTATTATTATGTTGTTGTTGTTTTTATTGTTATTATTGTTGTTGTTATTATTATTGCCTGTGTGAATTCAATTGCACAGTTCTCCAGTGCTAATTTGTAGATAATAATGTAGTCTTTACAATATCAAAAGATAGGACACTTGGACAAAAGATGGACACTTTTCTTTTCACTGTGTGAGACTAACCTACGACTTGAGCTTTTCCTGGTGTATGGGAAGCCAATTACTCTAATCTCAAGTAGCTAAGTGGCTGGTCTGCAGAATGCCCTGGACTTCCGAGTGTGGCATTAGCATTTTGTGCCATAGAATAATTCCTGTATTATATGCACAGAGTGGGATGTCACAATTCAGAACTCACTTTCTTAAAGGAATCAATGTAAAGGATCTACACTCTTCACAGAGACATCTACAATTACTATAAACTGAAGACTACTATTTAAGCTTTAAGATGTCCCCCAAATCAGCATCATTGAGTTATTATTTATATCAACTAAACTGATGATTTAATTGTTGATTTTGAGGTGTACCATTTTGTGAAGTATAAATTGTTCTGTAATCATTACAAATCAGATTCGGAAAAATTTGAGGTTTTGATTTTTGTAGCTTAGCTGCAATCTTATTTTCTCTCCTCCCTATTTTCTTGACAATTTTTACAACGTTTTTGTAGTTTAAATTCCCTCTGTTTTGATAGGGCTTTTTTACTTTCTCAAAAAATAGCTTTAGGAAAAATAAGTTGTAGGAGGGAATGTACTATTCTTATGAGAGATGTAAAACGATAAAATTAAATGGAAAGGGCCAGCATTTGGGAGGCTGAGGCAGGATCGCTGGAGTCTTGGAGCAACCTGGGCTATGGAGTGAGACCTATTTCAAAAATAAAAATAACAATTTAAAAGATAGCTTATTCGGAGAAGGTGCTTGCCACCAAGCCTGATAACCTGAGTTCAGTCTTGTGGACTCACCTAGTAGAAAGAGGGTACTGAAGCTGTCCTATGTCTACACACACACACACACACACACACACACACACACACACACACACACGTAACTAAAATAAAAAATAAATAAAAATATAATCCAGAGCATAGCATTTAGAAAACTAGAGCTCCTTAAGCTACATCTAGACTGCTGCCTTTTATAAATAAAGATTTATTGAACACAGCTATGTTCATGGCTGTATTCAAAGCCGCAACAGCAGACTTGAATAGCTTTGATGGAGACCTTGCAGCCTTTACGTTTAAAGCCTAAATCCTTTACTTTATGCTCCTTTTGTTGTTTGTTGGAAACAAGAGAGAAAATACTTGCTGTCTCCTGAGTTAGTTTTTTAAATTAGCATCAAGGATTGTGGTGGAGATTGTACAGCCTTTTAAACCTATAAAATCGATCACATCACATCTCTGCTCTGTACTGTTTGACTGTTTCTCTCTCTGCATTTGTGATAACACCCTCACTTAGTGAAGACTCACATGATGCTGTTTTAAGGCATACAGAGATATTAAAACACTAGCAACAATGAAATTAAAAGTACCATCAACAGTGGTCGCTGAAGTCACTCAGAGAGGCCCGGTGCACATGCAATACAAATACAGGTATTCTGTTAGCACAGACAAAATCACTGTAGCAGGGTAATAATACGGGCACTGTATACAATTTCATTCATATACTAACTTTGGAATTTTGCAATTTTTAATTTTCTTTTGCATGTGCGCATATGTGGATGTATGCATTTTATGTAGCTATGTGTGCATGCGTGCTCGAGAGTGTGTGTGTGTGTGGTGTGGTGGTGTGTGTGTGTGTGTGTGATGGAGGGAGGGTAGGAGGGGTGATAATCTAAGTATTGGTTCTTACTTTGTACCGTATTTGAGACAGGATCTCTTGCTCTGCTGTGTGTGCCAGGCCTGGGAATTTCTGGATACACTCTTGTTTCCATTTTCCAGAGTGTCTGAGTACTGGGCTGACGGATGCACATGCTAGGTGTCTGACTTTCCATGGCCCTAGATATTCGAAATAAGGTCCTCATGTTTGTACAGTGAACATTTTACCCAGTGAACCATCTCCCCAGCCAAGATCTCTGTCTTTAAAAGACAATTTGTAGACTTACACAAATGTGCAAAATATATTATTTCATATTTTTACAACCTATGTCTTTAATCCCAGCACTCAAGATGCACACACATCTCTCTGTGTTCCAAGCCAGCCAGGGCTATATAGTTAACCCTATCTCCAACAAAACAAAACAAAACAAAACAAAACAAACAAAACAAAACAAAACAAAAAAAGATTTGCATTCATGTAGCATCTGCTTCCATTTTCCCTGGCACCTAGCATTGGAAGTAACATTTATGAACTTTCTGACCTGTGCGTCCAGCTGGACATTTGAAGATGTAGAAAGCTTAGAAGGTAATTTTCTCATGGTCTGAAATGGAGGCACATAAATCTCAGTAACCAATATGCTTGTGGCATTGCTGCTGACACATCTGTTTGATGGATTTTTGATTTCCTGTCACGTTTGAATAAAACAAATAGTCCCGACATCTGTTTGTTCTTGCCACTGGCATTCAGAACTGGCTTGGTGAGGTCTGATAACACAGAAGAGTTCTATTCCACCAGAATGATTAAGACCTCACTTTTAGCTGTATCTTCAGCTCCACTCTGAACTGGCCCCTCTAGGTAGTTGGACTTAATAAAATGAGGTGCTTGCGTTGTTCGAAGATCATTAGGAGGTAGGAATGCAATTTCTTTAAGAATTATCCATAGTGAGAGAATTCAAGTGACTCTCGGGAGTTGCTTCAGAAAAGAGGGCAAATAAGTATTGATCGCTGAGATGTGTTTATTAGGTGATAAAACCTATTTCTTTCTCTTGCAGGGAAGCTGCCACTGTGTCTACTCTTCCTCGAGACTCACTTCTTGGCCACAACATCATAGGCACAATTACTGGATGCAGGTTTCAGGACAGAATCAGTGGCTTAGAGAAGAGGGACCTTTCAGCTAGAGCACAGACTTGACACTCCCCTCTGGGGCCTGATTCAAATTATGGAACTCACGGAGATGAGACCTTTTCAGCTGAAGTTTTATGATGTGGTCTCTTTACAATCTTATGAATAAAGGGAAAAACCTATCATATGAAATCTATGATTTCTCCAGATGTTTTGTTGATTCCCTGTGATGGTGTCAGGGGAGCTAAGAGCAAGATAAAGGCTCAGGGAAGTACTTTGTGCTCATATGCTGTCAGCATCTGTATTCGGAGGATCCAGGAGAGGATTCTGGGAATGATAAAGAGGTCCATCCTGGTACCTCTTTCCAGAGAGCTGGAATAGAAAGACAATGTGCCAGACCCATACTGAAGCTAAGTCACATGTATACCATAGTGAATCTAAACTAAATGTATACTATAGTCAGTCAAGCCACATGTATACCATGGTAAAGCTAAACCACATGTATACCATGGGCAGCTAAGCCATATGTATACACCATGGTGAAGCTAAGGCAAATGTATACCATTGTGAAGCTAAACCACATGTGTACCATGGTCAGCTAAGCTATGTGCATACTGTAGTTAGCTAAGCCACATGTGCATGGATTTTCTATATTCTTAGAAGTCAGTTGAGCTTTTAGGAGATAAGACTTGCTCCTCTTCGAGAACATGGAGTAGAGAGCATAAGGCAAGGTCTGGCTGTGGCTCCTACTAAGTTGTTTTGTAATTTGGCACAAATTCTCCAGTTCTCTTTTGACCAGAAAAGTGTGAGTGGTCAGACACAGTTCTCTCTGTCTGTAGGTTTAGTTTGAGTACAAGTTTAGGGCCAGTTGGATTGGCGTGAATTAAATCCAGCTTCTCCCGCTGATTATTTAGTGGGCTTGCACATCATTGTAAAACCTCTCCAAATTAATTTAAATCAAAATCGTGCAATGAGGTAATAGCTTTAAAATGAGGAAATGAGGTTGTTTGACTGACCTGAGATGGTATATATGAATATTAAATAGAATCCACTATCATGTGAAATGCTTTTTTTCTTTTTAGTATCTGCTTTTCTGTATTCTTTTTGCCTTTTACCTTTTTTTTTTTTTGAGGCAAGCTCTAGTGTAGCCTAGGCTTGCCTCAAACTCTATGTATCTGAAAATGATCTTGAACTTTTGATCCTCCTGCTTCTGCCTCCAGAGGGCTGGAGTTGCAGGTGTGTGCTAAGGACTGGGCTTAAAGCTTCCTTCGTGCATAGCGGCAAGTGCTGTACCAACTGAGCTACATGCCTAGCCTTGGCAGCTTTCTAACTGGGTTGTACATGGTGCTAATGTTTAAAATTTAGATGGCATTAGTTTGCATCTCTCATGACGAGAAGCCAAAATATGAATGCACACCATCTAACACAAAGCTTGAAAGGAAGTAGTAATTTAGAATTCATCTTAAGATAAAAAGTAAGCCATTATTGAAAAGACGTAAGGAAATTGTTCCCTTTTCTCTCTCTTTCTGTCTCTTTTTTTTATGATTTGAACTTTTTTCCTGCTTAGTGCATTGATGAATTCCAAAGCAATTGTAATTTTTCATACAAGCTTGCCACCACGAGCCTCCTCTAATTGTGTCTGAGCCATTTGTGCTGTTTGAGTTTTGTCTCCTGGGATAATTTCCCCTCCTTTCCTTACGGCTCTACTCTTCCGTTGTGTTGGAGAGAAAATGAGAGGTAGAAGTCAGAGCATATTCGACCTTGGTTTCCAGCTTTTGAATGGCATTGGAATAATTTCCCCTTTCCAAAGGTAAGTGAATTGCTATGGATGAGAGAGGCAACAAACTCTTACTTGGAGCTTGACGTTGGGGTAAATACAGTTTTCTGCACTAAACAGTTAACGTCCTCCGGATGCCAGAGTTCTCTTCCTTAGTCACCCATGAGGGTCCCATGGGAGACTTCATTCCATCTCAAGGCTCAAGGTGCATCCCAGACCAAGAAATAAGAATCCCTGAACATGGGACCTTGGGATCACTGCCTTTACTGTTTCTCAGGTGTGTCCAATGGGAATCCAAGGATAAGAGCCCCATATTAAAGTCTGGGTAATTTGCATGCAACCAGATTTCTTTTCTTCTTTTATTTCTTATTTATTTGTTTATTTTGGATAGGATCTCACTATGTAGGTTAGGATGATCCAATACTTGCTGTGTACTCCAGACTGGCTTCCAACTTGCAGCAACTGTCCTGCCTCAGCCAGTTCTTGATTTCTTCCTTAACACATGTTAGGCAGGAAGTTTCACTAAGCGTGTGAGGCAGAGAGAGGCTGAATTTGTGCCAGATTCCTTGAATCTGGAGTGGCTGCTGTAAAAGTGTGTTGCTTCTGACACTTCTGTGGTGAGTGAAGCTGGCTGAGGTCACTGCAGAGACCCTGGAGCACATGCCTGGATGAAGGTGGACTGCTGCTAAGCCCCAGCCACTGTGGCTGGCCACATGGCATCTTAATGTGGTTTTTGCATGTTGAAAGGATGGGGGAGGAGGAAGAGGAGGAGGAGGAAGAAGAGGAGGAAGAGGAGGAAGAGGAGGAGAAGCCTTTTAATTTTTATGTGTCATCACATTCAGAACTGCTTAAACTCTTCCGTTTGCCAGCCGGTACTTTTGAGCCCGTGCTTCTAGGGTGTTTGGACTGGCTTGACTATCTCAGCCAGACATCATAGATGCTTTTTTGTACTCTAAATATAAGCTGCATTCTGCCTTTCTGCCAAGACAGCTTCTAGCTGATTCTCTTTCTTTGTTCCCAAATAATTCTCTTAACTGGCATCAAATACTCTTTCTCATCCAATGTTGTTCCCTGCTACTGGCATCCATTACTTAAGGTGTGGCATACGCATTCTAGAAATCTTATAGTTCTGGGACTAGAGAGATGGCTCAGCAGTTAAGAGCAAGTATTTCTCCTCCAGAGGAGTTTAGTTCCCAGTACCTATTTGGGGTGGCTCACAACCATGTGTAACTCCAATTCCAGGTGATTCAGTGTCCCCCCTGGCCTCTGAGGGCACTGCACTCATGTGCATACATCCCTCCTCCCAGTGTAAAAGAAACACTTTATTAAAAAAAAAATAATTTATAAAGATATTACAGGGCTGAGGCTGGAGAGACGGCTTAGTGGTTAAGAGCACTGTCTGCCTTCCAGGGAACTCAAGTTTGGTACCCAGCACCCACATCAAATTCTTTTTATAATTAATTAGGATTTTTTAGGATAGTTAAAAATTTTTTAGTTTTTTAAAATTATGTATATATTATCAAAAGCATGTACATTGACATCTAATGAGTTAGATAAGAAATGTCAAAGTCAGGCTTGTGGCCTTATTGGACGCAGGAGAACATGAGTGGGGAAGGTTCCTTCATAGGCCTGGCTGGCTTCCTGGCTGCACTGCTGAGCCTGCCCTTCAAGATGAGGTTATACCATTTTGTGGAGACTTTCTAGACACCGCTAGGGACCAGCTACAGTGCAGTGCAGGCTCAGACCTTCTCCCACAGACTCTGATTCTTGTAATATACAGTCTCTGGATTTACATTTTGAAGCAACTTCTATAGGACATTTGTAGCTCTGTAACAGATGGTTTTGAGAGAATCATGGGGGAAGTTTTGGTCTCCATGTCTCCTGCCCTTTAAGAAGGTTTTGCACTAGTTGAGTCCCTTGATCAGTGTGAGCAACTGCTCAGAATGCAGTGTAAGGCATTTATAAGGAAGGAAGCTAGCTTGAATGTTTTTTCTGTGACTTAATGCTTTCTCCGGGAGAGTTCTTACCTTTTCAGTCATTGGTGGAAGATACTATGTTCTTTTCATATGAATTACTTTGTATAGACAATTTCCCCTTGTCATTTTGTATATATTTCTACCTTTTGTAAAAGGAATTTTCCCACAATTCTTCTGGGCCATCATTATATTTTAATTCTTTGGGATCCTCCCACATTTCTGAAAGCACCTGTCTACTGACTGTTTGCTCTTTGGATTCTAGTCTCTTTTGAGGTGTCCTTTCCTCGCCATTTCCTGCCACCATTTCTGTGTTAGCCTCCAGTAGCCTTCCTCTCATTCTCTGTGGGCTTGGGGAGTCATGTGACAACACAGTTTGTGTCAAGTAGCAGTGAACAGTATCTGATGAGGCCTTGCTCACATTAAAATGAATGAACTTGGCTGTCATGCCCCGGGGAATTGTTTCAGTGGCTTAACTGCCTTCGTATTTCCTGCTTTCAGCCACAGGTCTCAGACTGTGACTTCAAGTGAGATGTGGCTCAGGCTCATTTCTCTTGATGTACAAACATTTATTTTCCCAGCTGTGTTTGTATTTTCATATGCATTCTACTTGATAATGTGAAGCCAATACGGATTAAAATCCAAATGGAAATGCCTTTTATATATATATAGCATAAAGTGTTTTAAATTCAGTGTTATTATGAATTAGAACTATGAAATACCATCTTGTAGTCTTCTGAAATAAAGGTATTACCATAGGTATTTACGAGTAAACACTCCTTTCTTGGGAATGTCACAATCCCCCACCTCCACAATCTGAATTTAGTGTTTGCTGTAGCAATCCTGGTTTTGGCATCTGCTTTAGATAAAAGTAACAAGATGTTCACTCCTCACTTCTCAAGATGAGCCCATAAAATTTCTCTGAGATATAAAGGGAGGCTACCATTATTGGTTGATCCAAGTGGGCCAAGAAAAAGACTAGAGTCTTTAGGGGGAAGAAACGAGCACAGTGTGCATAGATAATGGAGCCAGACAGCCCCGAGAGGAAGGGAAGAACAGCTGTTCTGTTCCCTGTTGGCCTGAACCGTTCCTTCAGTAAGTTGGTAACTTTAAGGAGTAGACTCTAGTTCACCCAACATTTACTGAGCACTTGCTGTTCATGAGATAAAGGCCTTGCCATCTCTTTTGAATTGAACTAATAAGTCACTAGATGGCTTGAACCATTGTTATACTGATATGACAGTGGTAGACACCAACAGACAAATAGGACCTGATGTTGCTATTCCTTATGTGATGCAAATTGTGATTACAGATTTAAGGGATTCAGGAAAGAAGGTCAGGGTAAGATGTACTGTGCAGAGTTCATCACAAAAACATATGTGTGTGGTCCAAGCTCACACAGAGTATATTCTGGACAGTGCCTGAGTTAGGGAGGGTCATGTGGCATCTTAGATGATAACAACTTCTTGTAGGTCCAGCTCATAGGCAGAAGGGTGGAACGGCCTCCGGAGACCATTCTACTAGACCCATGAGCTTTGAAGTGTAGTGGTTACAGGATATGGGACACTCAGGTATGAGCCTCTTTTACCTCCAGACTCTTACTAGCAGCCCAACCTGGCATCTTGCCGTTCAGAGCTGCAGTACCAGAACAGTGTCTCTTTGATGCTTTTTGAGTGAGGGGACAGGATGACATATTAACTATTGCGGGCTGACCTCCAAACTCCAGAACTTTAACAAAACCTTGGAGAAACTGAGGCTAATGGAGGGAGACCAGGGAAGAGACTTACTAAAAGTACCAAACCCAATGTCAGGGTGACCCAGGATAGAAATTAAGTAACAGAAGTTAGCTTTCTATAAATCAATTTATAAAAATGTGTAGAAATTTCAAATGTATCACTTCTTGCATACCTTAGCCACCCTTGGACCACCAGAAGAACTTGAAAAAAAATCTCATGCCTGGAGACTCTCATTGATTGACTTGCATTGCGTCCCTTGCGATAGGGTTGGGGATGGAGTCCACAGTGGTCACAACCCTGGACAGTGATTCTCACTGACTTTAGAGGAATGGTCTCTCATAGGTGGGCACTGTAAGAAGCCCCCTGAGGAGAAAGTTGATGCAGACCTCCCTTTGGTGTTTGCCTGTGGTCCCTTACTAAGAGATTAATTTACTACCTCATGAAAAAAAAGATGCTTTAGTGTCTCCTAGTTACTAATAGAAGAAAAGTGATGTAAAAAATATCTGACCATAAGTAGTGCATTTGGTTATGATCAGAAATTCAATTTCCATTTTCTGCAAATAGGATCCTAGTATAGAAACAAACAGGTCTAATAAACAAATGCCATCAGACTCTCCTTGCTTATCTCCTGGTGCTGACCTAAGTCACTGCACAGCCAGACCTACGAACTATGGACAGACACGCTGTGCAAGAAGTGGCAGAGAGAAAATGGCAGCCACTGTTAAATTAAACTCCACGGAGCCATTCTCCAGCCTTCTCTGGAAGGTTACAGCCATTTCGTGCCTGCCATCTGGTAGCTGCTGATGGAATCATTACTTCTTTGTGTGGGCGCCAAGATGAACTTTGAGATCGGCAGGACGGGAGAAAACGCTGTTTACTTGCATGCATGGTTTTTGTTTTCCTATTTGGAGTTTAGGTGTCTCCTTGAATTCAGGAGTTCATCAATTGTTCACACATTGAACTTGTCATGGTGCTGGTTTTTAGTTTGTTTTGTTTCAGAGGTTTAGGGGAAATTACTTTCTGGATGGAAGCCTTTGCCGTCATTTGCGTTTAAGGACGTGGTTATTAGTCTGATCTTTGGAAACTAAAGTTGCCCTTATCAGTGACTCAAAGAAAAAAAAAATCTTCCTGGTTCTTACAGTAGGAGCTTTGTCGGAGGTAGCCAGACACTCAGGGTATAATAAACACGCTCAGGTGTGGGGCACACGGAAGCTAGAAGAGAAACTGAGACTGTTTGTTTTCAACACATGCTTGCAAATGGGTATTTTTCTAAGATTAAAAGTCCCTATAATGCTAGGGAATATTTTCATGAATGAATGACCCCAAAGGACAGTTTATTATAAGAAATAAGATGCTGGAGAGTGAGGAATGCCCTTCTGAGGCAATACCTGTGGCTGATTAGATTTGGGTGGATATGAGGGAATGCTATTGACTGTTGTTTTCTTTTGCAAATGGCATTTCAGAGACTCAGGCTCTGGCAGGGAGGTTTAGAATGTTCAATCATGTCTTCCCTTTTGGTGTGGTAACCCCAACCCCCATATCCTTACATATAGCAGAAAAGAGCTCAGTGCAGTCTAGGTGCCAGCTAGCTGCAGGTTTTAATTACAGTTTTAAATTAGATGAAACATTATGGGTTAGATTAAAGTGGACCCAGTGTAGCAGAGAACTGTTTATGTGTGAAGTTGGAGAAAACACTGGAACCTCCTTGGTGTTTCTCTGTCAATGTTATTTATCTGACTCGAAGAAATAAAATTAACATGCTTGCCATGGTGAAGAATAAATTGTGAACATTTGTGGGAGGGCGCAGTAGGACTGTTATTATTCCTTGATTACTTGTGGACCACCAACATGGGGCGTGAATGGATAGGACTGTTTTATTCCTCGTTGACCTTGATACCCCTTCCTGAAGCCATGGCTAGTGAGGACCTTGCAATATGTTTCCAAATAATGTTACCATTTGCTTATGAACTAAAGCACAACAGATTTAGTTTAAAGAGAAAAACCAACACATCCATGGGTTTTGTCAAAATTTTAGGTTAAGAATGTTGTTAAATTAGCTTAGCTTGCATAAGAGTTGGTAAGGCAAGATAAAGATGCTACTAAGTTAGCACCAACTGACATCACATCCGGAGTTAAGAAGATCTTTGTGGGTTGAGATCTGGTGTCTCTTTCTGAAACTGAAGGGAGTTGGTTAATCTGGAGATATGAAAATGACCCGATAACCTAGCGCTGCTGGAGTCGTCATTCAAATACAGACAAGACTCTGTTTGCCGACAATATCTTCTGGAAGACAGGCATGATAACTGAGCCATGGCTGAACCTTCAGCCATCTCAAGCTATTATTACTAAATGCTAAAGAGTAGTTAAAGAGATGCAGCATTGCATTTAATATGCTTTAAGTGTGTGCATGTTGGCAGACCTCCCTAACAGTCATACCTGTGTTCAAGGTAGCAATCCAGTACCAATGTGTCACAAGTTAACCAGTGGTCATGTTCAATTGTATACCTTAGCATAAGGAGGGATCTCTAGCTCATTTCTATCTGACAAAATCATGATCAAGCACTTAGTCTAAAAGGTATGACGATTAATTAAGGAGTTATGGTGCAATGTATCATGACCACATGAGGAGCTGACAACAGGCAGACAGCATGATGCTGAAGCAGTGGCTGAGATCTTCCATCTGATCCACAATCCCAAGGCAGAGAGAGAGTTAACTGGGAGTGGCTTGGGCTTTTAAAACCTTCAAGTCCGATCCCACTGAGGAGCATCCTCCAACCAGGTCAGACCTCCTAAGTCTTCCCAACCAGTTTCCTCAAGTGGGTACTAGGCATTTAAACACCCGAGCCTATGGGGGCCATTTCATTCAAACTACCACTGTGTATAACTAGTCTTGAAGGTATAAAATATCAAGGAAAAGGGAAATGTAATGAAACATATTTTGATCCCTGACTCTTGTAATTACAGTGGTGGGGTCGGCTCTGCCTCCACGTAACTCTTAACCTTTCAAGTAACAGACTGCCCTTCTGGTGTGTTCTCTCAAGTACACTTTACCTTCGTTCTGAGTGAGAACTGGACGGAAATTGCAAGCAGGAATGACCTCCCTGTTTATTTGGACAATGCATGCATTTCTGGGAAGAAGGAAGAGTTGAGTTGTACCTGAGCTTCTCTGTTGAAACAGTGTCTCCTGTTGAGATTTGAATTTCTATTTTTAAAAGTCAAATTGAAAGTAAATTTTGCAATAGATTAGGAATCTTTGCATCTGTTTGGATTCCAATATCCCCTGAGAAGTGGCTACTGGAAGGGGCCTGCGCTGACTGTGTGGTTGGAGTGAGTTTTGCAGGACACAGCACAGTGGTAGTGTTTGCTTTGTTGGCTCACTGAAAGGATTAAGTGAGTTAAGACATAATTGCAGTGAGAGCAATGATTGCCTGGATCCCAGTCAATATCCCGTAATTTCTAAAAGCTTGTTGTGGGTGATTGGGTGTACATGCTTTAAACAAAAGGGAGATTTCTCCATAGGAGTCATTTAGACTTGGGTATTTATGTTTGAGAAGATTTTAAATTATCAGTTCTATTTCTTTCATGGTTGGAGGCGTCATCCAGAGTTTTCCTGCATATTGAGTGAGTTGTGGCCATTTCTGAGATAGATGGGTCTAGGTCATCTGCATTTTCCTGGTGTTTCATGGGTAGCCCCTCTGGTTCTTTGGTGGCCATTAGTCATAACTTCCTTTATTTCTGATTTCTGTTTCACCAGCTCCGCTTCATTTTTCTATCTCTTTTTTTTATAGACTCCATGTTTGTTTTTATATAGTATTCACAGGTTGCAGTTGTTCCACCACTGATGACTCTTCCTCTTCCTCTTCTTCTTCTTCCACTTCTTCTTCCTGTGTGTCTGTTGCAAGTGGGCATTCATTCATCCCTGGGCATCTAGAGTTCACAGGGCAATGTCCAAGGACTTCCTGTCTTCCTCTATCACTGCTTTGGTTTTTAATTCTTCTCTCATACATTATATCCGGCTGCAGTTTTCTCTTCCTCCTCTCCTCACAGTCCCTCTCCCTTCCACCTGCCTTCCTCTATCATTCTTCACCACCCCAGTCTTTTTTGACAGAATTTCTCACTAAACCCAGAGTTCTCCATTTCAACCAGAGTGCTCCAGAGAGGCTATCTCTTCTGTCCCTTGGTGTGTTCATGGACACGTGCTGCCATGTCTGCCGTGTATGTTAGGGATCTGAACTCCAGTCCACCTCATTCACGCACTTCCCTCACTGAGCCACTTTACCAGCTCTGCCAGAGACTTTTTCTAATTCAAAGTCTTCCAGCCTCTTCCTCTGTGTCAGGCCCACCTTACCAGTTGCTACTTTTGGAAGACTCTGTGAGTCTCTTAAGGTACTGGCTCCCTGTTGCACCTTTGTTTAGTCTCTGACTTGTCCGCAATCTCCTTGAATGTCAAACTAATCCCAAGTGGCAGTCTCAGTCCTCCCCATGCTCCTCTGTTTTTTTTTTCTCTCTTCTCTCTTCTTTGTTCCATTTTGTTTTCCCTACCCACTACTCGTTTTTTTTTTTTTTTTTGTTTTTTCGGACAGGTTTCTCTGTGTAGTCCGGCTGTCCTGGACTCGCTCGTAGCGCTGGCTCGAACTCAGAAATCCGCCTGCCTCCTCCCAAGTGCTGGATAAGGCGTGCGCACCACCGCCGCTGCCTCAGTCATTTTTATGACAGACCATATACTTCTTCATTCTGTCAACATTACATTTTATCATAAAAAAGCAAAATCAAAATAGCAACTGTCTTTTAAATAGGTAATATTGCAGAGTTGGTGGTCTTTATTTTGCATTTGAATTCAAGTTTCTTCATCATATCTACAACTACCAATGTTCTCCGTGTATACTCAGCTTGATCGGAGCCTTGAGAGAGGAGGACAGTTTTAGAACTTAGGGGGTTTTCCCATAGATTTCATGATCACTCACACATCATTTATAAACTCCCTCTGTACACAGTTGTGCATCTGCTTCCTCCTCTCTCTCATTTCCTTACAGCGTTTGTTAACGAATCCCTTACCCAGGACTACAGAAGACATAAAACTAAAACAACCACAATTCACTTAGAATATCCATTCAAACAGAAACATCTTCTTAAAAGATGGATCTGGATCACCTTTCCTAGTTTTATAAATCTTAAGCAATTTACCTGGTTTTGTTTGTTTGTAAATATGTGGGGCTAGTGGTCACTGCATTTAGTACTGAGCTGTGTGTTCTTGGATAAGTCATGTATTCTGTATGAGTACTGAATTTTTTTTTTTTTTCAATCTTGAAATAAAGCAAGTTGACAACTTTAAAAAGGAAAGATATTTTTTCTATAATATTTTTATTGATTATTTGGGAGATTCACATGATGTTCCTGACTACCCTTACTTCCCAGTCCTTTCATGTTTGTCCCCCAACCCTTGTGGGCTCTCCCCTCTCCCCTCAAAAAAAGATTAAAAAAAAAAAACCCCAAGTCCAATTTGTGTTGTCCCTATAGTCACTGGAACGTGTTGTCAACCCTACTTCCTCCCATCTTGAGACAATTAATTGGCTTATTTTTCCTGATTTCTTTTGGTCCCTGGGTCTTAAAGAGGCTGACTAACTTTGTGAAACAACAGATAGATAATTTGGTAGCAAAACCTATTCAGATGCATTATCATAAGTTAGCTATGGAAGACCATGAAAACTCAAGATGAGGTTGTTACTCTATCCAGGGTGTTCCCAAAAACCATCTCCACTCCAACCTAAAAGAGGGACTTCCTCCCCTAGACCAAGCAGAGAGGGGCAACCCAGAACCCCCTCTGACTGGCAATCTGAATTCGTGCTTAAGCTGCGAGGCTAAGCACCACAAGGGAATATAAATAAAAGTTAAAAATATCTCTCTGGGTTCCCTGAGGTACGTGCCTGACTGCATAGGGGTTGATGTCGAAAGTATCCCCTCTCCAGGAAAAAGACTTCAGGATGGGTATAGCCCTCATGCCTCACTGGACAATGACAGGAGGACCAGAGCCATTACAAGGTCCCCTTCAATTATTGGAGATCAGGCCTGTATCCCCGCCTTCTCAAGATTAGAATTGTCACAGGCCTTCTATACTTAGAGAAGGGAGGAGATGTCAGGGGCAGCCCTGCTTATACACTGAAGGCCTAAAATCAGCCATAGGCCTAAAATCAGCAATAAGACTGACAACATACGTGCTAACACAAAGTCTTGGGTCTCTGTGGAAAAACACTGAAACAGATGGCTATAAGCTATTGTAAACAGGCAGCTTTTGTGGAAATTTACCAACCTGAGTAGTCTAGACCTTGTAAATAGGTAACCTTGGCGGATAGTACCAACTTAGATAAAGACAAGTGAATCATAGGCAGAGTCATAGTGACCTGTCTGTCCCTTGAACCTTCACCCAGCTGATACCCTGTTCTGAAAGATATCTGTACTCCCTCTGAACACCTATGCCCTGGTGTCATCCCCTTCCCCACATCCTGCCTTTTTGTGTTTATAACCCCTGTGTGAATAAGTAAAAATTACGATTTGATTTAAATAATTAAATTAATAATAATAATAATATTTTTATTATATTTGGGAGTTTCACATAATGTTCCTGATTACCCTTACTTCCCAGTCCTTCCATGTTTGCCCCCCAACCCTTGTAGGCTTTCCCTCCCCCCAAAAAGGATTAAAAAACCCCCTAAGTCCAATTTGTGTTGTCCCTATAGTCATGGAGAGTGGCCAAAGTTCCAGTGGCCAGCATCTTAAAGAAAAGTGAGTCATGTCCCCCTCTTCCCCCTGCCAGTAACTATCAGTTGTAGAGAGGTACCTTTCAGCATCCTTATCATAATTTTTATAAAGTTCTTTTCAAGGACTTCCTGTTTAAGTTGTTATTTTTGGGGAGTGAGGGGCTGGGGTTGTCACAGAAGCCTTCTATGTCTTTCTTTCTCAACTGTGAGTCCAGCAATCACCATTCACACCACTGCCGAAGAAGCTCCCTTGTCATTTACAGTCAACAGGAACACAATTCATGGGCTTCCACATGGTATCTGGTGAGAGTATGGACTACAGACATCCACTTGACCTCTGGTATCAGCCCATGCCATGGACTTCAGCACGGTCTCTGGTGGCAGTAGCTTGGCCCACCACCATCATCTGGTGACTAAAGCCATGGACTTTAACACTTTGGTGGTGACATAGGCCATATGGGCCATGGACACCAAAGCAGGACTACAGAACCAAGTCGTGGTCCCTAGGGGCAGCATGGGCCACAGATATCAACATGGCCAGAGGCAGCAGACAGATTTTTTATTTAAAAAGAAAACAAAAGTGTAAGTGTAGTCTTCACACCTCATCAAGGAAATTTCTTTTGGAGACAGATGGAAACCACTTCAGAAATCCACAACCAATCAACACAGAGAGTTGTGGAGCTCAGTCCCAATGGATGCATCTACAAAACACTACACCACCGATGGCTTGGGGAACATTGTGGAATGGGGGTGAGTGGGTGGTGGATTGAAAAAGTCAGAGGATCAGAAACTTTGCTGTAAGATCGTATCTCCTACCATCATCAGAAACTATACCCACAAAGTCTCACCATGATTGCCAGAATGTAAACTGAGCAAGGAAGGCACAAATGAACCAACACGACAAACTGCCCAAGGAAAAGCTCCCAGTGCCTCAGCCCTATGCAAAGAGCTACAGGCAACCATTAAAGCTGGGACATGAGAAATGGCCCTCGCTAGGGAAGAGCACACCAATCATTGTCCAGTGCCAAACAGTCAGCCCTGAAAAACACATACAAATATCATTATATTGGTTCTATGGGTTATATTTGGGAATATATATGTATATACATTATGAATATAATAACAGCTGAGGGGCCATGACATTGAAGGAGACTCCAGGGGTTTAAATGAGAGAGGGCTAAGTGGGAGGGGGCTAAGTGGAGGCTAAGTGGGAGGGGGTAAATGGGAGAATTTGGACAGAGGAAAGGGAAGAACTGTAATTGAAATACAATCTTGAGAATACCACTTCCCTTCAGCCCAGAGCCTGGTCCTTTTGGCTGGGGCACACACTTAGCTGGTCTGCTCCTGTGGAAACACCTGATCCTGAGCCATCCTAGAAGAGCCACTGCACTCAGAGGAGAGGGTAAGAAACCTTGCCCACTACCCCACGCCCCAGAGTTACAACTGGGAGCCAGGGGAGGGTTAAGGAACCAGCAGGCACCCAAACCCTGCCCCTCCAGAATACTACTTCCCTTCTGCCCCAAGCCTGGTCCTTTTGCCTGGGGCACACACTTAGCTGGTCTGCTCCTATGGAAACACCTGATCCTGAGCCATCCTAGAGGACCCACTGCACTCAGAGAGAGGCCTGGTCCTTCTGGCTGGGGAAGACACCGAGCTGGTCTGCTCCTGTGGAGACACCTTACCTTGAGCCATTCTAGAAGAGCCACTGCACTGAGAGCAGTGAACACCTAGCTGGTCTGTTCCAGTGGAGACACCTTATCCTGAGCCATCCTAGAGGAGCTGTTGCACTCAGGACAGCAGGATTTCAGGATCCCTGGGGTGGCCTGAGCCCCAGGAGTTCTTCCACCCAGGAGCTTAGGATCACAGGAACACAGAGACATCTGGAATCTGAGGAGTTCTGACACAAGCAAGATAACTGGAAAGACAGACTCCAGTCAGACACACTGATTATTGGATTTTAGCCCAGAAGCTTGCAATACCCAAGATTCAACTCACAGACCACATAAAGCTCATGAAGAATGAAGACCAAGTTGGGGGGCTTCAGTCCTTCTTAGAAGGAGTAACAAAATACTCAAGGGAGCAAATATGGATACAAAGTGCAGGACAGAAACTGAAGGAGGGGCTGTCTGTATACCATTCCACAAAGGTAGACGTTGATGTGGTTGTCAGGAAGTACATGCTGACAGGAGCCTGATATAGCTGTCTCCTTAGAGGTCTGCAAGAGTCTGACATATTCAGAGGCAGATGCTCACAGCTAACCGTTAAACTGATCATGGGGTTCCCAATAGAGGAGTTAGAGTGAAGACTGAAGGAGTTGAAAGGATTTGCGACACCATGAGGAAAACAATAATACCAACCAACCAGAGCCCCCAGGGTCTAAACCACCAGCCTGGGAGCACTTAGGGAGGGACCCATGGTTCCAGCTATATATGCAAGGGTATTATAGGTGGGAGAAGAGATCCTTGGTCCCATGAAGGCTGTATGTCAGGAGGGGGGTATTTGAGAGTGGGGAGGTGAGGTGGGGGGTAGATAGGTGGGGTACACCCTCATAGAAGCAGGAGGAGTGGGGATGGGATAGGGAGTTCCTGGGAGGGAGGGGGAAAATGGGGTAAGGGGAGAACATTTGAAATGTAAATAAACTTTCCAATAAAAAAAATTCAAAAAAAAAAAAGAAGAAATACAATCTCAGAAGTGAACAAACAACAAAAATGTAAAAGTGCTTGTGATTCTTTTGACATTTTTACCCCAGTAATTAATGTATATTCACTATCACTGTCACTGTCCAGGGAGTCAAACACTGTCTCCTGTGAGAGTGCCCTGATGGGTGAGCAAAACCATTTCAGTGAGAGCCAGGTGCTATGATAGGCTGTAATTGCAAAGGAACTTTGCCTGGACTTAGATTTATCATTTTGCTTTCATTCAAAATGATGCTTGGTTTATATTTTTTCCAAACATCAGAGGCAGTGAAGAGGGGTCCTGGGTGAAGAGCCTTTGAAGTCAGCAAATCTTTCAGTGAAGCCTAGCATTCTCTGAGGCTCTCAAAGCGTTAAGTTGTTACTCTCAAGGTGTCACTGGGCATGCCACTTACTGTTTTGCTTGCTTCACTTCTGGTGCTAATTCCTCTTATCTGAGCAGGACCTTGGAGTTTATTAAGGATTTTGTATCTATCATAGTACAGATGGTTGTGAGCCACCTTTCGTCCCTGAAAGCAACCTCATGAAGATGGAAGCAGAGGGTTTAAAGACAAGGAGCCCAAGATTCACAATGGAGATATATATGTCTTATTCAAAAATGTGGTTATTAAGTGGCTGTATGGCCATACTTCTATCAAACATCTAAAGTAAATGTGTAATAAGTTCCTGTGATAGAAAATAATAGATGATAATATAAATAATAATAGATCTTGTGGTAGATAAATGCCTACATGGCCTCTGACTACCACAAACTTATCTTTTAACATTATAATGGCCTTTTCTTTATCAATTTTTAAATTAAAATATAATCACATTATTTCCTCTTTCCTTTTCCTCATTCCAAACCCTTTCATGCACCCCACTCTTGATTCCTCTCAAAATCATGGCCTCTGCTTCTATACTTATTGTTATGTGAGCACACGTGCACACACACACACACACACACACACACACACCAACACACACACATATATATAAAACCTACCCAGTGTGTATAATGTTACTTGTTTGCATATGATTTCATAGCTGGCCACTTAGTATTAAATAACAAATTAGGGGGTTCTTCTGAGGAGGAGACTTTTCCGGCTCATCATTTCTTAGCTGTTGTGGTTCTTTGTCTCTGAGAGGTACCCCCTGAGATTTCCCTCTTCCATATTAGCATGTCAATCAGCATTGGACTTTCACATTGTAACAAGCTATGTTCTCTAACTATGCCATCATGGCATTACAGTACAGTCTTATTTTTGTTTTTTCTCTCTCTCAGAGGTAAAAAATTTTCCATCTGGACTTCTACAATGTGTTCCTAAGTAAAGGTAGAAATATAGCTATGGGAAAATCCCTTCATTAAACTCTCATTAACTACCCATTGTGGCTACTCTATTTCTTGCTGTGATTTTTACTGTTACAGTGATAAAGCTATGGCAAGTTAGATTAAGTAAGATTTTATTGGAAAAATGAAATAGGATTAACATCTGAGAAATGAAAAAACTTTCAAATTATAGGGATCACAGTTCAAATGCTGGCTGGTGCCTGCCATAGATTACAGATGTGACCAGACAGCCTAATTAACTCTCCTAATTCAAGTTTCCTTATTCATAAAATAAAGTTGCTAATGACTTCTCCAATGAACATTCTTTAGTCTCCTACAAAATATGTCGATTAATATAGCATTCTTAACAATCACTGTTTGCATGTCCCACTCCCCAAGTCTGCAGATATTGGGTCTACAATATAGGCTTTTTATATTTCCCAAGAGTTATTTGTCAGAACGATCATGCTTACTGTATCAGTATTTGTTTAGTTTAATGACCAGTGTGTTGGTTTACTTTTGCTGTTTTAACAGATCATCCCAACCACCTTGCCTCAAAACCATACGGTTTATTATCTTCTCAGAGGACTGAGAAATGGCTTTACCGGACTTAAATGGGCTCCTTTGCTGAAGTTGAAAAGAACTTTATTCTTTGGCCTTTCCCACTGCTAAGGGTGGCCACCACATCCTTTTGCCTGTGGCTCAGCCCTTCCTTCTTCTTCAGAGACAGTGGACATTATTCTGCCTGCCACAGCCTTTGGAAAGAGAAGGAGGAGAAAGAAGAGGAGGGGGGAAAGAAGAGGAGGAGGTGCAGGGAGGAAGGCAAGAAGGGGATGGGGCACGCCGTAGAGAATGATCATTTTTATGAATTCCAGGCTTCTTCTTTTTTACTTTAGACTGTTATATGAAATTAAGAAAAATTGTTTTTGAATTCGACGTGGGCTAGATAATGGAAAACATTCGGGGCGGCTGTGAAACTCCCCAGTGTATCTCTTCTCTGCATGAGAAGTGTCTTAATGCTCTTGATTCATTTAGGAAAACAATTTGTAAATACTAAGGAACAACATGCGTTTGATTTATGGGAGAAAGACGCTGTAGAGGAAAACAAACACTGTTTCAAACAGTGTTTCCTAGTGAAGATAAAAATGTGACAGGTCACTGTTACACCCGAGAGCTCTCTCACCACACAAGTCATTACGACGGTCCACAGGGTCCACAGCTTTAGACTGTTGATGCTCGCCCCCGCCCCCCCTGCCTCCCCCAGCAGCCTGCACAGCGCCTCTGCCACGATGAACGCTGCAGCAGCAAGGAAGCTTCCTAGTCAGTACTGACTTGATGCTTCCGTGTCCTCCAACCAAAATGTGTGTGTGGTCTTCAGTGATGTGGCCTTACCATTGAGTTCTGGTGGGCAACCGAGAGCGGTGACGATACAATGTATTTCTCTCAAGAAGTTTCTGTGCACCCTGGCCAATAGCTTGACAAGAGATTTCCCACACACCTAGAACTGGATTTTATCATTCTTAGCTTATGGCTTTTCAGAGTAATATTATCTCTTAAAATCTTTTACATGAAAAAATATTTATTTATTTGGCAAATTTATAAAATAGTTGGTTTCCATGTGGCTTTCTTAAACATCCTTAGTGTTAATTTTTCCTCTCCCCAAGCCCTTTCCTGCCCCACCCACCTGTTCTTCTCACTTGAATATGAGGGCAGCACAAATTGAATTTAATTATTTAAAGAGAGAGAGAAAAAAAGAGGACGTGAAGATGGTGGGTGGAGGGTGTATTTTGGAAGAATGTGGTAAATAGAATCAAAATGCATTGCATGAAATCTTAAGGAATTAATAATATATTATATGAAAATACTATTGGCAGATATGATGGTGCTCACATAGAGCCTCAGTACTTGGGCAACTGAGTCAGGAGTATTGTGAGTTTGAGACCAGCACTGGCCATACATTAAGACGTCTTTACACACACATACACATCCATATACATACATATATACATATATATACGTATGTGCATATACATACATATACACATGTCTATAAAACTTTCATTTTCTAGGTGAACCAGTCAACTCCCAATCCTAATTTTGTCAGGTCTCCTAGTATTCATCCAATTCTCACTCCTCTCTAAAACTGTCTGTTCTAAGATTAGAGAATAGATTTTGGTCAGTGATTTTTCCCAATTTTGATGGGAGTCTTAGAATTTTTTTTTTTTTGGAAGCTGAGAACAATCTTGAAAAATCAATGGAATCTTTTTAATACCTTGTGTGCAAAAACCCAAGTTATTCCCTTCAGTCCTTGCTCAGTATTATATTTTAGTTCAAAGAAAGTTTTCTCTCCCCTCCCCTCCCCTCCCTCCCCTCCCCCTCCCCTCCCCCTCCCCTCCCCTCCCTCCCTCCCCTCCCTCCCCCCCCCCCCCCCCTCCCTCCCTCCTCCCTCCCTCTCCCTCCCTCCTTCCTTTCCTTTTATTTCCCTTTCCTTTCCCTTCTTTTCCTTTCCATTTTCACCCTATACCTTCTCCCCGTAGGCACTGTCTTAGTTAGGGTTTTACTGCTGTGAACAGACACCATGACCAAGGCAACTCTTATAAAGGAAAACATTTAATTGGTGCTAGCTTACAGTTTCAGAGGTTCAGTCCGTTGTTGACTTGATGGGAAGAATCCCAGTGTTCAGGCAGTTAGATATGGTGCTGGAGGAGCTGAGAGTTCTACATCTTGGTCCAAAGGCAGCCAGAAGGAGACACTCTTTCCACACTGGACAGAGCCTGAGTATTGGAGCCTCAAAGCCCACCCCACAGTAACACCCTTCCTCCAGCAATGCTACATCTCTTCCAATAAGGCTACACCTCCTAATAGTGCCACTTCCCACCCATCAAGCATTTTCAAACCACCGCAGACACCCACCAAGATTTATTTAATACTTGTTCTTGAGTATCTGTGTATTATCTCATCTATAATTTTAGATGATTTTATGCATCCTTCGAGGATGACCCAAGACACTAGAGGGTCAGAAACTTTGCCCTAAATTTGTACTGTACAACTCAGTGAACATTAGCTTCATGATACTACTTAAATTCAAATTAAATTATTTGAGATTATATTAAATTGAAACGTTCCCAGGGACATTAGCTTCAGTTCAACTGCTAAATGGCCGTACATATCTAGCAGCTGCTGCTATACTAGACAAAACCTGAGATAAGATGATGTACTCATCCATGTAGAGAGCACTGTTGGACAAAAAATTCCCAACTACCCACAAGAACTCTTAGGTCTCACATATGCCTCAGCTGACTATAGGGAAATGGCAATCTTGGCTTTTTCACAGGTAAGGAACTTGCTTCTGTGTTCTTTACGCAAGCTTTATTGTGGTTAGGATGGCTATGGGAATCAGTGAGGGTCAGACTGTGCCCAGTGTCTCTAACAAGCCCAGCCTGGGCACCCATCAGCTAATTTAAAGAACTGAATTAATAGAAAAAAACAACAAAAGGTCTATTCAATGTGGTCACATTAGAATAAGGGACAAGAGTTCCAATGACACCTCCAGCACGGTCCACTCTCAAGTCCATCTTCAAGGCTCTAGTGTGAAATTTAGTTTTGAATAGAAGCAAGAGCTATGCATAATTAGGCCTTGACCCATCATTTTCTTCGTTTCATTCTTTTGTAAGGAGGTCTGACAAGTTGCAAATCTCTTTCCTTGAGAAAAGATTCCCCTCTCACAGACCTAGGTTTTAGGTGTTTTCCTTTCCCCAGAATGAGATTCCTGGGAAAATTCTAATGCTTGGGGTCCATTGTTTCAATAGTCTGATGGTGAAAGAGAGGTACAGGTACATTTTAGTGTACCCTCATTCCTGTGAGGCAAGCTGCTTACAGTAAGGGTGATTCAAACCCATGCCTCCCCAAAATTAGAAATGCCTTTATGTCATGGATCCTCATGCAACACACAGTACCCAATACCACCTGAGATTTGCATGTTGAGTGTACATTTGTCATGAGCACTAATCATTAAAGTCTGCCTACTCTAGAGGGCAGTGGTGGTCCATACTTTTAATTCTAGCACTTGGGAGGCAGAGGCAGGTGGATCTCTGTGAGTTCGAGACCAGCCTAATCTACAGATTGATTTCTAGGACAGCCAAGGCCACACAGAGAAACCCTGTCCTGAAAAGCCAAACATAAATAAATAAATAAATAAATAAATTAAATAAATAACAATCTTATCCGTTTTCTATGTGGTATGTGGTAGAATTATACTTCTCTTCCATTCTTTGAAATTGTGTTGACTATGAGAATTACTTTGGCAAATAAAATATTGCTAGAAGATACATGATTATCTTCTAGATAGAAGTCTTTAGAAGTCTATTGTATGCCAGCATACAATGTATTCAATCAGATCAGTCTTCTAAGCTTAAGCAAAAGCTCTGAACCTTCTTTAGGTGAATGCTAGGAGCTTGCTGCTCTCAAAGCTGGGTCATACTCTCAAGACTGATCAGGGCAGTTGAGGGTTAATCTACACAATGGTTTTCAACCATAATTTTATGCATTCATCCCCATAGGCTCCTTACTAACCTCAATTCCCTGGTTCAAGTCCGAAGTGTAATGTTCCGCTAGAAACACATGCAAGCATACATCTGTCAGTCAGTCTATATGTTAGTCTTTCTCAGGCTGTCTGTCTCTATCTGTCTATCATCTATCTATCTATCTATCTATCTATCTATCTATCTATCTATCATCACAATCTATGTCTCTTTTGCTTCCTTCATTTTTTTGTGCTACCATGGTTATCTTTTGTACCCTTAATCTCTTATTTTGTAGATCATTGGTAAGTTGGGTGTATCTAATATTTTTCATGAATATATCTATATATCTCAATATGTTAGTGATCTGAGGGAATATATATATGTATACACACACACACACACACACACACACACACACAATATATATATATAATCACAAAGGACACGTGTTCTCAGACATCAAATAAGGAACTCCAAGCTTATCAAATCACTTTGTACCGTTGCTATAGTAGTTACTGTTCTGTTGCTATACAGAAACCTTATGACAAGGCAACTTATAAAAAAGCATTTATTTGGGGGCTTACTTACAGTTTCAGGGTTATTCCATGAACATCAAGGCAGGGAACATGGTAGCAGGAAACATGGCACTGGAGCAGTAGCTGAGAGCTCATATCTAATCCACAAGTTGCAGGCAGAGAGGAGGGGGGGAAGGGGAAGGGAAGAGAGAGAAGGGGAAGGGGGAAGGGAGAGGGAGAGGGAGAGGGAGAGGGAGAGGGAGAGGGAGAGGGAGAGGGAGAGGGAGAGGGAGAGGGAGAGGGAGAGGGAGAGGAGACTGGGCCTAGCATGGGCTTTTGAAACCTCAAAAACCCATCCTGAGTGACACATCTTCTCCAACAAGGCCACACCTCCTATTCCTTCCTAAACAGTTCTCCTAACTGGTGCTCAAGCATTCAAACTTAGGAGCCTATGAGGGTTGTTCTCTTTCAAACCACCACAATTGCTGAAGGTGTTAAGTGTCACTTCATGGCTGAGGTGAGATTGCCAATAACCAATTCTTCTTTTGTAATTAACTACACTTGCATATTTAGGAAATATAAATATATTTGCATGCTGTTGCTTTGTCTCTCATCAATATTGGCTGCAGTCAGTTCATTGGCTCATAAGAATCTCCCCTTTGTCCCCTTTACTCCAAATGCCTAGCCCATATCTTTCCATGTATCACAAGTTATTCTACCAACCTCCTGGATATAGAAACTTAGGTTGTTTCCAATCCTTTGGATGGATAAATAGGTTGCAATGAGTAACCAAACCCAAATGTTTGTCCTTATTTTTGGAGGTGTACCTTCAGCGTACATTTCTATGTTAAAAGGAAAATCCATATGTAATTTTGTCAGAGATTGCCAAATTCCTTCAATATAAGGGCTATGATGTTCATAGTCCCAGCAACATGTAAGACTGCCTGCCAGCCTTGCCAACAGAATGTGTTACTAAGATTTTCATCATTTTTTTTATTTTTACAGTTTGATAGAAAATTAATAGTATGTCAGGCTAATTTTACTTGAATTCCTCTTATTACAGGTAGAAGTGAGATGGTTTCCTATGACTTGCAATTCCTGCACTCTCTTGTCTTGCAACACGTGTGTCTTTAGCTCATTGCTCTGTTAAGAATTTGCCTACTTTAATTTCATTTACTCTTTGAGACAAGGTTCTATTTTGTAGTCCGAGTTAGTTTCAAACTAGCAATCCTCCTGCATCAGTCATCCAAGTGCTGAATGTTAGGTGTGTACCACAATACTCAGTCTCCCCCTTTGTTTGAAAGTTTCAAATATCTTAAGGTCACTCCATTTTTATTTATGATATATTGTACACATTTTTCACCCCCTTTGCTGCTTGTCATCTACTTGGTTTGCAGTGTTTTAATGAACTGTATGCATTTTCATAAGGTTAAATTTATCTTTTTTTTCCTTTGCAACCAGATTTTCATTCTTACTTAGAAACTTTTTAAATCAATAACAAGCTACAGATAAATTCTGTATTTCATGCTTTTTGTTTTTACATTTAGATTGAGCTTATTTTTGTGTATAGTGGGAGTAATGGACTTAGTTGTGTTTTTTTTCCACACTAAAAAGACATGAAGGTAGAAGGGGGAACTGCTGAGAGTGGGAGGAAAAATGCCCAAAATTCACTATATAGAGGCAGGAAATTGTCAAAGGATTAAAAAAATAAAATAGATTTAGTGATATTCGGCAATCTTTGTCCATGTTATAATGGCCTCCTTTACTGCATGTTAATTTTCTTTTGTGCCTGGGGGTTCTTGTCCAGGCATCTTGGTTTGTCTGCCTAATCATGAGTGGTTAGTTCCACATTGCCTTCATCATGGAGGCATTGCTGACTGTTGTTTTGTATCTGTATATGAAGGGCTACTCATTTCATATAGCTTGTTTTGAGACCATTTCCCTAGCTACTGATCTGTGTTTGTTTCCAATACAAACTTTGATTGCAGCACATTTGGCTTCACAGAAAAGTTTATTGATATTTTTATTGCTGTTTTAAATGTGTGAATAAGTGTAGGGACAAGCAATCATCTTTTAACTTTGTTACTTTATTCTGTTCAAGAATAAGAGCTAACTCTCCATTGGTCCCAAGTTATTTTTGTGTCTTTCAGCAGTGTTTAATGCATTACTGAAATAGGATGTCACAAGGGGACAGAGAGCAGATAAATAGTGGATAAGCATTAGCCATTTTAAAAAAAAGCATGCTTCTTCTCACAGATTTGTCATAAAACAACAGATTGGTTTCACAAGGCTATAATAGTTACATGTTAGAAGCCCCTGATGACTTACCTCAGACTATTAGGGTTTAAGATGCACAAAGACACAGAATGACAAGACAGATTTGTTACAAGAAAACCCCAATACTCTCTAGCTGTACTGTTCTCTATCCAACCTAAAAATCACTCATTTTAGAGGGCACATAGAAATAATACATCATTAGCCTCTAACTTCACTGCAGACATGTCTGTACTAGTGTCTCTTTACCAATGGGTGACTCTTTACTAGTATCTAGAGACACGGTATAGGACTCAGTGACATTCTTTGGCATCTCCATTCTCCTATCTCCTGTCCTGTCTCCACTTCATCCTTTGCACCAGCCTCTACACATCTCTTCTAGGAGATGTGCTGATTGAGAAATACATTGTCTAAGACAGACATACCCACTGGAGTGAATAAATGTTTCTTCCACTCTGTCTTTGGCTTGTTCATCAACTCAAGTACCTTTATCTTTTAGCATTATCATAAGACCAGATCACACCACAAGACTGAGAGCCTTAATATTTTTCTGAGTCACTACCATTTAGTCAAGTACAAGACCAGCATGTTTACACACAAAGAAAAGATCTTTTGATCATGTGTACAACTAGTAGACAATTCCCCAAAATTTGCATGTCCCCCCAAAAAAAAAAAAAACCCCTGTAGTTTCGAATGTTTTTTCGTACACCCCCCCCCCTTAAAACCCCCGGGGTAAAACCTCCAGCTACTGTTAAAGATTTTCTTGTCGTTCTAAATGTGGCTTTCTCTCCCTTTAGTTTCCAAAACAAAAAATTTCATTGTCTGGTGTCAAAATACAGTTTTTTTTCAAACTCTTTTACAAATTATGCCAAACTACTGGCTTTTTAAAAAACAATAATCATTCTTTTCTTTTCCCTTTTTTTTAACAAGAGGGTTGACCCAGGCCTTACCCTATCGAAATTTTTTTTTTGCAATAGGATCTGGAGTTTTTAATAAGGGGGCCCTTTTTGTAAATCCCCCAGTCGAGCCCACCAGCTGCAGAATGGTGCCACTGTTTAGGGAGCTAAGCTTGGGGAGGGCTGCTGACCCCCCGAATTTTGCCCCCCCGGGAAATGTTAAGTTCCCTTTTTTTTTATTTTTAAAAAAATTTAAAAAAATGCTCACTAATTTTTTTAGAAATCCCGTATTTTTAAAAAACCCTTTTTTTTAATTTTATAAACAATATCATTTCTTACCAAAAATTTTTTTTTCTTCCTCTTTTTCTTCCCTCCTCTGGGGTCTCTCTCTCTCTTCTCCTCTCTCCTCTCTCTCTTCTCCTCTTTTTTCTCTCTCTTCCTTTTTTTCCCCCCCTTCTCTCAAATTCAGACCCCCTTTTAAATACAAAACCAGAAATTTAAAACCCCCCAAATAAAGAAAAAATCTCTCTACAAAAAAATTTTTAAAAAAAATAAAGACCCCCCCAAAAGGGGGGGGAGAGTTTCTCAAATGTAGAAGATTTCCTAGATTGATGTCGGGTTCTCTCCCTTGAGCCCCCCAAAAGGGCCCCCCCCCTTTTTTCATATGTACTGAAGTCATGGGGGGTCCATGTGTACCTTTGGTTGGTGGTTTAGTCCCTGGGACTTTGGGCGGGGGTCGGGGGGGTTGGGGGGGGTGTTTTGGTTGGTTGAATTTTTTTGTTCTTTTAGAGGTTGCAAACCCCCCCCCCCCTTCAGGGGCTTTCCTTAACTCCTTGGGGGGCCCCGTGCTAAGGGGCCCCTGGTTAGTGCAAGCATCTGCATAGTCTCTCGGGGGACAAAAATATACTGGCTCCTGTCAGCAAGCCCTTCTTGTTGTCATAAATAGGTCTGCGTGGGGTGAATCCCAGGGGGGGGACCCCCCCTTTCTTTTTTTACAGGAGCAATTTTGGATGATTTTTTTTGAGATGGATGGGTGGGGCCCCCTCCCTCAACTGGTGGCTGTGCCTATCTACTGGATACGGGGCTCTACAGGTTTATTCCCCCTTTTTTGGGTATTTTGGCTAATGTTCCTTGTTTGGTCCGGGAACCTTTGGGTCCCCCCCCTTGGGTGTCTTGGCTAAACCCCAGTTCTCCCCCCCCCTACTGCTATACCTTCCCTTCAAATTCCTAACCCCCGTTTCTCCCCCCCCCCTTTCCCCCCCAATCTGATCCTGCCCCCCCTTTTTTCCCCCCCCCCCCTTTTCCCCCCCGAAACTCTCTCTCCCCCCATCTCCTGTGATTATTTTCTTGCCTTTTGAGTAGGAGAAGCATTTACACTTTGGCTTTCTTTTTTTTGGGTTTATAGGTTTGTGTTTTTTATTGTGGTATTCCTAGCTATTTTTGCTAAATCCCCTTTCCATGACTTCTCTCTCTCTTTCTCTCTCTCTCTTCTCTCTCTCTCTCTCTCTTCTTTCCCCCCCTCCCCCCCCTTGTCCCCCCTCCCTTCCTCCCTCCCCCCCCTCCCTCCCCCTCCCCCCTCCCCCCCCTCCTCCTTTTCTTTCTTTCTTTTTTCTTTTTTTTCTTTTTTCTTTCTTTTTTTTCTTTTTTCTTTCTTTTTTTTCTTTTTTTTTCTTTTCATGTCTCCATTGTAGCC